>CM062296.1:528987555-529402555 GCA_031216915.1 Pictodentalium vernedei | reverse complement strand
AAACTTGGTAGGGCGGGGCTGTCTGGAGTTACGCCTGTGAAAGTGGCTTTCCGAGAAGGATGGAAGGTTGTCGGTGGTTCCAAGAGGAAACATGGGGGTAGAACCTTTGATGTGAATGAGGTAGGTGATGAGGTGGGGGCTGCTAGAAAAGTACGTAGGACAGATGAGGGGGGCCCAGGCCGGAGCAATGCTGTAAAGCGTTTGGCGTGGACTACCAAAAGTGGTAGGAAAGGGGGGCCAGAGAAGCAGGTAGATAGGGGTGTAAAGTCCAAAGGCAGTGGGGAGTGCAGCACCAGAAACAGATTTGATGTGCTCGATTCGGAAGAGACAGAGGAGGAGATGGAGGTAGTTGCAACAGATAGTAGCTTGGGGTCTAGGCCAGGAAACAGGAGGAGGGATCCGGGGGAAGACCAGGGGAGTAGTCCAGGTAGCTCAGGGCCTGGAAAGAGACGGAAGGACAAGGATAGGAGTAATCCTAGGTCAAAGATACCGATACCGATATTGATTCCGAGTGGGGCTGTTGGAGAGGAAGAGGACGCTGTAAACAATAGGAGACTAGAGGAGATAAATAGGGCGAGGTCCAAAAGTAAGTTGGTGGTTGCGGGAAGTAGCATAGTTCGGGGGATCGACAAGGTTGTCTGTGGTCCGGACAGTAAAAATAGAACAGTTCTGTGCTTTCCGGGGGCTAAAGTGGAGGACCTGAGGGATAGAGTGGACGGTATTGTAGCTGGGTCGGGGCCTGATCCGGTAGTGGTATTACATGTGGGGTCCAATAACATCAGGGAGAGGAAATCAGTTCGGTTGGTGGACACATACAAGGACCTAATTAGTAAGCTACTTAGCAGGAATGCTCGGATCATCGTTTCAGGGGTGCTCCCCGTTATGGGTGGTGGGAATGAGAGGAACTCGCGGATTATGGCACTAAACGAGGAGCTGGAAGAGCACTGCAAAGACTTGGGAGTACATTTTATTGACCACTGGGATTCATTCTGGGGACAAGGAGAGTTGTATGGGCGAGACGGATTGCATTTAAGTAGGATGGGTACAGACCTGTTGGGCCAAAAAATCTTACAGGTGGCTGGGCCTTTTTTGGAGAAAAGGGGGGTAGGGGACCACAGCCGGTAACCCAGAGTGGCACAAATGCTGGGAACATAGGAAGAACAACAAACATGCACAATACAGGGACATACCAGGGTTATAATAATGTGCCAGTGATGACAAAAAAACAAAGATTCATTAAGTTTGGGTACTGCAACATCCAGGGTCTGCACAAGAAAGTAAGCGAAATATCAACAATGATGGACGAAGGAGACTTCGATATAATGGGTCTAAGTGAGACGTGGATACGACGGGATGAGCGGGTTGATCAGATGAAGGGTTGCGTGTGGATAGGAGCTGGGCGAACTGAGGGTCAGAAACGGGGTGGGGGTATTGGCATCTACGCTAAAGAGGAATTACAGCCCTCATTGATTACAGATCTCACAGAAGCAAGGACTCAGATTCCAGTATCCAACGAAATAGTCTGGGCAAAAATCAAGTTAGGAAGCAGGAGTGTTGCCGTTGGTGTTGTATACTTAGCAGTGGAGGGAAGTAAGCCCGAGTGGAATGATTCAATATATACAACTCTTAGATCGAATATCACAGAGCTTGGGAGCAGAGGGTTCAGTATTGTCCTAATGGGGGACTTCAATGGGCACATCGGGGATAAGGAGGAGGGCATACAGGGAGGTGATAGGGAAATTAACACGAATGGGAGGAAGATGTTGGACCTATCAAAAGAGCTTGGTTTAAAGATCCTGAACAGGGATGCGAAATGTAAGGGTAAATGGACCTGGGAGAGGAACGATAAGAAAACAATAATTGATTATATACTCACTGACATTAGCGTATGGAGGGAGGTTATAGATGTAGAAATAGATGACGAGGGAAAAAATGACTTGGGTAGTGATCACAACCTGATAACAGTTAAGATTATGGGCAAAAAGACGAATAGAGACAGAAATACCTTCAAGGAAGTTTGGGGACTAAAACAAGGAGCCGACTGGAAGCAGTTTCGGGAAAAACTAAAACCAAATCTTGAATGTATACCTAGGGATGCAAATGTCCAGAGTATTTCAAATGGCATAGTAAATAGCCTAACAGAGGCAGGGAAGGAGTGTATAGGAAGGGTGAGGGTCCCAACGAGAGAGCTTGGATACAGGGTTAACGAGGGACTGAAAAAGGCTATAAAAGAAAGGAAGGTAAAATGCGCTGCTTACAGAAGAAGTAGGAAGCTTAAAGGGGTGGATAACAATGACACGAGACTAATGAAAGGAGAATATGAACTGGCGCGGAAAAAGGTGAATGAGATAAAGAATAATAATAGGAAGGAGCGCAATTGCAGTCTTGCCAGAACAATAAAGAAAACGGGGGGTTCGAGCTCAAACGTATTTTGGAACTGGGTAAATAAACGGGGGAAAAGTAGTGTGCAGAGTATCAAAGTGGATGGGGAAAGTACAGAAGATAAAGGCCGTATCGCTTCAGAGTTAGTCAAGCACTGGGAAAAGATAAACGATAGGCGATGGGGCAGTGGGTCCCCACCAAAAAGAAATACACTGGTGGAGGAGAACCTATCCAATCGTGTATGTAGCGAAATAACGGCAGAAGAAGTGCGGAACGTGGTCTCGAAATTAAAAAATGGTAAAGCGGGAGGGACTGATGAAATTCCGAACGAATTCCTCAAAAATGGAGGGGAGGCACTTATTGAAGTCCTGACAAACCTTTTCAACCTGGCTCTGCGAAAGCAAGAGGTCCCCATAGAGTGGAGGGAAAGTAAGGTGTCGTTCATACACAAAAAGGGGGATAAGGAAGTTCTAGATAACTATAGGGGGATATCAGTTAGTAGTAACATCGGAAAAGTATTCTGTAAGGTCATATACGGTAGACTAGAGGAAGTTATTGAAGAGAAAGGTTTTTTAGGAGAAATTCAAAATGGTTTCAGGAAAGGACGAAGAGTCACTGATCACCTATTTACACTCACCCAACTGATAGAATCAACAAAGGCTGAAAAGAAAAAGATGTTTCTGGCATTTCTAGATGTGAAAAAAGCGTACGACCGAGTGTGGAGGGAAGGTATGTTGCGAAAGCTCGAGGGCATCGGACTGGGGGGTGACTTTGTGGGAATCATGAAAGCACTGTATACAGATGTGAAAAGCCAACTCAGTCTAGGGAGTATCACTACAAAACGAGTCCCTATGGATATAGGCCTCAAGCAGGGATGTATCTTTTCACCGATTTTGTTTGCATTGTATGTTAAAGATTTAGGGGACGAACTAATTCAGAGTGCGGAGGGGGTAAATGTTGGAGACATAAAGATACCAGGCTTATTCTTTGCGGACGACATGGTGTTAATGTCCAGAACTGAACAGGGGCTAGAGAAACTGCTGGAAATTGTTGGTAGATATGGGAACACTTGGCGGCTCGAACTAAATGAAAATAAAAGCAAGGTAATACCCGTTGGACGCAAGGTAGATTGTCGAAGAGATGGAGTGTGGGGGGAGTTCTCAATCCCCGAAGGGGAAAGCAAACAAATCACTGTAGGAGAAACGGGAGAGTATGAGTATCTAGGGGTAAGCATAAATATAACGGGAAGAGGGGTGTACAGAAAATACTCTGTTCCAACTTTGGGAGGGCATGCATGGTATATATCCATATGTGGGCTGGGGGTGTTTTTCACAGCTCAGTACATAATTAAACTCGGTAACAAGCTGACAAATGTCACTCATCTAAGTGCTCGATTCGGAAGAGTCAGAGGAGGAGATGGAGGTACTGTGCTCGATTCGGAAGAGTCAGAGGAGGAGATGGAGGTACTTGCAACAGATAGTAGCTTGGGGTCTAGGCCAGGAAAAAGGAGGAGGGATCCGGTAGAAGACCAGGGGAGTAGTCCAGGTAGTTCAGGGCCTGGAAAGAGACGGAGGGACAAGGATAGGAGTAATCCTAGGTCAAAGATACCGATACCGATATTGATTCCGAGTGGGGCTGTTGGAGAGGAAGAGGACGCTGTAAACAATAGGAGACTAGAGGAGATAAATAGGGCGAGGGACAAAAGTAAGTTGGTGGTTGCGGGAAGTAGCATAGTTCGGGGGATCGACAAGGTTGTCTGTGGTCCGGACAGTAAAAATAGAACAGTTCTGTGCTTTCCGGGGGCTAAAGTGGAGGACCTGAGGGATAGAGTGGACGGTATTGTAGCTGGGTCGGGGCCTGATCCGGTAGTGGTATTACATGTGGGGTCCAATAACATCAGGGAGAGGAAATCAGTTCGTTTGGTGGACACATACAAGGACCTAATTAGTAAGCTACTTAGCAGGAATGCTCGGATCATCGTTTCAGGGGTGCTCCCCGTTATGGGTGGTGGGAATGAGAGGAACTCGCGGATTATGGCGCTAAACGAGGAGCTGGAAGAGCACTGCAAAGACTTGGGAATACATTTCATTGACCACTGGGACTCATTCTGGGGACAAGGAGAGTTGTATGGGCGAGACGGATTGCATTTAAGTAGGATGGGTACAGACCTGTTGGGCCAGAAAATTTTACAGGTGGCTGGGCCTTTTTTGGAGAAAAGGGGGGTAGGGGACCACAGCCGATAACCCAGAGGGGCACAAATGCTGGGAACATAGGAAGAACAACAAACATGCACAACACAGGGACACACCAGGGTTATAATAATGTGCCAGTGATGACAAAGAAACAAAGATTCATTAAGTTTGGGTACTGCAACATCCAGGGTCTGCACAAGAAAGTAAGCGAAATATCAACACTGATGGACGAAGGAGACTTCGATATAATGGGTCTAAGTGAGACGTGGATACGACGGGATGAGCGGGTTGATCAGATGAAGGGTTGCGTGTGGATAGGAGCTGGGCGAACTGAGGGTCAGAAACGTGGTGGGGGTGTTGGCATCTACGCTAAAGAGGAATTACAGCCCTCATTGATTACAGATCTCACAGAAGCAAGGACTCAGATTCCAGTATCCAACGAAATAGTCTGGGCAAAAATCAAGTTAGGAAGCAGGAGTGTTGCCGTTGGTGTTGTATACTTAGCAGTGGACGGAAGTAAGCCCGAGTGGAATGATTCAATATATACAACTCTTAGATCGAATATCACAGAGCTTGAAAGCAGAGGGTTCAGTATTGTCCTAATGGGGGACTTCAATGGGCACATCGGGGATAAGGAGGAGGGCATACAGGGAGGTGATAGGAAAATTAACACGAATGGGAGGAAGATGTTGGACCTATCAAAAGAGCTTGGTTTAAAGATCTTGAACAGGGATGCGAAATGTAAGGGTAAATGGACCTGGGAGAGGAACGATAAGAAAACAATAATTGATTATATACTCACTGACATTAGCGTATGGAGGGAGGTTATAGATGTAGAAATAGATGACGAGGGAAAAAATGACTTGGGTAGTGATCACAACCTGATAACAGTTAAGATTATGGGCAAAAAGACGAATAGAGACAGAAATACCTTCAAGGAAGTTTGGGGACTAAAACAAGGAGCCGACTGGAAGCAGTTTCGGGAAAAACTAAAACCAAGTCTTGAATGTATACCTAGGGATGCAAATGTCCAGAGTATTTCAGATGGCATAGTAAATAGCCTAACAGAGGCAGGGAAGGATTGTATAGGAAGGGTGAGGGTCCCAACGAGAGAGCTTGGATACAGGGTTAACGAGGGACTGAAAAAGGCTATAAAAGAAAGGAAGGTAAAATGCGCTGCTTACAGAAGAAGTAGGAAGCTTAAAGGGGTGGATAACAATGACACGAGACTAATGAAAGGAGAATATGAACTGGCACGGAAAAAGGTGAATGAGATAAAGAATAATAATAGGAAGGAGCGCAATTGCAGTCTTGCCAGAACAATAAAGAAAACGGGGGGTTCGAGCTCAAACGTATTTTGGAACTGGGTAAATAAACGGGGGAAAAGTAGTGTGCAGAGTATCAAAGTGGATGGGGAAAGTACAGAAGATAAAGGCCGTATCGCTTCAGAGTTAGTCAAGCACTGGGAAAAGATAAACGATAGGCGATGGGGCAGTGGGTCCCCACCAAAAAGAAATACACTGGTGGAGGAGAACCTATCCAATCGTGTATGTAGCGAAATAACGGCAGAAGAAGTGCGGAACGTGGTCTCGAAACTAAAAAATGGTAAAGCGGGAGGGACTGATGAAATTCCGAACGAATTCCTCAAAAATGGAGGGGAGGCACTTATTGAAGTCCTGACAAACCTTTTCAACCTGGCTCTGCGAAAGCAAGAGGTCCCCAGAGAGTGGAGGGAAAGTAAGGTGTCGTTCATACACAAAAAGGGGGATAAGGAAGTTCTAGATAACTATAGGGGGATATCAGTTAGTAGTAACATCGGGAAAGTATTCTGTAAGGTCATATACAGTAGACTAGAGGAAGTTATTGAAGAGAAAGGTTTTCTAGGAGAAATTCAAAATGGTTTCAGGAAAGGACGAAGAGTCACTGATCACCTATTTACACTCACCCAACTGATAGAATCAACAAAGGCTGAAAAGAAAAAGATGTTTCTGGCATTTCTAGATGTGAAAAAAGCGTACGACCGAGTGTGGAGGGAAGGTATGTGGCGAAAGCTCGAGGGCATCGGACTGGGGGGTGACTTTGTGGGAATCATGAAAGCACTGTATACAGATGTGCAAAGCCAACTCAGTCTAGGGAGTATCACTACAAAACGAGTCCCTATGGATATAGGCCTCAAGCAGGGGTGTATCTTTTCACCGATTTTGTTTGCATTGTATGTTAAAGATTTAGGGGACGAACTAATTCAGAGTGCGGAGGGGGTAAATGTTGGAGACATAAAGATACCAGGCTTATTCTTTGCGGACGACATGGTGTTAATGTCTAGAACTGAACAGGGGCTAGAGAAATTGCTGGAAATTGTTGGTAGTTATGGGAACACTTGGCGGCTCGAACTAAATGAAAATAAAAGCAAGGTAATACCCGTTGGACGCAAGGTAGATATGACGAAGAGATGGAGAGTGGGGGAGTTCTCAATCCCCGAAGGGGAAAGCAAACAAATCACTGTAGGAGAAAAGGGAGAGTATGAGTATCTAGGGGTAAGCATCAATATAACGGGAAGAGGGGTGTACAGAAATTACTCAGCCAAACTGATTCTGAAAGGGAAAAGAATTCTGAACCAACTAAAACTTTTAGGGAAAAATAGTTTCAACAAGGTCTTTGTGGGGAAAACACTGTGGGAGAGGGTGGGTTTACCAAGTATAACGTATGGCACGGACGTGATTCCATTAAACCAAACCGTTATTAAAAAGTTGGAAAGTACTCAGAATGATGCCGGCAGATGGATAACAGGGTCGAGTAATGCTGCAGCTTTGGAAGCAGTAAGGGGGGAGCTTGGGTGGATGAAAATCAAGGACAGGGTAGATTTGGGAAAACTGTGTTACTTTAACTACTTGAGAAACCTGCCTGACAACCGGTGGTGCAAATTGATGCTCGATACCATTTGGAATTCTAATATAGAAACGGGGTGGTCAAAACATGTGAGGGAACTAATGGACAATTACTCTATAGAGGTCACAAACATAGAAGTAGGAATGAAAGAAGGCAAAAGGTTTGTCAAAGAGAGAGTCATGGAAGATTGCAATCGAAACTGGCGAGCAGGGGTTAGCGTGAAAAGATCACTGCAGGGGTTACAATATAAAGAAAAGCCAGCTTTTGAGAAGTACCTAGATGGCACCTTTGGAGGGTCACTGCTGTTCAAACTGAGATCAAGATCACTGGAGCTTCGGGGAAAAATTGGGAGAGATGGGGAAAAGGGATGCCAAATGTGCCACTCAAGTAGTGGAGACCCTGGAACATTTTCTCTTGGAATGCCCACAGTATATACCTCATAGAATAAAATTTACTGGAAGAATAATGCAGAAGTGGGGTGAAGAAACAAAGGATAGATGGCTGAAGGCGGACACGAGGGAGAGGGTAGGAATGCTTATTGAAGAAATTGAAAAAGAGGAAGTGAGGGACACTATTAAGCAGTTTATATCTGAATGCTGGGAGGAGAGGAGGGGAAGAGGGGGTGGGGTGCTGGGGGAATGATGGCCTTCTCTTATGAGGACCGCGACAAATCAGCGGCTGGCCAAAGAGTTATTATTATTAATTAATTCTTTTCAATCTGAGATGTCCCAAGTTTGTTTTTCACAACTCAGTTTGTGTCGTCCAAACAAATTAGATGAAGCCCTATTGATTGGTTTTCATTGAATTTTAATCAGTCAGTGAGTGGTTTGCTTTACTGACCCCATGAAGCCCTATTGATTGGCTTTGATTTAAGTAAAACCAATCGGGAGCGGTTTGCTTTACTGGCTTCAGAAGTATGTGAAAATAATATGAAAAAATGGTTTGATAAAATATGTTGAGACTAAAGAAATAAATGAAAAAATAACGCCAAAGATCATGATGCCTCACGAATGTTATCAGTTGGAATGAATATCCCCCGACGGAGGTTTATGACGGAAAATATTTTACACCACGTAGAAATTGTGTGTTTTACCTTCTGAACCTCTACATTGTGTGAAAGGTATGAAAAATTAAAAATAAAAATAAAAATTTAAATAAATGAATCAAATAAATAAATAAATAAATAAATAAATAAATAAATAAATAAATAAATAAAAATTAATAAAAAATTAAAAATAATCAATTAAAAATAATAATAATAAAAATAATCAATAAATAAATATATAAATAAATAAATAATAATTTCATTTAGGAAATACATACGCATGATTGAAATTAGAACCTATTTTGTTTTTGGGCATATATGAACTCTGGCACTCGCCTGTGTGTGTTTGAGGTTAAAAAATCGCACTGGCACAGACATTTCCTACTGAAACGTTTTTTTCTTTTAATATGCCGCCGAAAAATTGTTTTCATTTACTGAACCCCGATGGGTTTCAAACATGACAAAAAATTAAACAAAATTGATTTAAACTAAGTGATGAGCTTAGGAACTGACTGGCAATAATCGATGTTATTCACTGATGGGCTCTAATTTAGTCCTTACAAGGATGTTACGCAAGCTTTTGTTTTTCTTATAGGCGATGACAGGTCGAAGATTCAAAGGTTCCTTTAATTTAGCATTGGTAAAATTGAATTCATCTTTTAACATTTTTGCTATTTCGATATTCATTCTGTTGTACGTTAAAGTGAAAGGAATGATGGACCTCCTTTCGCATTCGCCCTCTGATATGTTCATACCAAATGGCCAGAGGGTTTGAAGCGTATTGATCCAAAAAGCTTCACGTTTTTTTCTAAATTCATCCGTTTCTTCTAATGTGTCTTTAATTGGTGGTTGTTCAACTGGGTGGATTTCGAAATCATCCAAAGAATGGCCAGGAAGGTTAAAATGTTGTGCTACTGGGGCATCAGCATTATGTTTTATATCCTGTTTGTGTCTAGTAGCACGTTCTCGGAAAGGATTTTGACTTTGACCAACATACTGTTTCCGACATCGCTTACAAGTGATAAGGTAAATAATGTTTGGTGAATCACAGTGGAGGGGGTTACGGATCTGATAATGATTTTTCGTTTGTTCGGAGGAAAATTCCTCTTTCTGATCAGGTATAAATGTATGCAGTCTACAACGAGGCTTTTTGCAATTAAATACCGCGCCACTACTATTTTGCAACGGTCTGTTGTGTTCAATCTTCAGTGGTTCGAAATCGGTAGTTTCAGCTGGACTTTCGAGCTTTTTCAGGGTTTGGGAATTCAGGCTACGCAAAAGGCGCAGCGAGTACCCTCTCGATCTGAGGGCGCCAAATAGAGTAGAACAAGCCTCATTGAAATTTACCTTATCACTTGAATTGCGGTGGAAACGAATGAGCTGTGATTTGATGATACCTTTAAATGTATGTTGAGGATGAAATGATTTTGTGTGCAACAATTGATGTGAATCAGTTGGTTTAAAATATACTTTATAATCTAAATGACCGGACGCCTGAAATTGCTTGCCTTTATACACGGTCACATCGAGAAAATCAACAGAATTTTCACTGATAGTAGCTTTCAATTTAATATTTGGATCGTGATTGTTCAAAATTTCTAAAAAATCATCAAAATCTTCTTTTGAATGTTCCCAAATAATAAAAATGTCATCTAAATATCTGAGATATACGAGAGGATGCTTTGCACATTTGCTTAAGGCATTTTCCTCCCATTCCGCTACATAAATGCTTGCAAAATTAGGACTGAATCTTTTACCCATAGGACAACCCATTATTTGTAGAAAATATTCTCCATTGAATTGAAAGTCATTACCTTTTAAGCTCAGCTCTAAAAGATCCAAAATTTGTTCATCCGGGCGTTTCGCATCCGGATATTTTTCAAATGCATTTTTAACTGATTTAACACCTTTATCAATATCAATGTTCGTATACATACTGTCGATATCCAAAGTAGCCAGAATTGCATTTTTCGATATTTTCAATATCGAAATTTTTGACAGGAAATCCTATGTATTTTTTAGATAGCTCGGATGTCTATTTGCGATAGGTTTCAGATGATAATCAATTAATTCCGAGATCGCATAAGATTCCGAATTACAATCTGATACAATTGGCCTCCCGGGTGGAGTTAAGTCATCCGTCCATGAAGAACGGTCCTTGTGGATCTTTGGTAGGATATAAAATTGTCTTGTTTGAGCACTGAGCTTAGCTGTTAAATATTTCAATTGTTTTTTTGGTAATGTGACCTTCGTCGAGGAGAAATTTTAAGATCTTATTGAATTTTTCGATATTACTAGGCCAAATAAGTGAATCTATTTTCTTATAATGTTTAGTATTGCTGAGTTGTTTCATGGCTTCCTTTATATAATTATCCCGAGATAGAACAACTACCGACCCACCTTTGTCGGCTGGTTTAATTACTAATTTCTTATTTTTTCGAAGTTTCGTGAGGGCTCTCCGTTCACCAGCTGTTAAATTGTCTTTATCGGAGAGTATGTTCATGCTGAACACCTTTTGGATGATTCGTTTGCTAGCCTCAATAATTTCGGGATCTACTTCACTATCTGGAAGTGACCAACCAGATGATTCAGTAAAAGGAAGTTTCCGACCGCTGGAGTTTCTAAAGCGGTCTGCTAATTTTATTTGCCTAAGAAAATTACAGTTGTATGATGGTAAATTTGTTTGGCTATCAGTTTTAGGCTTTGGTGTTGGTACAAAAGTTAAACCGCGATCTAAAAGAGATTTCTCTTGGGTTGTTAGGTCATTGGTGCCAGACAGGTTAACCACATTAGTTCCTAATCCCACATCTGTTAGGCGGCTGTTACCTTTGCCTTTACTTAGTGTGTGTGTGTGTGTGTGTGTGTGTGGTGTGTGTGTGTGTGTGTGTGTGTGTGTGTGTGTGTGTGTGTGTGTGTGTGTGTGTGTGTGTGTGTGTGTGTGTGTGTGTGTGTGTGTGTGTGTGTGTGTGTGTGTGTAAGTAAACCGGTTTTTAGATGCCTATTCTCGATTTTAACGATGGTGTCTAAAAATTCTCTTTTCCGACCAATCTCCGACCACCTCATGTCAACCTGTATTCTTGGATGTATTGTATTTTCCAAAGAGTTATATTATTTTCGAGATTCCAAGCCGTGCGTCCTATCGAATTATAGAAGAAAATCAATTCCAAAAGGCTTGCCGTTTAAGGGCCCACAAAATATGCAGGACCCTGAACAGGAATGTCCTCCCTATCAAAAGTGCTTTGTAAGATATATATCTTTAAAAAAAAACCAAAACAAACAATCAAGAAAGTGGCCATTTTTCAGTAAACTGATGCAAACAAATACCGTCTTCTGTTCCTGGACGACATGTCCCTCAACCGTTGATATCTATGCATCTGGATTGCTGGAACGCAAGTTGAAAGAATATACTTTGATGTCTGTGAAAAATAAATATGTTGATGGTTCGGACATTTTCGCGGTAATACATATTGAATATTTAACCCTTTGAACCCACACCAGTTCAATCAATTGGAAGAGTCTATATTCGTTACTTTTGGGAAGACAAATCAATATTTTCAACGTGCAGCCTTGGGGCTGCACGTTGAAAATCTTGATTGGTCTACCACACAAATTCACCGAGCAATTATCTATTTAATGAAATCAGGTTATATCACGACCCTGAACCGAAAAAGCGGTCTTTGGTTTCAGAGGAGTAAAACATATTTTAGTTACTATGGGCCAAAAGTTCTCAGATTGAAAATTTGATATCGTAATACTGGTGTTCATACTTGTTTGATGTTTGATGACGCAAAAACTGTAGTTACATTGTAACATATTTCACATTATTCTACCTATGCCCTCGATAAGATCATTTGGCTCATTGACTAACTTGACGCCATTCTGGAGAGGGTGGGTCAGATTGATTTGTGACGTTTTTCTCGGACGTTACAGCAACCCAGTTGGATGAAGATAAGTGGTCTCAACGATCATGAAATGTTTACAACGTAATTATAAAATGCAATTCTTTCTGGAACAACTGAGCCCTCGAAAACTGGCTTTATATATTCTTAAATGACAAACATAGCGTTCTTGAAAAACATAGCGTACGAACTACCGTTGAAAGTGGTAAGAGATTGATCCGTAGATGAAATGTGAAAAATTGAAAAATTTAGAACACTTGTTGGAGGCATTTTTAGTTCAACTTAACAACGTCAAGTACAAGCTATTGGGATGGGTTGTGATCCGTCCGTCCGTCCGTCCGTCCGTCCGTCCGTCCGTCCGTCCGTCCGTCCGTCCGTCCGTCCGTCCGTCCGTCCGTCCGTTCTTCCACAATTCCTTCAGCACACCATACAGGCCGCATGCATCTCTCACCCGACCATTCCCAACTTCCATATGTAGCTTTGGGACAATGTCTAGATGGGAGCTATCGAATTGTTCCGAATTTCATTAAAAAACATGGCCACAAGTGGCCATCTTAGATTTGGCATATAAATTGTCAACATTTCCTTTAGCACACTTTACAGGTCGCATCTCTTACCGACCATTTTCGAATTTGATATGTAGCTTTGGCGTGGTGTCTGGGCAATACTGATGCATGGGCAATATTGATTTTTTCTGAATTTTGTTGAAAAACATGGCTGTCAGCAGCCATCTCGGATTTGGATATAAACTATCCAACATTCCTTTAGCACACCCTACATGGCGAGGCTCTCACCCGATCAGTCCAAAATTTGATATGTGGCTTTGGGACAATGTCTAGATGGGAGGTATCGAATTCTTTTTAAATTTCATTGAAAAACATGGCCGCCAGCGGCCGTTTCAGATTTGGCATATACATTGTCAAAATTCCCTTTGTCACACCCTACAGGAAGTATCTCTCACCCTATCTTTTTTCAAATTCCATATGTAGCTTTGGTGTGATGTCTAGATGGGAGCTAGCGAATATTTCTGAATTTTTGGTTGAAAAACATGTCACCAGCAGCTTTGGATTTGGATATACATTTTCAACAATTTCATTAGCACACCTACAGGCCTCATCTCTCACCTGATCTTTTTGAATTTCATATATAGCTTTGGTGTGATGTTTAGATGGGAGCTATGAAATTTTTCTGAATTTCGTTGTAAAATATGGCCGCTAGCAGCCATCTTGGATTTGGCGTATGAATCGTCAACAATTCCATTAGCACACCCTACAGGCTACATCCCTCACCTCATATTTTTCGAAATTTTATATGTAGCTTTGGTGTGATGTCTAGATGTGAGCAATCACATTTTTCTGAATTTTGTTGAGAAACATGGCTGGCAGTGGCCATCTTGGATTTGGCATATAAATTGTCAACAATTCGATTAGCAGACCCAACAGGCCGCATCTCCAACTCGATCTTTTTCAAATTTTATATGTAACTTTGGTATGATGTTTAGATGGGAGTTATCAGATTTTTCTGCATTCCATTGTAAAAGATGGCCGCCACCGTTCATCTTGGACTTGACATATAAATTGTCAACAATTCCATTAGTACACCCAACAGGCCGCATCCCATTTTCATTGACACTTTCATTTCATATTGCAGCGCCAATCTCACAGGTTTACTGCTGCGAAGTTTTTTGTACAAATTAATATTATCCACGTTTTGAGCATGTCTTACATGCAACTTTAAACATAAAAAAGCAGTTCAACAAGTCATATATATGTTGTGTTGCGTCGATTTACAACGGATGAATGACTGAGAATCACAAGAATGCTCCAGACCAAAACACTAGACCGAAAGACTGCAGAGCGGCACGATGCAGCAAATGTTCGTTTGATTGTCATTTACGAGCAGACTCTAGTCATGATAAAAGATGCCGAAAAAACAAAGACAAGTCGCTTAAAGGCTGTTCCTCATAAATACCACGACATGCGTTACGTCAGCTTCATTCTGTCCAGAAACTTCAGGACTCTGCCTCAAACTAATTCACCGATATCTAATTACGGACAAAAGCTAGTCTACAACGACGTTAACCACAACAACTATGGATCAGGGTCCCGGCGGTGGTCAAATCTAATCTTCAGCAATACATCTAGATACAACAGAGACTTCATTGAAAGGCGTTTAGGCATTAGGTAGCAGCGCAGGTGACCGGTATCAAGAATTTACCCGTCTTTTTCATGACTTATATATAAGGTGGTCAATAATGGTATGACAAGATTCGCCTTTTTATGTGTACCCATACTATGTATGGTACACATAATGCCGGCATCCGGGGTGGCCATCCGTCGTTCGTCCATCCTCCGTCCGTCCGTCCGTCCGTCCGTCCGTCCGTCCGTCCGTCCGTCCGTCCGTCCGTCCGTCCGTCCGTCTGTCTGTCCATCTGTCCGTCCGGCGTCCGTATCCATTTCTTTGGCATTTGATAACTTGAAAACTATTGCTTGGATTGTCATGTTACTTTACATTTGTGTTCAGGTTACTGATGTGCCGAGCTGTATAGCTTTTGGTGTAAATCTGATGATTTAATCGTGAGATATTAACCCTTTATCCTTCAAATTGAAAATTCCTCCAATCCCTTTGGCATTCGATAACTTGAAAAATGTTGCTTGAATTGTCTAGTTACTTTACATTTGTGTTCAGGTTACTGATGTGCCGAGCTGTATAGTTTTTGGTGTAAATGTGATGATTTGATTCCGAGATATTAACCCTTTATCCTTCAAATTGAAAATTCCTCCAATCCCTACGGCATTCGATAACTTGAAAAATATTGCTTGGATTGTCAAGTTACTTTATATTTGTGTTCAGGTTACTTATGTGCCGAGCTGTATAGTTTCTAGTGTAAATCTGTTATTTTGATCATGAGATATTAACCCTTTATCCTTCAAATTGAAAATTCCTCCAATCCCTTTGGCATTCGATAACTTGAAAAATATTGCTTGCATTGTCAAGTTACTTTATATTTGTGTTCAGGTTACTGATGTTCTGGGCTGTATAGTTTTTGGTGTAAATCTGATAATTTAATCGTGAGATATTAATCCTTTATCCATCAAATTAAAAATTCCTCCAATCCCTTTGGCATTCGACAACTTGAAAAATATTGCTTGGATTGTCAAGTTACTTTATATTTGTGTTCAGGTTACTGATGTACCGAGCTGTATAGTTTTTGGTGTAAATCTGTTATTTTGATCCTGAGATATTAACCCTTTATCCTTCAAATTGAAAATTCCTCCAATCCCTTTGGCATTCGATAACTTGAAAAATATTGCTTGGATTGTCAAGTTACTTTATATTTGTATTCAGGTTACTGATGTGCCGAGCTGTATAGTTTTTGGTGTAAATCTGATCATTTGATCCTGAGATATTAACCCTTTCTCCTTCAAATTGAAAATTCCTCCAATCCCTTTGGCATGAGATAACTCAAAAATATCAATCCGATTGTCATGTTACTTTATATATTTATTCAGGTTACTGGTGTGCTGTGCTATATAGTTTTTTTTATGTAAATCTGATAATTTGATCCGGAATGTTAACCCTTTATCCATCAAATTAGACACTCCTCCAATCCATTTCTATATGTACCCATACCATGTATGTATGGTACATAATGCCGGCATCCGTGGTGGCCCTTCGTCATGCAGCTTTCTACTAGTTGCGCGTATGGGTACACATCTGACGATTTCATCGGCCTATTTTTTAGAATAAAAGATCTCAATGATTATCTGGGGGTATGCCACATGTATATTCTACAGAGACGGCACTCTAGCTGTGTTTTTCCGTTTGTATTGTTGGATTGTTCAACAGAACGACAATGCCAGAGCTCATCTAGCGCTTCCTGGAGCGCCGTACCTGCACATGAATCACATCTAGAGCTCCCAGTAATCAACGGTATCTTCTCGCGTATGGCCAGTTCATATTTTTGCGTCCGCACGGGTGGTGAAGCAGAGGACACGAACGATTTAGTGTGACACTCTAAGGTAAGAGGAGAGGCAAACAAAGTCTCACTTTGACGAATGGGCCCTCTAAGCGTTAAAAACGAGAGATTTGCCGCTTGTTTAGGCCCTAGGGAAAGAAGGGTTCTCACCCGACACTAGCAGCTTGTGCTTTTTGACTACAGTGTCGCTATTTGGCATACAGTGGCCAAGCCACCCTATAAACATTCTTTTGACTAATAGACACTGAAGCGTCTGATTCATGCTGCCTTCTTGCTGAATTAAGACATTAAACGTTTTTATGTATCAAGCATTTTTTTAGTCATTTCCTTGTACCTTGAACATTTGAAAAGCATGTTATTGATTACCATAGACCACAGTCTACTGATATATTTTCTATTAGTGCAACATGTGACGTTTTCTCCTTGGCTAGGCTAGTAGTATGTCTCGTATGTTTGAGGGAACATTTGGGGGACCCCGGTGGGGGACCCCGGAAGTGACGTCATGTCACGTGACGTAGTGGCGCCATGTTGTGTTGTCATGGTAACCCGCGTGAGCGGCCATCTTGTGACGTCATTTCCATAGTGATACGTGGTGTTAGTGCGCATGCGCAGCGCGTGTTGTTAGGGTGATACGTGTTTCCGTCGTCCATTTTGTATACTGGATGCCGCCATCTTGGTTTCTATGGTAGCACGTGATTGCTATGTTACCCAATTGTTCTGTAATAAGACGGGGTATGTTCGGAGGGTATGTTCGATTATAGAAGAGTATTTTTATGGAACGACTTCCCTGGATGATTACCACAAACAACCCGACAATCCTTCCAAATCACCAAAATCCACCCGAAATCACCGAAATTGACTTTATTTCCCCATTTTATCGGTTTAGCACGTAGTGCTATAGTACTAAGGGGTACAAGGGGTGTGTTCCTTTGAAGAAGAGTAATTTTCTGGCTTTGAATTCTCCCAGATTCCCTTTTTGGATCCCTATCCCATGACGTTTACCCCTATTAAGAGTAGCACGTAGTGCTATAGGACAAATTTACCCAGAATTCTCTGCTTCTATCTATTTATGCAATAGTTTTCGTCTATCTGGTCCTGTTCCTTTGTTCTAGAGTATACTCCAGTAGCGTAGAAGAGCCTATTAGTTGGAACAGTTTACCTTATTATTACTACATTTAGCAATTCTAGTATATTCTTGTTAGTTCTGACCCTATTCCAAGTACTCTTGTTGTTTCATTTATCTAGATCATTTATATAAATTATAACTAACCAATCAGATTGCTTGATTTCCCATAATGCAGTTATCTCCCTTGTGTATAACAAAAGCCTATATCCAATTGCACCCCAATTTTAGCACCCCTTTTTTGAAAAACATATGACCTTCGGCACCCCTTTTTTGTCATATGTGCTTATGTGAAAAGGCACAATGTGACACAATATGTCCTATCACATAGGCACATACGACCAAAATGGGATTCCATAGCCACAGGCGTTTTCGAAAAAGGGATTCCACAAATGGGATTCCAAAAAAGGGATTCCACAAATGGGATTCCGTAAAACATATGACCTTCGGCACCCCTTTTTGTCATATGTGCTTATGTGAAAAGGCACAATGTGACACAATATGCCCTATCACATAGGCACATGCTTTATGTGCCAATATGTGCTTATGTGAAAAGGCACAATGTGACACAATATGCCCTATCACATAGGCACATACGGGTATTTGAGGATACCTATAGCCTAGTATTGTATTATTTGAGGATACCTATCTAGGATACCTTCTGGAGAATCCCTTTTTGTCATATGTGCTTATGTGAAAAAGCACAATGTGACACAATGTGACCTATCACATAAGCACATGCTTTATGTGCCGATATGTGCTTATGTGAAAAGGCACAATGTGACACAATGTGCCCTATCACATAGGCACATACGACCAAAATGGGATTCCATAGCCACAGGCGTTTTCGAAAAAGGGATTCCACAAATGGGATTCCAAAAAAGGGATTCCACAAATGGGATTCCGTTTCCATCTTGTCGTCAAAGCTCCACCGCCACTACTGGTCTATGGTCTATCTGTCCTATCATTAGCTTCAACAACAGTCTTGTTCCACTGCGGCCTTGTACCAGTACTATTGGCTAAACTACCATCAATTACTTCCTAGCTATACCTTCGCTGAAGCTTTCAAAATGTTCCATCTGATTTCCCCTGTATACATATAAGGCATTCCGTAAGTGGCCCAGTCCGTAAAAATTGGATTCCGTGTTTTTACATCGACACTCGAGGGTATTCCCCTCCCCTATTGGAAGAATTCAGTTCAATGGGTTGTAGTTTAAAAATTCAGATCACTTTTCGTTATATTTTCATTAAGTTTAAAATTCATTCAGTTCAAAGGGTGTTTATTTATATTAGATATAAAAAGTTCATTCATTAGGGTTATAGTTAATTCAAAAAGTTCAAGGGTGTTAATACCGTCATAGGGGTTACAGTTCATTCAAAAAGTTCAAAAAGTTCAAGGGTGTTAATACCGTCATAGGGGTTATAGTTCTAAACTTTGTTCAGTTCAAAGGGTTCATTCAGGTTTGTTCAATTTAAGGGGTTAACATTGGGTTATATTTGGGTTCATTCAGGTGAAAACTTTGTTATGTTCACTACGATCTTGGTTCTGTTGGATTCACTTTGTTCTGTTCAGTCTGTCCAACTAGTTCGATCAATCTTACTAGTTTGACATTCTTTCAATTTGTTATGTTTAGATCTTGGTTATGTTGGATCTGTACCATTATTGTTTTATAGTGGTTGGTTGTCTCTGTTCAGAGTCTTGTAGTCATTGTTGAATTGGGTGTTATCAAACCTTTTCCATACCCTCGAGTGTCGATGTAAAAACACGGAATCCAATTTTTACGGACTGGGCCACTTACGGAATGCCTTATATGTATACAGGGGAAATCAGATGGAACATTTTGAAAGCTTCAGCGAAGGTATAGCTAGGAAGTAATTGATGGTAGTTTAGCCAATAGTACTGGTACAAGGCCGCAGTGGAACAAGACTGTTGTTGAAGCTAATGATAGGACAGATAGACCATAGACCAGTAGTGGCGGTGGAGCTTTGACGACAAGATGGAAACGGAATCCCATTTGTGGAATCCCTTTTTTGGAATCCCATTTGTGGAATCCCTTTTTCGAAAACGCCTGTGGCTATGGAATCCCATTTTGGTCGTATGTGCCTATGTGATAGGGCACATTGTGTCACATTGTGCCTTTTCACATAAGCACATATCGGCACATAAAGCATGTACTTATGTGATAGGTCACATTGTGTCACATTGTGCTTTTTCACATAAGCACATATGACAAAAAGGGATTCTCCAGAAGTATCCTAGATAGGTATCCTCAAATAATACAATACTAGGCTATAGGTATCCTCAAATACCCGTATGTGCCTATGTGATAGGGCATATTGTGTCACATTGTGCCTTTTCACATAAGCACATATTGGCACATAAAGCATGTGCCTATGTGATAGGGCATATTGTGTCACATTGTGCCTTTTCACATAAGCACATATGACAAAAAGGGGTGCCGAAGGTCATATGTTTTACGGAATCCCATTTGTGGAATCCCTTTTTTGGAATCCCATTTGTGGAATCCCTTTTTCGAAAACGCCTGTGGCTATGGAATCCCATTTTGGTCGTATGTGCCTATGTGATAGGACATATTGTGTCACATTGTGCCTTTTCACATAAGCACATATGACAAAAAAGGGGTGCCGAAGGTCATATGTTTTTCAAAAAAGGGGTGCTAAAATTGGGGTGCCATTGGATATAGGCTTTTGTTATACACAAGGGAGATAACTGCATTATGGGAAATCAAGCAATCTGATTGGTTAGTTATAATTTATATAAATGATCTAGATAAATGAAACAACAAGAGTACTTGGAATAGGGTCAGAACTAACAAGAATATACTAGAATTGCTAAATGTAGTAATAATAAGGTAAACTGTTCCAACTAATAGGCTCTTCTACGCTACTGGAGTATACTCTAGAACAAAGGAACAGGACCAGATAGACGAAAACTATTGCATAAATAGATAGAAGCAGAGAATTCTGGGTAAATTTGTCCTATAGCACTACGTGCTACTCTTAATAGGGGAAAACGCCATGGGATAGGGATCCAAAAAGGGAATCTGGGAGAATTCAAAGCCAGAAAATTACTCTTCTACAAAGGAACACACCCCTTGTACCCCTTAGTACTATAGCACTACGTGCTAAACCGATGAAATGGGGAAATAAAGTCAATTTCGGTGATTTCGGGTGGATTTTGGTGATTTGGAAGGATTGTCGGGTTGTTTGTGGTAATCATCCAGGGAAGTCGTTCCATAAAAATACTCTTCTATAATCGAACATACCCTCCGAACATACCCCGTCTTATTACAGAACAATTGGGTAACATAGCAATCACGTGCTACCATAGAAACCAAGATGGCGGCATCCAGTATACAAAATGGACGACGGAAACACGTATCACCCTAACAACACGCGCTGCGCATGCGCACTAACACCACGTATCACTATGGAGATGACGTCACAAGATGGCCGCTCACGCGGGTTACCATGACAACACAACATGGCGCCACTACGTCACGTGACATGACGTCACTTCCGGGGTCCCCCACCGGGGTCCCCCAAATGTTCCCTCAAACATACGAGACATACTACTTAGGCTAATTAGGAATATGGAGGCAAAGTTCCCGGAATGCTAAACTGGTGCTTCCATGCGCAGCGATGTGCTCGGAGAGTGATACATGTGCACCCATTGTTATCTGCGCAGACGACAACTTGGATGAGACAACAAAAAGGCAATGTTGGTTCTAGGTTTCTCCATTTAGAAATAGCCTTTCATTCGCTGCCATCGGTGTAATATACAAGGTTACAAAATCTTCGTCATCGAGGAGTCTACCGACAATGCTATTCTCTGAAAGTTATAACTTGCAGCTACTAGCTCCCGAGTTCTCTCAATATTGACCCAACATAACACTAAAAAAAACGACCAGCGCTATTCACAAAATTGCCATTCAATTTTCATTATTTTTTTATTTTTGGGCTTCAAAAACATAGCATGTGACCCTTCATTGGAACGGCCTTGTAGAGTTATGTGTTTGACGCAAAAAATGAAAAAAATGAGTTATTCAATAATTTAATTTGCAAGTTTCGTCTGTTTTTCATGTTCGGTAAAGGGTTAATCCCATTTGAAATATTAAAACAAGAAAGTTAACCTGTTGCAAGAAAATTAATAGATACCGTCTTTTGTAATATAATAATAACAGTGTAATAACAATGTGTTTTCCATTTGTTCTGTGTCTGCACCCCAAGATCCTAGGCTAACATGCACCTCATTTTGGATCTATCATTGTCGAACAGTAAGTGTAATGCAGGGTACAGTACTGTGGTCACAAAAGCGGAGAGAGAAATTCGAGTGGATCCCGACCCAATCCGCGTTCGTCCCCCCGCCCCCCCCCCCCCCCCCGTAAAAATGCGAGAACATTTTATTCTTGCCTTCTTAATTCGCTCTTGATTTCATAGTTTTGCTTCATGAAATATCGACCTACTGGTGTAAATGTGTCTCAACCACATCGCCGCGATTTTATCGAGAAAGAAACGGTTTTTGTGATAAAAGTGCTGTAATTATGCTCGGCAGTTGTGAAGCGAAGTCAATTGATTAGAGTTTATAGAGTTAAGTGATCCAATCTCCCATAATATAATAAATGCAATGAGTATACCGTGTGTGCTGTGCCTAACCAAGTTTCCTCCATTAATTGGCGTTCCCACGTCATATTTTGTTTTTAGCGGAATGGTATGAATGCTTCAGTGTACAAACAAAACAAAACCCGAAAAAAAACTTTTTCGTCAAGGATTGTGGACACGCACATTCCATTTTCATTGAAAACGGAAAAAGCTTATCGTTTGCGATCATTTTTTAGAAATGGTGTCGGTCAATTTAAACACTAATTATAGTTCCCACATTTAGCTATCGGGCAAGTTGGATTGTACAGAATTGAAAAATTTAATGGATGAGACGGGATGTTTTTAATGAATGCAAGCGTGTCCATAACAAGTTGAATAGCCAGAAGATTAATACTCGGCTCTCCATCTGTCTTTAACTTTTTTTTTCACAAAACCCATTCACTTTCCCCTCCTGCATTAAACATTAAACTCAACATTAGTAGAATCAAAGCCCAAAGCTTTTCGGTATCAATCAAATTTCAAGTGATAAACTGCAGATGCTCAGAGCAGATGACCCTTTAAGGTAGGCTCTGTTTGGTACCGTTCTTTAGCTGGTGATAAGTTAGAATGAATGGCCAGGACATGGTGCCAATGCGGCTATTATAATGATTGGAGAATAGAGAATAGATTATTGTAGCGCCTACGTTTCCTAAATGGCTGGTTTCCGCTATACCACTCTAAAAGTATGAGCCGCTTGTCTGCGCATACATCACCGGTGACCATGACATTGTCAACACAACCAATCAAGTAGACAGCCACGGCAACACACGCCTCTTTCTGTTCTCCAACTTGCAAGGCGGCCTGAAAGAATTGAAGTCCGATCGACCTACCAGGACAAATATCACATTAACCCCTTGAACCCGAAAGACCGTTTTTCCGACCCAAGATCATGATACGACCTGAAGTTATAAAGTAGACAGCTGCTCGTGAATTTGTGCGGAAGGCCAATCAATATTTTCAACGTGCAGCCCCAAGGCTGAACGCTTGAAATATTGATCGGTCATCCCCCACGGAACGAATGCACTCTTTACGAGATGATGAATCCGAACAGGCATAGAATATACCATCAGGGTTCAAACGGTTTAGGTGGTATTCTAGCTTAATGGTGGCAAGGAAAAACAAGCCAAGCAAACCGCTAGTTTGTTGGTTTCTTGGGTGTCTGGGATTCTCTATTATACTTTGGAACCTAATCCCATCCTTCTTGTGTAAATTGTGTCCATATCCAAATGATTCTTGAGTGCTTACATTTTAGCATAAATTCATTAAAATGGGTCAGCCGATCAGATCTTCCAAATATGAACAAGTACGCTTTTGGCCCGTAAGATTCTATCCTATTCGTATCCATCAGACTATCAGCCAGTGGCGGCAGAAATAAAATGATAGTGTGCGTGCGTGCGTGCGTGCGTGCGTGCGTGCGTGCGTGCGTGCGTGCGTGCGTTGCGTTGCGTGCGTGCGTGCGTGCGTGCGTGCGTGCGTGCGTGCGTGCGTGCGTGCGTGCGTGCGTGCGTGCGTGCGTGCGTGCGTGCGTGCGTGCGTGCGTGTTCTTCGAAGGACACAATCATGTTTTAGAGGAAGTTAGAATATTGATTTCTAATCCCTTGCCGGAAGTCTAACACTCGACAACCCCACCTGGCAGTCAGGAGTCCGATACCTAAACCACTAGACCATTGCACACCGTCAAAAAACGATGGTTGAAATCTAGAATTTTAGATGAAGTTCCTATGATTACTAGCTTAATGGGGGCGCGGTGGCCTTGCGGTAACCGGTTCTCGTCAGATCACTGAAGTTAGGCAACGTCGAGCCCGGTTAATCCTCGGATGGTTGACCGTCTGAGCGATCGAATCGGACTCCCGCGTTGTGTCCTTGGGCAAGGCACTTAACCCCGATTGTCCACATGGGGTACGATGACGCCGTGTACTAAGGCGTACTGCACGTCGATGGTGCGCTTGTCTTCAACCAATCTAATCCTGTCTGTTCTGCAGTGCAAAGTTACGATGTTGGGGAGCTGGCAGCTGCTCATCGTTACTCGGTGGTTCTCTCCGGGTGCTCCGGCTTCCTCCACCCGTAAAACTGTCACGGCCATGATTAGTCATTGTGCATAAGTATGTGACCTTAAACACCAATAAATAAATAAATAAATAAATAAATAAATAAATAAATAAATAAATAAATAAATAAATAAATAAATAACTAGCTTGATCTTTCTTTCGGCAGCACGATGAACGTGTGGTCCGCGCTGGCTACAGAAATAAAATGAAAGTGTGTGTTTATACGGGAGGGGTGGGTGGGTAGGCGTGAGAGTACGGGAAGATGAATTATTTTTCTTCTCAAAAATATTGCTTATGTCCTCTTATTGGAACCAGCTTTGAGTGGTCGTAATCTATATTTTGTGGCAAAAAGGACGTAGAACTTTTTTAAGTATATAGATATTTTGGTGCAAGTGTAGTTTGCAATTCGGGCTAGGAGAGGCGTTGAAGAACGATAACGAATTGAATAGTGGCTGAAAAACGTTCAGCATTCGATTTTTATTCATCAAAAGTGGGGCGGGAACCAGAATATATTATCTGAAAGTATGGGGCCATGACCCCACTTTCCCTCTTCCGTTTCCGCCTTCACGAATATCACCCCGCACCAAACAGATCACCAGAGTATCACTTGTACCATAAGCGTGGTTCTTGATTTCTGCCGGACCATTAGATCTTTGGGTACTGAGACTTCTCACAACATGTTGCGCCAACGATCCCAACCAGCTCGGGACAACTTGCACACGTCCAACGGGTAGACGGCGGACACAGAATTTTCGGCCATTCGGTCACTAATAGAAACTGCTGACTTACTGGCCTATGCATATAGTTCTACGTGCCGTCTTCAGTTTCAAACTTTCAGATGTAACGACAGGCAGTGCGAATTTCAAGTTGTTGAAATGTGCCCAGAAAAATCGGCTAGATAATTGAGAGCGTATCTGGCAGAATACGCACGGTCCAGTGCACCAACAACATAAACTTCTCTTTACATAAAATTCTTATTTTAATAGAAACAAAATAAGTTATTCATGTTGTTGGTGGTGCGGGGGTAAAACGGAAAAAGAGAACAGTTTGGTGGGTGTGTTATTGTTCCCAATAGAACTTCGAAGAAACCTGCACAGCATGTTTGAGGAAAAGGTGATGGCAGGAAACGTAGTAAAATCAGTTGGATTGTCTGTATTGTTTATTCATTTGTGGCCAAGTCACTTTCCTTGTTAGCACTGTCTATTCTTTCGTGCTTATTTTCTTCATTTACAAAATATATCTGAATATCAGTGTTTCACGAAACAAGAACAATATCTCCTTTATTCAATTCACAAGTAGATTTCAAAACTATGTGGAAAATTTGTGTTTACATGTTAGAATAACTGGTAATACTTCAGGTCTACTTAAGAGGACGTCCAACCTAACTTCGGTCAAAGTTCAGGTAATTTTCTCCAAAGTCCAAAACAGGCCAGAAAGGAATAACTCCATGAAATTATATATCATTTTTTTGGAATGAAACATAGATCATGTGGAAGCTAATATTTGCCATGGGGCTGCTAACATCTGGTAGAAAGCACTGCCTGAAGATCTGCTATAGCATAAGGAAGAGCCTAGATTTTATACAATAAAGTACCTTAAATTTACTGAATAGTTATATTCTGCAATCCCTCTAGTACAGACTGGGAGAAATCTTTTTCTCATTCTTGCATGTAGCGGACAGTAAGACTAATTGTAATTTAGGGTGTCTAAATTTCACAAGGGCGGCCATTTTTCTTCTGTTTGTTTACCTTTTATGAAGTTCACAAGGGTCAAATCCACACAGTTCACAAGAACATGTATGGAGTCATGAAAGAGTGCATCAGTGTAAAATGAATAATGTCCAATGTGGCTTTTGTCAGTGTGCAGTGATCATACACCCTCCCCAATTTTGTTCCCTTTTGCACGAGATTTGTGTCAAATTGGTAGAAAAGGATGTGATGTATCCACCAAAATGGGAAACTAACAACAATCCTAATTTGGTATTATCTGTGACCTTAAGTATGGCCAAAACAACAAAAATGACCAACCTTGCATGCAGAATACTTACATCAATCGGCTTCCTTAAGTTAGAAAGCATGGATGCTAATTCATTTGTGTACCTGGTTTGGTATGCTTAATTATTTTGAAACTATCACCCTGTTGTGGTTGATGTTTGGGGAGGCTTGACGCTTACTCGTGAGATGTAAGAACGTTAATATCTGGTCTGATTAACAATACTAATGTTATAGGTAGTGAATTTTCGGACCAAACAAAATCGAAATTGTGTTGGTTATTAATTCATTGAACTAAAAAACATCTGAGACTTAGTGGTCCCATTTCTGTAATTTGTGTGATTTTGTACACCAAGTGACTTCATGCTTTTTCTGTCAACAGATTGCTCATTACACATAGAGTTGTGCATCATTTTGGTGCCTATAGTGGTCAAAATCGACGTGGATCCATCTTGCAAACAATGCGGTCGTGCTAGGAAGAAATTTAAATTTACGATGGTACTAAATTTTACTATATTTGATGAACAGAAAAAGAACTTTCCGAAATTTTGGTCTTCTTCTTCGATTAGCAGACTTCACCAAACCTTCTTTCCGTCACAAATATAGTTCGGCTACAATCAAATTATTTCTTCGTAAATGTTCCATTGTAAGGACTGAAATGTATGGTGATGTGAATATATTTTCTTTTCAAACATAATTTTCTAGTTTTATGTTTTGCATATCGACAACAACCAAATAATTGTAGTTCGAATTGGTGGCACATTAATCCCTTGCTGAAACTTGCGTAAATGTTTACGGTTTCCGGATTCAACATTGCTGCTGAGGACTGTATTTCGCTATTATTACATTGTCAGTAGACTATTTTCCTATGAATGTATCGTGTGTTATATAATATTACATCGCCTCGCAGATTCGAAAATAGCGAGGTTTCAGATCTTTGGAAATTATATCATTTCCCAAGTTGGCCCAAGAATCACGTGATCACAACATGCACGTCTTCCCAACACAATCCATATTTCGTGTTCGCCCAGTTTCCTCTGGGCGTTTTCAACATGTCGGTGACGAAATGATGAATATGCTTTCTCCGAGTACGGAGTCTTTTATTTAGAACTCTAACATTAGAATTACTGATCTATTCCTCGTTATTCTTGCTGGTTACTTATGCGGCTGGCAATTTCTTTGTCACCAAAAGCAAAATATATATATATATAAAAAAATCAACTGAACTCACAGCTGGGAGAAAGTGTCTGTCACTTTTTAACGTTCCAAGCCGCCCGATAATGTGTGCATCGCTTCTCAGTGCTGCTTCAAAGCAGTTCGTATCTCACAGTGGTATTACAATATCGAATGTTGAGAGTAAAATGTGGCAAACTTTGGAAGCAGGTAATCTTAATGTTTTTTCTTGGAACACTGCCGAACTTGCCAATTTATTCCAGACTCCTGAAACCGCGTATGAGCCCTGTGGAAAACCCATGCGCTTGTTTCCTTTCTGCATCTTGCTCATCTCCATGTACGCATGTTTCCTGAATACTCCTGTTAATTGTCGTTTTGGCGGTTAAGAGTGAAGTGTAATTGGATCGCTTGAGGCTATAAAACCCTTTTTAACCCTTCACTAAATCTTTGTTTTCAGAACATATTGGTCAAAGTTTGAAGTGACGTAAAACGTTAAAAATGGCGATAAATCCAAAAGAATTAGGAATAGCTATCTGCTAATTTTATAAGCTCTACCAAGTACTAATATTTCATTAAAATCTGATGTCATTTAATTTTGTATGACATAGACATGACCCTAAAATTCCGGCATAACTCGTTTATAATTTCCCAGGTCGGTACCATTTTTAGATATGTTTTTTATCGGAGAATATATACCCAAAATTTAAAGAAGGGGAGCTCAATAGATGGATTGATATTAATAGAAAGAGAAAAAAAAGTTAAAAGGAATGTTGTTTCAGATAAAGATGGAAATTTGAAATATTAAAAACGTGCACTAGGTATATAACTCAAGAATACTGTTGTAAAATTTGTTATATCTGTAGGTGGAGAAATGAGGGAGTTGTGCGTATCACCGTTTTAGTGGTTTGAGATTTTAGTTTTAAAAACTGAAAATTGATGAAATTTCTGTTAGCAAAGAAACGTCGAAAATGTCGATAAACCCAAAAAGTTAAACACAGCTATCTGCTAATTTTTTTAACTGGAAAAAATACTAAATTTAAAAAAAAATCTGAGGCCATCTAATTTTTTTTACATTGACGTCAATAAAGTCGTCCTGATATTTGGCGCTAACCACTGAGAATTCCCCAGGCCAGGACCAAAAAAGGAAGGTTGAAACACGCGTTATTTGGGATAAAGGTGAAAATTTGTAAATCTTACAACAACGTGCTCTATATCTTTAAACGAAGATTATGATAGTTTCATAGATATAGGTGGAGAAGTGAGGAAGTTATGTGTGTCTGTGATTGGGTGTTTTGGGGTTTTAGTTTTAAATGCGGAAAACTGCTAAAAGTTCAATTGGCGTAATAATGTCAAAAATGACGATAAATCAAAAAACTAAAAAACATCTATTCTCTATGTTTTAGAACTGTAAAATACAAACATTTCATTCATAAAACTCCCACGCCATTGTACTATTCATGACGTTGACGTGACCCTAAAACCATTGAACTTTCGAGGTCGATATCACTTTTTTAGATTTAGTGTGTGTTGGTGATGACATATCACAAATTTGAAAAAGTGAGACTTGATACAGGGATTAATGATAAAAGATAGACAACAACGCAAAAACTGACGTTGTTTTAGATAAAGGTGTAAATTTGAAAATTTTAAAACAGTTGCACTAGATCTCAATTCCAAGGATAAAATTTTGAAGGTTTATAGCTGTGGGCGGAACAACGAGGAAGACATGTCACCACAGAAGGATTTTGAGGTTTCAGAAGCAGAAACGTGGTAAAAACGCCAATAATGGCGATAAATCGAAAATCTGAAAAAACAGTTATCTGCCAATAAGATAGGATAAGATTTATTCAGAAATTGCAAGGAAACCTATTAGGTTTCTGAGAGTTTGTGGACAGTGAACTCTCAGGAGGCCACTGCGTTTTGACAATACTGTATACACAATATTTCCTACGTGACCTCCAGATGACCACATACATGTATATAGCCATTTAACTGGTCTGTTCTCACCTGGTAAATTTCCGAATCTATATTCTTTAGATCCTCCGCATACCCTGGTATACGTCCCCATATCAATTTCTCTCGGTCCCAAATACTTTCAACCAATGGATACGGGCCTTGGGGTCACGTGCTCAGACTTTTGTTTTAGCTCAAATTTCTTCATAGCGTCACTTCGCATCGTATTGCTTGCCTGCCTATGTAGTTCTCGTCATCTCGTTTACTTACATTATTTACTTTCCGCATATTTTGTGTTCATCATCACTGTGTACATATTTTGGTTTCTTATCATGCACAATACGGATCACGTCCCGTTGCTACCGGTCCTGCGGGTATTCATAACTGTTGGTAAGGATTTTTTTAATATCCCTCAATCCTACGAACTTAGTGTGTCCGGTTTCAGTAGACTGTTACAGTCTATGCTACACGATGATCATCCACACGTTAATCGTGCATTCGATTGTTCTACGAGGTGCTTTTGCACTTACTATTTTTTCCAGTGACTGTGTTTGCAGACTTCACATCCATGTTAGTGACATCTTTCGCATCGGCTTTATTTATATCGGATTCTGTTCACCATGGACTCTTCTCAAGGTGACAAGGACTATCATCGGGACATCGTGCGCGCCCTTCTTCCGACCCATGCGCAACACGGTCTCCCCGGTGCTTCGGATGCTTCACCGTTTCGCTCGGCGCGCCATGTTCCGGAAATTTTCTCAGTTCCCTCTACAGATGTCACGGTAACAACACCGGATACGAACAGTTCATTGCCAACCGCTGACTTCAGTGCGTGCGCACAGGGACCAACGGAAGTCGCTTCCACTTATCAAAACAACCGACGAATGACACTTCGAACCAAAAGTAGCGTCAGGGGACGTGCCTTATCCAATAGCGACCCAAAAAACTGCTCGCGTCTGCGCATTGCCTTAGCTGAAGCAGGTATCAAGACGCAACCGTCAATTCGAAAAGCGGTTTTAGTTCAGTTATATTCAGACAACATGCACGACGTCGACCCTGCTTCCACCACCACCTTCGTGTATTCTTCAGTTCATGTGAACACTTATTCACAAATGACAATGTCGCCAATACACACAGAGACATGGGTTGACACTTCATCCATACACCAGCGACTCATCGATACGCCGTTGCCAACTTGCGGTTCTGTTTCTCTTCCTGTACACAGCGGTCGTCTATCACGGATACCGTGTTGCTTTCCAGTACAGGTGTTACCTGCTCGCCCGGTGTACGTTTTGGACCCGACGTTTTTGCCAGCTAGTTCAGGTCCAGCTGGGGCATCCCTAGAGCTTTCTTCAAGCAGCGGTTCTTCCTTCGGACTCCCTTCAGGCACGAGACTAGTGGCGTCTCTACTGCCACACGCCCTGATTCTACCACTCGTATCAACACTATCAGTGCTTCGTCTCAACATAACACACATTTCGTGGACAATATTGCTCATTCCCTGGATTCTGTGGTAAGACTGTTACAGCAACAGCAACATCAACTGTCGTCGGTGGCACAGAGAGTTTTGCGGTTACAAGCTCATGCTTCAACCACATCTCCAAATATTCAGATATTCAATGATGTCGGCCCCACCACTGTACCTGCCGCCGCCGGTACCATGATTGACGCTAGTTTTGCAGCTGTACCCAGTAACTTTTCTATGGACCATGATACTGCTCAACTTTTCACAGGTGAAAACCAGTTGCATAGTTTCCCTTGCGTTGCTGACAGCTCGACAAAAATCTTGAACACCCAGGGGGTCCCGCTGTCCAGCCTTCCCGATATCGATGTCGAGGTGTCACCTCCCCTTCGACACGAGATTCTGGCAGGCAAGGATATCAGTCTTGCGCGCTTAATCATGCCAGCTTTGGCAACATCAACTCCATCAGCCAAACCTCAAGATACTAGGACCGACCCGCGGTTGTCCAAACCTCTTACACTCCCAGAGTTCATCAAGGCCTTCAGCAAGTTTAAAAATATCATTTGTGAAAGTTACCCGAACCTGCGAGTCGAGTTGGATGCCTACCAATCAATCAGATTTTATTACTGTCTCTGCCCAATATGGGGATTTGTTCTATGGCTACCATTTGGCATTGTCGGCAAAGGCGGCCGCTTGGCAGCAGCGGGGCGTCAAAATTGACTGGGCGATCCGGGATAACAAATTGTTTTGTTCTGTTTTTGCGGGCAAGAAAACTTGCTACCTATGGCAGAGTGCATCACACCTGTCTAAATTCTGCCCATTTGGCTCTCCACCTCGCTCGTGGGTTTCCTCTCCTCGCTTACTGCAGCCTGCAGGGGACACGCAGAGAGCACTTCTACCACCCACAGGTTCGTCCCGAAGCTCAACTATCTGCCTTAAATTTAATTCTGTTCGTGGTTGCACTTTTGGTGCGGCTTGCAAGTACGCCCACATGTGCTCTACTTGCAAGCAGCCCCACCCACAGCCTATTTGCCCAAAACTCTTGGCGCGCTCACCAGCCTCCTCTCACCCGGGTAAATGACTACTCACGGCACCCCCCCCCCCCCCCCACCTTGGTGTGGGCAACTACACCAGTAGATGTTCCGACACTCAAGATGTATCTGGCTATGCGCCCTGATCGTACATTTTGCGCTACATTGCAATCTGGCCTCACCTTTGGTTTTTCTACCGGCATTCAGACACAACCTTCTAGTACATTGGAACTCAAAAATAAATCTCCAGTCGTCAAGAGACAACCCTACTGCAGTATCTACCCTTATCAGCAAAGAATTCAACGAGGGGTCGTTACTTGGCAACTTTGACTCCCCACCTTTCCCATGTTAGCGGGTCAACCCGATTGGCCTTGTCGAGGGCAAATTTTCTAAAAAAATCCCGCCTTATTGTCGACTTGTTAGCACCGCATCGATCCATTGACCAGTCTTCCATCAATGAGATTATAGATAAGGATGAATGTCCCATGTGCTATGTTACAGTAGACCACGCCATCAACATTATTCAACAACTGGGTCATAAATTGGGGCTGAGTAAAACCGGTATCAGATCGGTATTTAAATTAATCCCTATTTCTCCTTCCTCGCGGCATCTGTACGGGATTAAATGGGACGGAAAATGCTATTTCCACACTCGAGTGGCGTTTGGCTGCCGTTCAAGCCCAAAAATCTTCGACATGCTATCTCAGGCTATTTGCTGGATCGCCACCGAGCAGCTCCACATTCCAAATATTCTCCATCTCTTGGATGATTCCTTACCATATCCGCTCCGTCATCCAAATCCGAACCCATTTTCGATGCATTGTTACAACTATTTTCGGATCTCCAGATTCCCTTGTCTCCCGAGAGAACAGAAGGTCCAGTGCATTGCCTCGAATATTTGGGGATCATTTTAGATTCGGAGAAAATGGAGACCCGCTTATCCCCCAACAAACTGGATAGAATCTTACATTTGGTCAGTAGCTTCGCATCACGGCAGTCATGCAGAAAGCGGGAACTGTTGTCACTTCTTGGGCATTTAAGCTTCGCCTGTAGGGTGGTGGTCCCATGGCGCTCCTTTTTGTCCGAAATTATTCGCTTGGCTTACTCGGTATCTGAACCCTGGCACCATGTTACCCTGTCTGCTCAGTTACGGAAGGACCTAGAGATGTGGCGCCTTTTCCTCTCCCATTTAAACTGGGTAACAATGTTTTTGGACACACACTTTACTACGTCTTCGGATATGGAACTGTATACAGATGCCAGCTCCACCGTAGGTTTTGGCGTTCTCTCCGGGGTCACTGGTTTCAGGGTCGATGGTGCGATGATCCAGGGTTCACAAAGTTACCTCTCTCTATGGCATTCATGGGATTGTACCCCATCGCAGTTGCCTCTGCTCTCTGGGGTCCCTTATGGTCGACTATTTTTCACCAGCTATAATATTGATACGGTTAAAATCTTACAAAAAAGGCCGCCCTCCCATTCCGTCCATTATGCAATTAATGGCCCGCATTACCCTTTCCGCCCTTCAGAATAATTCCATGTTCTATTCACAGCATATTCCCTCTCTGTCAATGCAATAGCTGACTCTCTCTCTCGTTTTTCACAGGCATTCCGAGAAACGGCACCAGAGGCAGATCCCCTTCCACATCCATGCCCGCCATCTGCGACAATTCTTCTGGACTAAATTCAGTGTGCAACAACTTTGGATGGAGTCAGTGACAGCTTCTACTCGCAAGTCTCACAGCACCGGTATTAACTTGTTTCAACGTTTCCTATCTCAGCAGTTTCCGACTTTCAATGTGTCTCGTACGCTCCCAGCCACAGATTTACCAGTGTTACATTTCATCACATTTTGCCACAGCGCTCTGAATCTTTCTCACACCACGATCAAACTTTGTCTAGCAAGCATCCGGTTTTTTCTAGTTGGCACATGGCATGGCCAACCCGTTACTCTCTCCTCACGGTTTGTCTTTGGAGAGGGTACATTCCATTCTAAAAATCGTTAAAAAGCTCCATGCACCAACAACCCTCAACTGCCTACCTCTCAAATTCCCCATGATTTCCACATTGGTGCAATTCTTAAGGGACGGGCCCTTCTCCACTTATACCAATCTGCTTCTCGAGACAGTCTTCTTGTTAGCTTCTTTCGGTTTCACCGCTGCGGCAAATTTACCACCCTTCATGCTGCGTTTGACCCATCCTCTAATTTATGCGTGGACGATGTCCACATCTGTACCATTCGACGCAGATGTTAGCTACACCTAAAGGCCTCCAAATCAGACCCCTTTCGATTTCGGCGTTCATATCACTTATTTCCCCACCGGAACCTTTGTTTGTCCTTATTCTTTCCTCACTACTTATCTACGCGTGCGTCTGGCACAAGGTGGCCGGTCCCATCACCCCTGTTCCCCACAGAAGATAATCAGGCTCTCAGTCGGTCATAATTCATTGACAAGTTGAGGACTTGCTTATCTCTGTGCGGTTTCCCTGTACATTCCTACTCCGGCCATAGTTTCCGCTCGGGTGCAGCTACGTCTGCTTGTCAGGCAAGGTTAGAACACCATCTCATCAAGACTCTAGGCAGGTGGTCTTCGTACAGCTATCTGCGATATATCAAAACCCCTGACCGCGTATTCCATGATGCTCATGTCGCCTCGTGTTCCTCTCACAGTGCGACCCCTCATCCCGCCGCTAACAGGTCTGCCGCACACCATCCATTTCTCCATTCGCTCAGTCCCTAACTTGTCACCCTTGCGCTATCGTCCGCGGTTTGCTGGTGATGTGGTCCTTGTAATTCTACCGTTCACTTAGTTTCATCACCGGTACAGTGCTCCGCCGTACCTCCTTAGCTCCAGGTTAGGTACCCTATCATTTCGAGGCATATTTGCGCGAGCATCTACATGCCCGTGCACACGCAGCCCCCCTCACTGCACATTTTATTGACATGACAAGATCCTCCAAGCGAAGCGAGTCTTCTCCACCTCACTTCATTAATTCGCTCATCACAGCCTGTCGGGGACGTCGCCGGACATCTCCTGATTACCTGAGCCGGGGTTCTTCGGCCCGCCAGATGCATATGTGCCCCGTTTGGTATTTTTGTGTGTGTATATACATGCATGTGTTTTTTCTTATAGTATGTCCTATATTCTTGCTGTGCAGGGTTTTATTACTTTGGTATTTCTGCGGGCCGATTTATTTTCATATGTCTTCTTCCTGATCCCTTGTTGCCGGGCTCGTGAATCTTGATGGTGAACCTTCCACCCCTTCTGGGGGCTCTCAGCTGGTTCCAGCTTCGTTTGGCATTCGTAGATCTGCCCCCTTCAGGGGCTGTTCGGTCAACACCATCATGTATCATAAATATGCGTCGGGGAATGCCGTCGGGTTTGTAGAACCACCCATGAAGCAATTCCGGACTTCAACGACGTATACTCAGGATACATTGCATGTGCGGATCTAATTCCCAAGCACTAAGCGGTACCAGCACTCTCAGGAGCCCCCAGTTTTCCCCAAACCTTTTACTCACATACCGCACTCATTCCTCATACAGGAGTCCTATTGCATGCCGCGAATCAGCGAGTCACACGATCCCTGCCTGACTCAGAGCTCGCGTCGTATAACCCTACATTATTCTGCGACTAAGCACTGCATGCCTACTGCGGCTCAGCGAGCCATTTACTGTACATATATATATATATATATATATACATGTAAATTATATTAGCGACTCAGAGAGTCAACTCCTAACACTTTACATTCATCCAGGTACCCACACCCGGCATTGGGTGCTAGTTGATTTTGAATAAAACTGTTGGGCAGACCAAGTCATGTTGTCTTTTTGTCCACAAAATACACCAGATTAAAGGCAGCTTCAATGGAAGAAGTGTGAATGAGATACGGTTCCATTTGATAATCTACTTTGAATAGTCGATAAGTCCTAAGTTTGTTTTTCCTAGTCTCTTATTATCATTGTGTATATCTTCTTTAAATAATTTAATATGGTCCGATTGAAGTTTGGACTTTAGAAGATTAATTTCACTTTTGGAAATTTCAGTTTCTTTCAAACTGTTAACTCCAAGTCCTTTAAGCTTTTCACTTATTGAGTCAGGGAGTTTACATTTCTTAACTTCCACAAAAGCATCATTCAGAATGGTACCCGGGGAAGTAGTAAGCAATTTACCAGTATAATTTGCGAATCGTACTAAAGCATCAAATGTTATTGGATACCGACCTAGCTCCGCGCGTACCGCATGATTGGAGGAATGTTTACCTACATTTAAGATCAATTTGCAGAACTTGATATGAGCCCTTTCACTCGGTGCGCTATCCCTGTTCAGCTCCGTCGACCAAATTTAACTGCCGTATAATAATATAGGCTCAATTAGTTTATCAAACAGCTTAGAAAAGAAAACCACGGTTGGTGTGTATTTCTGTTTGAACGAGCTGTGTAAACTGTACAGAGCCTTGAGCCCCTTAAGACTAAGTTTAGACTGTGCATGTTTCAGGGCGCCATTGTCCGAACGGGGTAACCCTAGGTATGTGTATTTTGAGGTACATTCCAGTTCTTTACCCCCTACTGAAAATTGTGGGATATTCTTTATTTTTCGGGCCTTAAAATCATATATTTTGTCTTATCTATGTTTATCAACAAGTTGTTTTGCTGTATAGTCCCCTTTGTGAGTCTGAGGTCAGCACTAAGTCATCCCTAAATAGGAAGTGATTCAATTTACGGTTGTTCAAGTTTGTTGGATCACAGTCTTTATAAAAAAAAAACCCACTGGCATCATCTATAAATATTTTAAATAAAGTAGTCGAAATGGTGCAGCCCTGTCTCATGCCAATTGTCGACAACAGGGGTGATCCAATACCCCGATTTGTTTTTATGCAGTAGTGACTTGATCGATAGAGCGATTCTGTTATTTGTGAAACAGGTCCAGTGACCCCAATTCTTTTTATTTTTTAAAAAAGTATTGATCAATCCACAGTGTCGAACGCTTTCTTAAAGTCCACAAATGCAGCGTATAGGGGTTTCTTTAGCTCCTCATATTTGTTGATTGCAGACTTGAGAACAAATACACTGCGATCGTATTACGTTGTTCTCGAAATCCAAATTGATTTTCACTAGTTAAGTTATTATTTTCTAAAAAATCATTAATTCTGCAGTTTATAATTGTGTTGAACAGCTTCCCCAATGTACAGCTCAGGGCAAAATATTGTTGTGATAGTAGATTCACTCCAGCTAAGAGGATAAAGGTGTGAGTCTAATATTTGGTTGAACAATTTAACAATATCGTCAATCATGAAAGGTACCGGAATCTTCAGCATTTCATTTGACACCTGATCTGCACAAATAGTCTTTTTGTTTTTCAGTTGCCGGAGGTCAGTATTTATCTCTTTTGCGGTTATATTTTCATTATTTAAAGGGTCTTTCAAATTAATTTTTGTTTTTGTAAGATGATTTTTCTCAGTTGTAACCTCTTTACAAAACAAACTTTTGAAGAAATTGACCGTTGTGTCGGGATCAAGCTCATTTGAATGTGCTTCTGTTGATCTAAGACAGTTTACTATTTTCCAGTAAGATTTGGGGTTCGAGAATTCTAATTTGTCGATCTGATTGCACATGTTTTTGTAAAACAGTCTGGATTTGCGTTTTGTTTCTTTTTTGTACGCCTTCTTTGCGGTAAAAAAAATTGTTAACAAAGATTTGTCACCAGGTCTTTTTTCCATAGCATTAACAATTGTGCTCATTTTTTGTTTAAGGAATTTGCTTGTTGAGTCAAACCACTTGCGCTTAGGTTTTTGTTTACCACCTTTACAATTTGTTATCAACCTTCAAGCTGTCTTATTAACTGAAATTATTATACCTGTTAAGTCATGAACTGCATCTTCTGTGCCAGCCTTGGTAGCTGAGAAAGTCTTCACCTTGAAGTTTTGAATTTTAGACTGTATTTCGGGACTATTTAGTGATTCTATTGCTTTATGTTTGCTGTCCTTTGTCCAAAATTTCGGATTCGAATAAGTATATAATGTAGGTGTTTTGTCCCTATCTGTCATTTGAAATTCAATGTGTAACCCTAACTGGCTATGGTCCGAATACTCATTTGGAGATTTAACACAAACATATTTTATTTCCGAGAGATATCGATCCGATATCACGACGTAATCCACTATGCTCGCAGCATTATACTGATAGCTTGTGAAGTTTCCCAAGCCGTCCCCCGGACAACGCCCATTAACAATTCTGAGTTTCGCCGCCCTACACATAACGATAGAAGTTGTTGTCCAAACCCATTTATTGTTTTGTCTAGACTGTGTCTGTCTTTAGATAAATCTATTGTATAACTATCTGGTAGTGGTATATATTTGTCATTGACATTTGTAACATAATCCGGCCTTCCCCCAGTTCGAGAGTTAAAATCTCCACCAAGAATAATCATATCCGTCGCTCGACAATTTAGTATCTCTTTTTCTATTTTTTCACAGATGGATGAGCTCGGATATTTCGTTTTCCAATAACTTGAGTTACTTAGTGGAATGTACACTGACACAAATATAATTCTACAAGACATGTTAAACATTGCACCATCGAATTCTATCCAAATGGCAAGGTCATCTATCTTACAAAGTCATGTAAGAAAAGTATGATATTGATTGGAAAAATAAAACCCAGTAATACTTCCCCGTTTATTCTTTGCACTGTACTTTGTACCTTTAACCCCCCCCCCCCCCCCCCCCCCCTCTTCTGTGCCGTTCATCAACTCGACACAAATCAACACACTTGTAACCCGGTATGTCAATATCCGTTTCATCTTGATGCCAGATTTCTGTCAGTCTGATAAATTCGTATCGGTTAATAAGACGTACAAAATTGGGGGTCATTAATTTTTTAGTCAGCCCTTGAATATTCCAAACTGTGTAGCCTACCCTCCTTAATTTACGTTTTACGTTTTACTTCTGTGCTAGTCATTGAAAAAAATATTCGGTATATTTCATTGAATTTTGATATCGGTCACTGGAGACGATAAAGTAAACAACTTTCTCACAATATGTCGGACTCTACAAAATAATGAAATTCCAAAAGAATTCGACGTAATTTAATTTTTTTAACGTCGCCATTAAGTTCGGCCGTGACCGTTGATGATTTTCGAGGTCGGTACGAACTTTTTAGATGTATTGTGTTGGTGGTGAGATATGCTAAGTTTTAAATTGGGATGCTTGATACACCTGTTGATGTTAAAGGTTGAAAGAAAAAAAAAAAAAAAATTGGACGCTGTTTCTGATAAAAGTGGGAATGGGAAAATATTAAAACGATTTTGAAATTTGCAAATTTTTGTCGATAGGTGTTCCAAATTCCATGACTCTAGGTTAATAGATTAAGAGGAAGTGCCTTAAAATCTTGTCTGAAGAAGACAAAAAGACAAAAAGGCTAATGACCTCTATAAGTAAGTCATTTTAACTTCGTGGAATGACGTAATTTTTTTAAAAAACCCAGAAAAATCGACGTTGTTTTTGATAAAAAATGGAAACTGAAAATTAAAAAAAGGCTTCATAATGTAGAAATAATATTCAATACGTGTGCCAAATTTCATGACTGAAGGTGAAGAGGAAGTACCCTAAAAGTTGGTGTGGAGAAAAAAGGAAATAAAAGAGGAAAAGACTTACAGTTATAATATACCACTTCCACTTCGTTGAATGGCGTAACAATCTCGAGAAGTCATTGAACTGTGGCCATGCGAATCACACATTTTCGATTCGAATGCATGATTAAAAGCAGTGTAATGTAAAAGAATATGTTCCACTGTCAACACCTGCTGCCAAGGAACGCATTCTGGTTGCATATTACCCTCTAACAAAAAAGAATGTGTGAGTCTTATATGACCGATATGACATCGTGTCAGAATGACGTGATCTTTTCTACAAAGTTTGCTACACGGATATTTATCAGTATGAGTAGTTCGGAAGTGATGGGCCTTGTTATTTGTCAGTCCATCCCATTCCGCCTGCCACACAGATTTGTGGTACTTACTAATATGTGGCCTAAAATCACTGGAAGGAATTTCAAAATCAATGAGAGGCTTGGTTAGGGAATGTTTGACTGCATTGTCTGCTCTGGTGTTACCGGAGTTACCAACATGTCCAGGTTACCAGCAAAACACGATATTATATCGGTCAGACTTGAGAGTATTCAACTTCTCACAAAGTTCCAAAATGAGAGGTTTCTTGAACTTAGGGTTTAAAGGTAGCAAAGAGGAAAGAGAGTCGGAAAGTCAGAAAAAATAATCGACGTCCTGACTTGTGCATTAGCAAATATTATTATGACACGCGTAGTCGTTCGAAAAGTAGGGGTGCGCACAAAACGGGAGAGGTACCGGCTGGTGGTATTTGCGCCATATCATCGGTATTTGAAGACTGATTTAAACTTTTTGTCCAACTTTGTATTAGGGATGTTCATACTAAAATTGCATTTGATTTCAACGTTGTGGAGTGGAATCTTAACTTTGACGTTTTGCGTTCTTCCGTCGGCTCTAACGTAATTTTATTAAAACCTTTTCGACAGTGTGAATAAAAATGCACGTTGGACAATTTTGAGTGTTTATTTATCTATCTATTGCAGTGCGTCGGGTGTGGTGCTTACAGAGTAGGGTAGGGGGTAGCCCGTGACGTTATTTGCGTCATATTTTCGTTATTTGAAGTCGGGTTGTAAGGTGCGTTCAACTTTGTATTTGAAGTGTTGGATACTAAAATATCACTTGATTTCAACTTTGTGGGTGAAATGTGAATTTGAGGTTTACTTAGGCTCTAACGTCAACGCGCGAAGTATTTGTCGACAATGTGAATACGAATGCGACGTTGTTAATTTCACCTATACATTACATATCTGTGAATTATCATGGATGTAATATTGAAGTTCGTTAGGCAGAGTGCACACAACAGGGGAGCGGGGGGGGGGGGGGGAAGTTGCATGACGTTAAATCGTTGAAATTGAAGTCAAATCGAAAAACGAAAAATACAGGGTTTCTAAAATTAGATGGCATATAAAACACCAAATTTTCATCAAAATCCGACTCACTCCTAGACGTTGACGCCCGATGACCTTACTTCATAGTTCGCCGTACTCGTTGGCAATTTTCTATAACGGCACATTTTAGGTATGTTTCTTACAGTAGATTATATTTTCAGAATTTCCATTAAAAAACCGAACACAGTGAACCTCCATTCATTACTTGTTACCTTGGCATATGCTCTATTCAATTCTTTGGGATATATCACCATTTTGCAGACAAATGAATTTACTCGTGACAACATGAGTATATGCCCGTCAGTTTTGCTGTCGGTGAAAATATCCACTTCCACTTGCGGCTTTCAACGACATTCGGTGCATTTTGTGTTTTTAACTCTGAACTTTTTGCGGTCGCACACATGGAATATAGTTGTTATTCTGCCACGATCATTCTGTTAGATGTTTCTGACGAGGGGTCCCTTTTTAAGTCAAAATATGTTGGTGACCGAGTGAATAAGTGCCCTGGTCTCTCGTGCCAGAGACCGCGATATAGATCATCGATCGGAGAACGTTCTCGAGGTGTCCGAACATTCAATGTGAGCATCCATTGTGGGGATTGAGGCTGTCCCATGCTGCCATCATGTCGGGTAGGGATATAAAGTCCAAAATGAGAGGGTTCTTCACTTAAGGTTTAAAGCTAGCAAAGAGGAAAGAGAGTAAAAAAAATGATTGACTTCCTGACCGGTGCATTCTCGATGTGTTCAACGTCATAGTTGAGAAGCTTTTACTTCAGCTGTGAAAACAGAACATTTATTTGTTATTCTGATTGAGGTGATCTGATCACCACTAACAATGGCTGGTAATACTTTGTCACCCTCTTTAGATGCATCTGTATAGATCCTTTTATATGCACTATACTTTATTACAGCATATGTCTGCTTGAACTGTAAAGAATTGGTTTCGGATTTTTTGGTAGAAGCAAGGTCCCAAAGAACTGTAGCTCTTTTAAGATGCCAAGGAGGAATATGTGGATCACGGTTCTCTTTTATCATATCAGATTCAGTTTTGGCGGACATCACATGGGGTTTGTTTCCAGTTCCCGATGGAGGAGTATGTTTCTGGTGACGGTTAAAAAATTCAACATTTTTAGGGTCTGAGACACAGTTACAATCAGGGTTGGATGGATTACCAAGCAGTTTAAAAACATATTGGAGTGACAATTTAATTCTGCACTTCTCGGGAGAAGGTTTCTCTGCTTCAACGAGCATTGAATCTATTCGTGATGTTCGAAAGGCATCAAGGCTAATTCTAATACCACTATTATGAATTGCATCAAGTGGTTTGATATACGACTTCCTTGCAGAACCGTGAAGTGAAATTCAGTTTGTTCACATCCTTAATAACTTTAATGGTACTCCCATCTATTTTCAACTTCAGATCAAGGTGATGTTTCCGAAGTTTACAAAAACGTACACAATTTGTTTTTCTTTTGGAGAACTTAAAACCATTTTCTGTAGCCCCTTTTTGAATTTTATTCAAGCACAGCTTAAGTTTGCGCTATATAGCATTCGTGTTTTTGTTGCTATAGCAAATTAAAGAAGCATCAAGATATAATGAAGAGCAATTCTTGTTCACTGGGATCAGATAACGTCGGCCCAACAAGAACCTGAAATTGGCGGTCCTTTAAAATGTCTATATAAAGAGGCATACGCCCTCTCAACCCAATGTTCAAAAGATCGTTTAAAATCCCATACTTGCACGTTTTATCATATGCCTTTTCCAGATCAAAGAATATGGCGCCCACATGTTCTTTTCTGGCGAAGGCATTTCTTATAAACATTTCAATTCTAACCAAATGATCCATAGTACTTCTCTGGTTTCTGAAACCACCCTGAACATCCGCAAGTAGATTGCTCGATTCCAGAAACCAGACAAGTCGATCATTGGTCATCCTTTCCAAAGTCTTATACAGACAACTTGTTAATGTTATAGGCCTGGAATTCCTTGGATTGCTGTGATCTTTATCAGGCTTTGGAATGGGAATTATTGTTGCCTTTCGCCATGAAGGTGGAAACTGGCCTGTCACCCATATTTCATTGAAAATGGATAATAAGAGTCCAAGTAATGATTGTGGCAGATGTTTTAAAATTTGGTAATGTATTTCGTCGGGTCCAGTAGCAATATCCTTTGCTTTATGTAAAGAGTTACTTAACACTTCCATAGAGAATGGTTCATTGTAATCCTCTAAATTATCAGAGGAGAATTTGATCTTTTGTTTTTCCTGTTGTGATATTATCTTAACGAATCCCGGGTTACAATTTTCAGTCGATGAATGTTTCGAAAAAGTTGAGGCCAGTTTGTCTGATATTTGTTTTTTCCGTGTAACTAGTGTGTTGTTATCTTCCATGTGTTCTTCAGTTGATTTTGTTTCTTTTCCTTTAATTTCTTTAATCATTTTCCAAATTTTGTTAATGGGTGTATGCAGGTTAAGTTTTGAGACATAAGTTTCCTAAGAACTTTTCTTTTTTTTCGGTTTTATAATTCGTGTAGTTATTGCCCGATTTATACGTAGTTTGTCCAAATTATGTGTGATTGGTGACTTATTAAATTCCCGTTTAGTATTCTTGTGATTCCTCTTTGCCTGTTTGCAATCATTATCAAAGCATGGTTTGGTGAAACGTTTAGGATTTACCGAGGTTTTAGGAATTACTGTGTTTGTAATGTCAAGTAACTTTGTAGTGAAATGTTCTATTTGGTCTGAACTTTCCTTAAATTTATCCCACGTGCGGCATTCAGAACAAGGCGATGAGAAAGAGCCAGTCAGCCTTTTTAACGTTCCACTGGGGCATCTTCTCATCATCCGCCAGAACAACACTCTCCAACACAATTCGAAAGTGATCACTCCCGCACAACTCACATTCAGTCCTCCAAGTAAAATCAAGGAAGATTGAAGGACATGCAATTGATCAATTGAGGTGGAAGCACCAGATTTGAGGTACAGATGAGTGTCCATTGAACAAACACAAGTCGAATTTTGTAATGAGCTCTCTAAGGTTTTACCTTTTAAATCTTCCTTGCTGTAGGAATCTCCTCAAAGAGGACTCGGTGCATTAACATCACCCATCAGCATGCATAGGGTGGGAAGCTGGTGTATGAGTTGTTCACCATCATTCAGCTGAACATATTTATTTGGTGAAACGTAAATTGAACAAAGCGTAATTGCCCTGTCTAAAGATAGGCGTACCGCAACAGTCTGTACATTTGTGTTTAAAGCTACAGAACTGTGAATCACATCGTTTCGAACCAAGACAGGCGTTTCACGGACATGACGATCGTTTTCATCTGCCCAGATGTTATATGAACTATAATGCTTAAAAACTGAATGATCTTGAGAGTCTTCTTCTTTGGAACCAATGGCAGATATTGACCCCGTAATTCTTTTCGGTGAAATTTTACATGGTGAACTACCCCGAGAAGAATTCAGGCGTAGTTTGGTCGCAAACGTGTCGTGGGTGCACTCATCGACTGATATGTCCTCAATGCCTTCAAACATGTTGCTCGTAATAACATTTTGAAGGCGTTTGGGTATTCTATCTGACTCTAGTTTCTGTTTTCCTTTTCGTTTTTCTTATCTTGTTCTTGTTGCCGTTTCTTACTCTGACTCACATTTTGTTAGGGTCTGTGTTGTGGATCTATTTTCGGGTTATTTTGCTTATTCTTTTCTGATTTCTTGTTCTTTTTTATGTTCTGATTGGTATACATGAGTTGTTTATTCTTGTTTTCGACAGGTTTTTGTTATTGTTTCTGTTGTTTGGGTGGACTGTGGTACTGATTGATCTATTGTAAAAGTCTTCCTTAAAGATGGAATTGTTCCTTTGTTCCATGTGTGTTGTGTCTGGGATTCTACTGATTGAGGTGCTACTTTTTGTGACAATTTTGCAGCATATGAAGGCGATGATGTACTCATACCAGGCATAGAAGTTACGATTTCTCTGGCCTCTTTGAAACTTATTTGCTTTTCGAATTTTACTTTCTGTATAGTTTTTTTTTTTTTTTGCTTTTTTCAGAAATGGCAATCTTTGGATGATGACATGTGATTGCCCTGACAATTTACACATTTGATGGCATTGTTACACGGCTCCTGATGTCGTTGGTCGCATTTGTAGCAATTGCTTGGCCCCTGCAGTTGTTTGCCCATGGCTATATCTCTGGCATATGAAGCATCGAAGTGGATTTGGGATATACAAATACACTTTGACGTTCATATATCCTACTTTAATAGATTTTAGTGGTCGTGAAGTGTCAAATGTTAGAATGTAAGTATTGGTTTTTATGACTGACCCATCTCTCTTTATTGTGATATTATTCACATCCGAAACACCTTGTGGTTGTAGTTCCTTTTGAACTGCGAGTACATCAATGTCTGATAATTCTTTATTTCTATTTATATCTCTGCTATTATTGCGGGCATGATGTGGAAAGGCGTTCATCTCCAAATATACAAGTTTTGTTGTATTCAGTAAATTTAATGCCTGGCATTCTTTGTTGCATTCGATCAAAAGACCACCTGTTCTAAGCTTCTTAACGTATTTTGCAGTGCCAGCTATGCCTTTAACGGCCTTTTCGAATGCAAAAGGATTGATGTTAATTGCCTTTTTATCTTCATCTGCTGCATGTCTAATAATGAATTGTGTCCATTTCCGCGATGATGGTAGAACTTGTTGATCTGAGTCAGAATCTGTGGATAGTAAATCTCGACCTCATTTCTGTATTTTTGTTGTGGGTGAAATCCAAAGTTTAATGTTGTGTGTTTCTTCATTTCATGCCTCCAACTCTTACTCTGAGCCCAACCTTGTGGGTATGTCCCTACCTAACACGAGATGGTAACAAAACCGAGAGTACATGAAGAGCATACTCCACCAGAGTTGATGCTAATACATGCCGCTGGAGGATTGGCCCGTAGAGTGTAAGTGATCCTTGGCCGAAAAAGCGGTCTTTCGCGTTCAAAGGGTTAAACGCGGGAAAAGTGTTAAAGGTTCAATTGGTGCAAAAGCGTAAAAAATGGCGATGAATCGAAAATCTACAAAATAGCTCTCCGCTAATTGTTTGAGAACTACGAAATACTAAATAACATTTGATAAACTCTAACGTCATTTTATGACGTTGACGTCAACAGTGTTAACCTAGCATTTGCGCCATAACCGTTGATACTTTCCCAGGTCGGTACGAACTTTTCAGATATACTTTTTCTTAGCGAGCATATATTGAAACTTTGAAAGAGGTAGTTTTGATATAGGAGTGGTTATTAAAAGGTAGAGGAAAAACCCCGTTAAACTGATATTGTTTTTAATAAAACTTTTTGATAAACAATTCAATTTAACTTTTACTTTTTGCACCAATCTGTCTGATTTAACGTCCTAGCAGTCATTTATTTTCATCAATCTGTATAATCATTTCGCATTGTATAATTTCAACTATTTATTTATCAGTCAGTCAAATATTATTATGACACGCGTAGTCGTTCGAAAAGTAGGGGTGCGGACAAAACGGGAGAGGTACCGGCTGGTGGTATTTGCACCATATCATCGGTATTTGAAGACTGATTTAAACTTTTTGTCCAACTTTGTATTAGGGATGTTCAATACTAAAATGTCATTTGATTTCAACGTTGTGGATTGAAATCTTAAATATGACGTTTTGCGTTTTGCGTTCTTCCGTCGGCTCTAACGTAATTTTATTAAAACTTTTTCGACAGTGTGAATAAAAATGAGACGTTTGACAATTTTGAGTATTTATTTATCTTTCTGTGAAATATAGCAGTATCTATTGCAGTGCGTTGGGTGTCGTGCTTACAGAGTAGGGCAGGAGGGTAGCCCGTGGCGTTATTTGAGTCATATTTTCGTTATTTGAAGTAGGGTTATAAAGTGCGTTCAACTTTGTATTTGAGGTGTTGGATACTAAAATATCACTTGATTTCAACTTTGTGGGGTGAAATGCGAATTTGAGGTTTTGCGCACCTTAGGACCTAAAGTCAAAGCGTGAAGTATTCGTCGACAATGTGAATACGAATGCGACGTTGCATTTCTTATCAACCTACCTCAATTGTTTACTACAGGCTTACACTACAGTGGAAGAACCTAACTCGGATAAAATACTCTCTATTTTAATCTTTCCCAAGATTTGGGAAAGAAAAGTGGTGTAAAAACACCACGAAAAAATAAGCCAAAACTGGGCCGAGCGACATCGGCGCACACCCAGTATGGGACGCTCTTCCATAGTACAAAACAAATCCACGACTTCCGTAACAGTGCGCAATGCGTCAATTCGTCATTCTTTTTCTATCCGAGATACAAGCAGGATGTGTTTCCGCCATATGCATTATGAAACAGTGATAATTCAACTCGTGGATAATGGTTTTCCTGTGACTGGTATTATGGATCTGAAGATCGTATAATAACAGGACTGTGTTTTATATATTCTCGTTTACATTTTCTACCACATTCTCATTGTTTATTATTTACTATTCCGTTTTCGCGAATGTTTTGTTTGCGACATCGTGTCATCGCGATTCGACAATGAATTTTTTCGGTTGATAAAAATTTGTTATTGGAGTAGGTGTCGGCCGTCTGGGTTCTGCCACCTTCTCTCGTAGTTGAGGGTGTTCTTCTACTTTCTGTTTCCGTTGAGTTCACCTTTTTCTTCTACTGCTCTCATCTCTATTCTTTCCAGTTCGGTCCCTTTAGGGCAATTCCTTTTGCCCTCGCCATTGGTGCGTTCTCGTGTCCGTTTCGTCCGCACCCGCGGGTGGTGTGGAATGCTGTCGTTTCGGGAGCCCCCCGACTCGACCACGTCTGGTGTGAGTTTGACCGTGGGGGATGTGCAGCTCCTCCCGCTCCCGCGGGGGGGGGGGGGGGGAGGGGGCAGAGGGGGGGGGTGAACGCTATCGTTTCGGGTCGCCCGATTCGACCACATCTGATGAGAATTGCTCCCCCTCCGTGGGGGATGTGCAGCTCCTCCCGCACCAGCGGGGGGTGGGGACCGCTGTCGTTTCGGGGCTTCCCGATTCGACCATGTCTGGTGAGAGTTATTCCCCTTCCGTGGGGAATGTGCAGTGTTTTACCGTGGTGGATACTGCGGGAGCTGTTGGTTTTCTGGTGTAGAGATGCCTGGTTCCGGGACTATGCGCCCTCTCCAGTCGACATCTGAGGCTGTCACTAGGGTTGTGACTCCTCCTTTGGAGGCCGAGCTTGGTGGCTCTCTCCGCTTTTCCGCCAGTTCCAACAGCTCCCTTCGTATCTGCTGCTACTGCTGTTCCGTCTACAACGTCATTGGGCACCGTTTTTAGCCGGCCTCGGCTTCTCCCTGCCAGGATCTGCAGGGATGTCTGTAGTGTGGTTGTGGGGTTTCGGCCTCAGCCTTCCCAGACTTCCACTCGGTGAAGTCAAATGGGGCTGCCGACTGAACCCCCTACTGTGTCCTCTCAGCCATTGAGCACAGTAGTTTTATACCTGCAGTGGTCTGCTGCGGTGTCTGGTTGTGTAGACGTGGGGGGTATCGGCCTCAGCCTTCCCTGACTTCAACTCGGCGAAGTTGGAACTGGCTGCCCGCCGGACCCTCTCCTGTGGTCTCTGCGCCGTCGAGCACCACAGTTGTCATTGGATTCGGTTGTTCTTAGTGGGACACTATGAACTCCGTGGCGTTTCCGTCCACTCATACTGGCCACACGACCAGTTTTGGGGGTCCAACGTCTTTTGTGCAGCCTGGATCTTCTGCCCTGCAGAGGTCAGCGGTGACTCTCATGAGTTCCTGCTATGTTGATCCTCGGGGTGTGTCACACCCCTATACACGTCTGCCTTCAGACGTTTTCGGCTGCCGCCCGTCGTCCCACGTCGGGTCTTTTGGAGGATCGTGACCCTTCGCTGGTTAAGAGGGTCAGAGGTGAAGCCACTTTGCCAGTTCGTTCCCCTGTCGAACCGGCCAGTACGGGTAGTGAGCTTAGGGAGGCCCTCTCCTTACTCACTCAGGTTCTGTCTAAGAGCCTTCCCGTTGCTTCCAGCGTGGCAGCGAGTGGTTTCCAGGCGCTCCCTATGGCGCCGCCTCCCGGGATTGGAAAGAGACCGCTTTCTTATTCCCCTGGTGTTCCGACACCATGGGAGGCGTCGGCTGGTTTGCCCACGATGGGCTATGTGTCTTCCGACTCAGGGGAAGAGTCAGAAATGCTTGATGTCGAGAACCAGCAGTCTTCGGACTTGGGGGCAGCTCTTGATTTCGTGTTTGGGTTCCTTCCGGATCTCAAACCATCTAACCAGTCGACAGTGTCAGCCAGGTCGCGATCATCGGTCGCGCGCCAACAGTCTATGGAGCAACCTGCTTCTGGGCGTCTTCGACCGTGCCCGTCGGTACAGTTGGTTGAAGCATTTTCAGCCTTGGACTGCAAGCTAAGTTCCAAGGCTATGAAGGCTCCGTTGACACCTTTTTGCCTCCGGCGCGTTATCGTTCCTACGATTCCGCCAATCCGTCGGTCTACCAGACTTTGACGGTTTTGGATCAGGACTCCAATTCCCTCGGGCTTTCCAAGTCCAAGTCTGCCGTCATTCCGATGACGACTCTGGGGTCCACATTGGGCTTATCGAGAGAGATGCTTGGTATGCTTTCTCTCTCCGATCACGTCGTCTCAGCTTTAGCTGCTTATCTGCCTTCAGATAAGTTTGACGAGGTACTGGCTCCTTTGCGTGTGCTGTCCAAGGCGCTCATGCATCTTACTCACACGCATGCCTGTAACACGGCTAATCTGGAATTAGTTTGAAGGGACTCTGTGCTGGACACAGGCCGATCCCTTCCTGGGGAGCAGGGCGCTACTCTTCGATTTGCTTTTTGGCAGGTCCGCAACTTTTCCATGATTCTGTGTTGACGGTCCGGGATGACGTCCTACGTCATTCCAACGATCAGCTGCTGTTTCCTCAGCTTGATCAGCCTTCTAGGGTAGGCACGGGCCGTTCCAAGCCTAACAAGTACCCTCTGCTTCCTCTGCGAAGCAAAGGGGCTGATCCTTCTGCCACCGCTTCTACTTCTTACTCAAGGGGTAAGGGTAAACGTCGGCAGTCTTGAGGGAAGTCCCAGGATTTTTCATTCAGTAGAGGAGGTGTTTTCTCCTCTCGCGAGCCTCGTCGGGGTTCGCAATGAAGGTCCTCACCTCGACTCGTCCCAGGTTGGAGGAAGGATAGCAGAGTTCGCAGACCGTTGGTCCACCATCACATCCGATCCTTGGATGTTAGATGTTGTTTGGTCCGGGCTGCGAATATCCTTCCGACGGCACCCCACTCTGTCCAAGGTGCCTTTTCCAACCACAGTTCCTTCAGACATTTTACGTCGGGAACTTTTGTCCACGGAGATAGACAATCTCCTGACAAAGGGGGCGATTGAGGTCATCAAGAACATTAGGTCAGTGGGTTTCTATTCCCACCTGTTCTTGGTGCCGAAGAAGGACGGCCGACTCCGACCGGTTCTCGATCTGAGTTTCCTGAACCAGTCTATCATTGCTCCCAAGTTCAGCATGGAGACTTTCAGGTCGGTCCTCCGTTCAATTCACCAGGGAGATTTCGCTTCCAGCTTCGACCTGCGAGACGCTTACTTTCACGTCCCGATTCATTGGGCGTTACGGAAGTATCTCGGGTTCGTTTTTTTCTGGGGCGAGTTTACCAGTTCAAGGCCATGCCTTTCGGCCTCAACCTGGTTCCTTGAGCCTTCACCAGACTGATGTCGCATGTGATCGCTTTCCATCGCACACAGTCCAGGTTGACTACTTCGGCATATCTGGACGATATCCTCCAGGGGCATTCCAATGCTGCCTTAATGGAGTCGGATGTCGCCACTCTGTTGAGCTTGCTCACGTTGCTACGTTTCAGACTCAACGAGGAGAAGTCGGACCTGGTCCCTTCTCAGTCGTTTTATCATCTGGGGATGGCTTTCCGCACACAATTCAGTTTGGTGGCGGTTCCCCAGGCCAAGGCTGTGATTCTCTCAGCTTTTGCTCCGACTCTGTCCCAGTCCACATCCGCGACGGCTCGGAGTTTTCTCCGGCTCATCGGTCTTTGCTGTTCGGTGACGGATCTCATTCCTCTAGGTCGGCTGCGTGTCAGACCTCTCCAACGCTTTCTGCTCAGTCGTTGGAGGCCGAATGTAGATTTTCTGGATCTGGTGTTTCAGTTTCCAGAATATCTTTATCCTCACCTTCCCCTCTGGGCGGATGTCCAGTGGCTTTCGCAGGGTGTTCCGTTAGACTTACCCACGTCCGATCGCGTTCTGACGGCAGATGCCAGCGATCTCGGATGGGGTGCGACGTTGGATCCTCTAGGTCTTTCCATGCACGGGATGATGGACCAGGATCATGCAGCTCTACACATCAACCAGAAGGAGCTTCTTGCTCTTCTTCTGCGTTTCAGGCAGAGGATCCTTCACCTGTCGAATCGCCAGGTCCTTCTGTTGTCCGACCATTCGACGGTGGTTGCTTACATTCGGAACCAGGGCGGCACGCACTCTGTTCCAATGTACGAATTGGCTTGGGATCTTATACTGCTCGCTCAGGATGTCCACGCCGGGGTGGCTGTTCGTCACATTCCCGGTCGCCTGAACGTCCTAGACGACTCCCTGTCCCGTCGGGGCAGGGTCATTTCCACCAGGTGGATGCTCCACATGGCGGGTTCCATCGATCTCTTGTGACTAGTTGGAACCATCCGGTGGACACTTTCGTGTCCCCGTGTCCAGATGCTCTGGCTTTCGCCGTGGACGCTCTGGCCCTCCTTTGGGATCGTCTTGTCGGCTACGCCTTCCTACCGGTTCCGATTCCGCCTCAGGTTCTCACCCAGATATGAACCTGCAGTCGTCGAATCCTTTCGATCACATCCGTCGCTTCGGTGGGTGTGGATCAATCTGCTCCGCTCTCTGTTACCGGCGGTTCCGGCATGTCTCCCTCTACCTCGCGACTTTCTTTGCCAAAGTCGCCCGGGAGGTTTTCAAGTTGACCCGACTTCATTGTGCCTTCGCACATGTCTTTTATCGGGTCCTGTCTCCTCCGTAGTGGTTTTTCAAGACACGCAGTGGAGTTGCTTTTCTTCAAGGAGGCACTCACTCCACTGGTTTAGCCTCTGTGTCTAAGTGGAAGGTTCTTCTGTCGTTGGTGTGCGATCACTCTGTTGCTTCTGTCACTCCTTCGATCACACCGCTTGCGGAGTTTCTGGTATATGTTTGTTATGTGATACCGCATTGTTTCGACACTCATCCTTGCCTCGCCAAGCGTGTTCAGCTCTTTTCCTTGAAAAGGCCTAGGACTTTGCAGTTTACTCCAAGATGGTCACTTTATCCTGAATGAATATGCGTTTTCCCACATGCCAGATCTCTCCTGCATCCATTTCTTGATAGACTTGTCTTGCTATTCGTGCAGCTTCCGCTCGTCTAGCTACTGGTGATTGTATTACCAATTTTTTTTTCTGCCACGAGGTGGGTGAATTGTCTTCCTCTTTTAATAACTCTGTCATGTTGTCGGATGACTGATGTTATACTGGCAGCCTTCTGGAGAAATGCTACATTCTCCTTTTATCTGCGACAGTTGCAGGAGCCGACAGAGAACCTTGGGGCCCTCTTTCTTCGGCTCAGGATGTTGTCTATCCAAGCTTTTCAGCTTTTTTTCAGGGTCAGTTCCAGCTTTGTGCTGTTGCTGCCCTTTCTGTCTGTGCGTCGCACTTCACCATACGCCTCATCTTTCATTGGCTTTTCTAATGTTTGTGATGCTATGGTTTGATAGGCCTAGGGATCTCTTCCTCTGTCCACGGTCCCAGTGCTATTGAGTTATGTGTGGGTTGGTTATGTGATTCCCTCCAGCCTTTTGTCTATTCAGCCTGTAGTAAACAATTGAGGTAGATTGATAAGAAGTATAAATTTTATAGTAAATTTCCTTTCTTATTATACCTACCGAAATTGTTTACATAGAGGCCCTCCCGTCTTCTTATTCGGGTAAGAATCCTTCCTCCCCGCTGATCACACAACTCCTGTGTTGTTCGGGATCAAAAGAATGACGAATTGACGCATTGCGCACTGTTACGGAAGTCGTGGATTTGTACTATGGAAGAGCGTCCCATACTGGGTGTGCGCGCGATGGCGCTCGGCCCAGTTTTGGCTTATTTTTTCGTGGTGTTTTTACACCACTTTTCTTTCCCAAATCTTTGGAAAGATTAAAATAGAGAGTATTTTATCCGAGTTGGGTCCTTCCACTGTAGTGTAAGCCTGTAGTAAACAATTTCGGTAGGTATAATAAGAAAGGAAATTTACTATAAAATTTATACAACTCCACCTGTTCATTATATATCTGCGAAATACCATAGAGGTATTTATTGCAGTTCGATAGACAGAGTGCACACAAAAAGGGGAGTTGCTTAGCAAGACCTGAAATGACATTAAATCGCTGAAAGTGAAGTTAAATCGAAAAACTAAAAAATATAGGGTTTTTAAAATTAGGTGGCATATAAAATAACAAATTGTCATCAAAATCCGACACACTTCTAGACGTTGACCTCCGATGACGATACTTCATAGTTCGCCGTACTCGTTGGAAATTTCCTATAACGGCAACACATTTTAGGTATGTTTCTTTCGGGAGATTATATATTCAGAATTTCCATTAAACACAGTGAACTCCCATTCCGTACTTGTTTCCTTCGTATATGTTCTAATCAATATTCTGGGATATATCACCATTTTGCAAACAAAAGACTTTACTGTTGATTTGCTGTCGGTGAAAATACTCATTTCCTCTCGCGGCTTGCTACGATAGTAGTATAGCACGCATGAATCGTCCCCTATTACCCGGACTTTTGGGGGAGCAGCTAGTGTTAAATTCCCATAGGAACCGGACTTTTGGGGGAGCAACTTTGGGGAAGCAAAAGTACGGCTCCTTGCAGCTAGATCCACCAAATGGTGTAGGTACTGTATATATAGTATGCTATGGCATGTATAGTGATATATGTACGCATGGGGCTATATGTATATATTATGGGTAAGTGGTGGAAAGATGATGGGAAAATTGGGTTTTCTTGAAAGTTTTTCCTGCGAAACGGTTGACGTTGCTATTTGACGTCGTGACGTCATGATACGCGCGCGACGTCATAGAGATGCTGACCGCTGTGGCTGTCCACTGTACAATCGGACATAACGTCCATCGAGTCAGGGTATGTCGGCCTTCTCGTTTGGGGAGAGGGGGTGATATGGTTGTAGTGGTATATATCCATGTTGGTATACTATTAGCCCTTGGGTCTTCATATTATGCTATGTCTGCTATAGCTAGGTCAAGCAGTATTGTGGGCATGGGGTCATGTATGGTCGGCCAGTGCGATATTGTCATTGGTGGTTTAGATTGACAGTGCAGGTTGAATGGTCTGTTGGGTTATCACCTCCTTAGTACTATTAACCTATCAAATCATTTATAGTATCTAATGGCTGGTATTGGTAGTATGGAATTCCAGACCAGGCGGTATTATACTACGCTGTTTTGAACAGTAGTAAAGGATTAACGACTTGTTGGTCTATTATCCACTAAGTTCTAACCTATTAGCTCGTTTCGGGACGGGGGTGGGTGGAGGTGGTATTGGTAGTACGAAATACGGACTACTAATGAAATGAGGTTAGCCTTTGTGGTGTTTCGGCAATTAAGGCCAGATTTGGGGGGGGGGGGGGGGGACTTTCGGAGACCGAACAAAGAGCCGATTTACGGACTATTGGGGGCGCTGATGTTGCACTTGTGTAGGTTGGCTCCTGAATCCCAGAAAGGCCTTCAGGCCTCTTACTTCCAAACTCCTATAAAACCTATTTATGGCTCCTATTTCTATAAGCGTCCTATACAATAGATAACAGAAGGCTTTTCAATATTCAATACATTTTATTCTATACAACATAATAATATTACAATATACATTCATTTGACAAAACACGATTTAATTGCAATTTTCAAATATACACGACTAATGAATGACGTGTAACACAGAAAAATGAATTTTTCACATCAAGAGTGCAGGGACAAAACAGCTGATGGTCAGAGTACATTAATGTCTATATATCCAGTGGTTTGGTCGAGGGTCCATCTTCTTGAACTTTTCTTTTCGGTTAAAAATATGGCAGTCCATCTTTGATCTGACTATAAGTGTACATGTGATTATTGTTCACCAAAAAATCCACGGTTAACTCCTGTTCCACTCTGTTGCGTTTTCAACACATGCATATATTTGTTCTTCGTTAGGTCGTTTTGGCGTTTATTTATTCCTTTGGAACTGAACTTGCTACTCGGGCCGAAACAGTAGTAGGTTTTGCTACAGAGACCCACAATTCCATCTCCGCTCCATTTAACCTTGAAAAGGCCAGGTGTTCTTTTGTCGAATGCTTTCCGGTCGCTGCAACCTCTTCGGTGACCATATATCTCCTCTAATCTTGGTTTGAACAAAGTCTTCTCTGTGCTCATCGCATGATTCTGACGGTAACCATTGATGATACTCTCTATAAAACTGTTCTTTCTTTTCCGGTTTTATTACTTCTTCCAGAGATGATTTGGAGAATGAGATGTATCCAGAATCTGTATCCATGAGGCAGTACTGAAAATCACGTCTATCCACGAAGGTATTAATGAAATCATAGTAAAACTGCAACATCTTCATCTTTGCGTATTGGTACACGAAGAATCCGATATGAAGTGGTAAGTTCAGCTTGATGCGGTTCTTATTCATTTCCAACTCGTATACTGTTTCGCTCAAAGGGTTCATTTGTCGGAAGTGCACGTTGTTTATTAAGCGAGAAGCTTCGTCGTCATTACAGTAAATAATATTTCTGTGTTTTTCTTTGTTGGTTACTGTCTTTCCGTACCCGCTATTCCCAAGGAGTTTCATTGTGTCAGCAACTATTGCCTTATCTGGATTCCGATCACCTTCTCTTCTAGCCTGTGATACCTCTTCTCCAAATTTCTTGAAGCACGCTTTTGGTTCGTATTGTATGACTTGGTAAATTTGTGTCACCTCGAGGCCGTGATCAAGGTACCATTTCAGGAGTGGCGTTGCAAGCAATATCCTCTTCGCATGGTAACTCCCGATCAAACTTCTTCTCGGCTGGCGCATGACGTGGTTTTTCTCTGCAAACTTTCTCATGTGATCTCCAATGTCGTCTGTACTAATGGTGGTATTTTTAAAGATGGGTGTCATTTCTTCAAAGTGATGTCTGAGGTGGTCTGGAACATGAATGTCACACTCAACTAATCCGAACAGATTGCCCGAAATCACATGCTGCGTTACTTCACTCTCGTCCATAGTCCATGTTAAAGTGTTGCCCCCAAGTTTCTCTAGGTAACATTTTACTGCAGGATCCTTTCTCATTTTCAACCACTGGCATTCCCAAATTCAACAAGTTTGTATCCTTGATCAGCAATGTATTTGGCGTTCTTGATAGTCTCTTTGTGAAGATCTTCCATTTGTTTTTCTCGAACACTGTTGAAAAGAATTGCTTCTCCATTTCTTTTGGTGTTCAGTCGACAATTGTGGCCATGCCAGAAGCAGCCGTGAAATTGGTACACCGTCTGCGTTTCTTTGCACCAGCCGTCTACGGGCAGATGTCTCCTTCCAATCTTTTTCTCTTCTCCATTGAACTGATGCCGAATTTCAAGACTGTCTCTTCTGGAGATATAGTTTAACCACTGCTGTGCCATTCTGCCATATTTGTGAGAATACTCCGGTTTGAAGTCATGTTCTTTACGTCTTCTTATATACATCCCAGTTGGCATCTCTTGCATTAAACACCACAAGTAAAGAGCGTTGGCGTCATAACCAACTACACCCCCACACGTTTTAGCTTCCTCTCCATACTGATAAGATCTAAGTTTTGTTAGTCCTTTTTCTTGATGACGGTCAAAAATTATCGAAGGACCTCCCACGATGTTGTCTTTTACCAGGTGATGTAAATCTTTGTTCTTCTCGTTGAAAATGGTAAAATGGGTTTCATTGTCGATCGTGTTGAACAAATACTTCAATGTCAGTCCGGGTACACTCATTCCATCTTTCATCATATCAATCCCGCGCTCTTTGTAGAAGGCAAACTGTTTCTCTAGTGCTTCTAGGAATGGTTGGACATCTCGGTTATGAAACCAGATGAGAAAATCGCGAAAGGTGTTCATCTTGTGGTCTTTCCATACTTTCTGACAGTAGATGTATTCTTCTTTAGATATATTTTCCCCTTTGTGCGAACTGTAGAATGTATCGTAGTCCGGTAAGTGGTCTTGTTCCAGTTTCTTCAAATCATCAATCCACTCGTATGGCAGGTAACCTTTCGTCACTGAACATCCAAATTCTCTGAGAAATTTATCATACGAAAAACCAGGTGCAAGATAATTCACAATGTCGAGGAATTTGAACTGTTCTGTTTTAAGGCACAAGAAATTGTTGTTTCTCTTCACAGTGAATCCAATATCCTGTTTCGTTTTCAAGAAAGTAAGTAGCTCGCACTTCACAACATTGAAATCATACTTTCCAGAGTTGAATCCAACAACCGGCATTTCTTTCAGATAAGCAACAAACTGGTGATGTAGCTCCTCCAAGGGATGTGACCTGGCACGTCCTTCTTCATTTAACAATGGGTCGCTCTCAATTGCTTCTGTGATCTTTGTATTGAGTTCATCAATGTAAGGTTGATATTGTGACTTTAACAGCGCATAGGCCTCGTTTGAAATCTCTTCCAAGTAATTCATCATACGGCTCACCAGTTTTTGTGCATTTCCTTCTGTAATAAAGCAGACCGGTTCTACAAATCCTGGTACATTGCTGCTTACACTTACGCTCAATGGAACGTGTTGGGCTTCCCAGGTCAGTTTTTCACTTTTTGTGGGTAGATGAGTTGTATCGAAATAGCATTCGAAGTCAAAGGTTGCTCGGTACGGGTAATATCTATTTTCACTTGGAACTGTGATGCCTTCATCTTCTAAGAGTTCAAAAACTGTTTTTGGAACATTATAAACACCGCCAGTATATTCATAAGATACTTCTTTTGTACATGTTCTCTCATGCCTGTTGAGTTCAAAGCCAGTCTTCCACAATTTGCCACACTTCCGACAGGTAAATGACTTACAGTAATGATTGATGTCTCTGATGTAACTGAAATGGTCTTCGTGAATGTTGATATACATCGTCTCACTAAAACGGCAGAGTGATCGTCTGACTAGACTAGCATTTGTTTCTCCATCTTCATTGTGTTGCAACTGATAAACGTTGATGTTCAGTTTGAATAGGTTCTCTACTTCAGGTAACTGGTTGAGATTCACTCCTTTAAAAGTTTCCGTGTCTTCATTTGTATACTGTCGAAACAGGTGTTTAGTTTCTGTGTTCAAGTTGTGGTAGGTGGCCCCTCTTGAAAGGGCTAAGCATCTGAATAAACACAGGTTATCGTCGTACTTGAAGTTGTTGTGTTCGTCTTTCACTAAAGCAATTATGGCTGGATTGTCCATGATATACGCAGGTAAATCTGTGGCTCCCCCAATTGGATGATCTCTAATTTTATTGATGTAGAATGTTATGTTTGTCACTTTATAAACAGTCCATTTAGAATCGGGTCGCTGTTGTCTCGCCCACTCTAATACATCTTCTTGATAAACATCTCTCATAAACTTTTCAAAATCTTCTAGATTCGAAACAAGACGTGGTGTATCCAGGAATCTGGCATTGTTCTGGGATGCGTGATAGTATCGGAGGTCGTCAGTTTCATTGTTACGTAAGATGAATCCGTATCTCAGGTTGATTTTGAACTTCCATTCTTGTTGTTGAAAAATTGTTTCTGTAAATTCACTGACCATAGCTGTTATGTCGCCGGTCTTGATGCGAAAATTGTAAGTGTCTTGAAGTTTTCTGTTCGTGATATGGTGGGTCCGTATAATGTCCCAGTTCACTTTGTAGAGAGCTTTCATCTCATCACATTCCTTTTCGTATAGTAGTTCTGGTGAAAACACTGCAGGATCACACTCCATGAATGATGTTCTGGATTTCTTCGTCTTTCCACTTGACTGCTGTTGGTCGTCATTCGATTTTCGTTTTTTTGGCTGTTTTCTTGTCAGGTTGATGAGCTGCTTCCATATGTACACTGGTTTGAGACAGTTCACTGAATTCTTGCCGACGCTTTTCACATTTTTTCAAGTGATGCTCGAGATCTTCATTCCTGGAATACTTCATGTAGCAGTTATGGCATCCATATATCTTCTTCTTCATATGCACAGTTCTGATATGTCGCTCCAAGTTGCTTCTGTCGTAAAATATTCTTTTACACTGTTCGCATTCTAATGAAGTTAATGTCTTTTCATCGTCTCTTTTATCAGACTTTTTCTGGAGATTTCTTGTTACACCTTGTATCTTCTTGTCTTCTTTTCCCTTGGTATGGTACTGGTGATCTGTTTTCAGATGCAGTCGATAGGGAATGAGATTGCTGAATTCTCGCTGGCAGTCTCCGCATTTCCATTGACTTTTGCATTTCTCTAAGTGGTGCTCCAGTTTTTCTTTCCGAGCGAATTTCTTGCAGCATCTCTGACATTCGTGTCTTCTTTCTTCTAGGTGTACAGTCCTTATATGTCTCTCCAAGTTGCTCCTTCTGCTGAACGATTTTTCACACTGGTGGCATACAAAGAAGGCTGGTGGCATGTTGGTAGCGTTGTCGGTGTCTCTTGCCTGGAATTATTGGAATAAATTTCAAATTAGCAGAGCTGCTCAATGTGACGATGTGTTCACCTCGGCTGCTGGATGGCGAATGACCGATTGCGCAGTGCACGTCGCCTTTTATACCTTCTGGAAGCCACTCTCCCCACATCAGCAGCAACAAATGGCGCTGAAGCGCCGACCACCCCCCCCCCCCCCCCGACTTGTTCTATAGTTATATTTAAAAAACAACAGTCAGTCTGTACAATTGATGCATCATGTGAAATACCATTCCACGGCATGTTATCAGTCCAGTGGGATGTCCTTGAATTTTACTTCATGTTATATAATCAGCTCATTCCGCTGAAACACACTTGGGTTCCAATCAAAGTGGAAGTGCCTTGAATTTAAACGGAATGCCCGTGGAAGGCTGATCTTGCTCACTGAACTGGACCGAAAGATGCGTAATCTATAATAAACAGTAAAGACACAACTTATCATACTTTTTTTTAAATTTAATAAAACTTACCGTGATTTTAGAATACAAAGTGGATCGATAAAATTTTTTATACGATTCTAAATATTTACGCAAAATCGAGCTGGCGACGGACTTATATAGGAATCTGTACATATACCCCAAAGGTGTGGAGTTGTGTTATGAACATTTTACGCATGAAGATAATTCGGAAATGGAGAGGTATCGAAATTTGTACTTTAATGTAACAAATAATCGAACTTGTGTAGATATTGGTCGCAAACAGCTTGTGATATAATGAAAACGCACGAGGGGGCGCGCCGAAATTAAAAAAAAATTATCATTTCTCTTTTATACAGAAAAACGTTTGCTGTCGTTATCGCGCTTTTCCTTCAGACTTTTCGAAATAATAATTCGAGGAGCAGTGGCTGAGAGCAGCTGTAACGTCGCATGTAGGATAGAAAGTCTACATACTGAGCTTTTTACATTTTCTCTAAACAGATTGTCAATTGCTGTCTGGGTGGAAAAGTCAACTGCGTGGGTGTTTTGAGAGAAACGAAACATTTTTCAGGTGCTGCTGACGAATTGACTTCGTCTGTGCTGCAACATGTATATTGTTACGACCCAATTCAAGTTTCGGAAGCTTTAGAAAATATCCGTAAACTACAAAATAATGAATGCAGTCATGTAGCCTGTAGAGATATACGGCATGGGGAGGGGCAGCTAAAAATTACACTTCTAGGAAAAATGCTATACACTCAGATTAGAGATGGGTTTCAGTAGTATGTCAGGGGCTTTTGAGGGGTTATTTGGGTAATTCGTGATACTCCGATTCAATCAAACACACCGCTTGCACCCTCTCGGTACTATAGCACTACGTGCTAAGCCGATAAAATGGGGAAATAAAGTCAATTTCGGTGATTTCGGGTGGATTTTGGTGGTTTGGAGAGATTGTCGGGTTGTTTGCGGTAATTAGATTTACTCTTCTACAATCGAACACACCCTCCGAACATACCCCGTCTTATTGCAGAACAATTGGGTAACATTGCAATCACGTGCTACCATAGAAACCAAGATGGCGGCCTCCAGTATACAAAATGGACGACGGAAACACGTATCACCCTAACAACACGCGCTGCGCATGCGCATGCGCACTCACACCACGTATCACTATGGAGATGACGTCACAACATGGCCGCTCACGCGGGTTACCATGACAACACAACATGGCGCCACTACGTCACGTGACATGACGTCACTTCCGGGGTCCGGCAGCGGGGTCCGGCAACCTCCACCTCAAAAGCCCCTGACATACTACTGAAACCCATCTCTAATCTGAGTGTATAGCATTTTTCCTAGAAGTGTAATTTTTAGCTGCCCCTCCCCATGCCGTATATCTCTACAGGCTACATGACTGCATTCATTATTTTGTAGTTTACGGATATTTTCTGAAGCTTCCGAAACTTGAATTGGGTCGTAACAATATACATGTTGCAGCACAGACGAAGTCAATTCGTCAGCAACACCTGAAAAATGTTTCGTTTCTCTCAAAACACCCACGCAGTTGACTTTTCCAGCCAGACAACAATTGACAATCTGTTTAGAAAAAATGTAAAAAGCTCAGTATGTAGACTTTCTATCCTACATGCGACGTTACAGCTGCTCTCAGCCACTGCCCCACGAATTATTATTTCGAAAAGTCTGAAGGAAAAGCGCGATAACGACAGCAAACGTTTTTCTGTATAAAAGAGATATGATAATTTTTTTTTAATTTCGGCGCGCCCCCTCGTGCGTTTTCATTATATCACAAGCTGTTTGCGACCAATATCTACACAAGTTCGATTATTTGTTAAATTAAAGTACAAATTTCGATACCTCTCCATTTCCGAATTATCTTCATGCGTAAAATGTTCATAACACAACTCCACACCTTTGGGGTATATGTACAGATTCCTATATAAGTCCGTCGCCAGCTCGATTTTGCGTAAATATTTAGAATCGTATAAAAATTTCTGTCGATCCACTTTGTATTCTAAAATCACGGTAAGTTTTATTAAATTTAAAAAAAAGTATGATAAGTTCTGTCGTTACTGTTTATTATAGATTACGCATCTTTCGGTCCAGTTCAGTGAGCAAGATCAGCCTTCCACGGGCATTCCGTTTAAATTCAAGGCACTTCCACTTTGATTGGAACCCAAGTGTGTTTCAGCGGAATGAGCTGATTATATAACCTGAAGTAAAATTCAAGGACATCCCACTGGACTGATAACATGCCGTGGAATGGTACTTCACATGATGCTTCAATTGTACAGACTGACTGTTGTTTTTTAAATATAACTATACAACAAGTCGGGGGGGGGGGGGGGTGGTCGACGCTTCAGCGCCATTTGTTGCTGCTGATGTGGGGAGAGTGGCTTCCAGAAGGTATAAAAGGCGAGGTGCACTGCGCAATCGGTCATTCGCCATCCAGCAGCCGAGGTGAACACATCGTCAGTGAGCAGCTCTGCTAATTTGAAATTTATTCCAATAATTTCAGGCAAGAGACACCGACAACGCTACCAACATGCCACCAGCCTTCTTTGTATGCCACCAGTGTGAAAAATCGTTCAGCAGAAGGAGCAACTTGGAGAGACATATAAGGACTGTACACCTAGAAGAAAGAAGACACGAATGTCAGAGATGCTGCAAGAAATTCGCTCGGAAAGAAAAACTGGAGCACCACTTAGAGAAATGCAAAAGTCAATGGAAATGCGGAGACTGCCAGCGAGAATTCAGCAATCTCATACCCTATCGACTGCATCTGAAAACAGATCACCAGTACCATACCAAGGGAAAAGAAGACAAGAAGATACAAGGTGTAACAAGAAATCTCCAGAAAAAGTCTGATAAAAGAGACGATGAAAAGACATTAACTTCATTAGAATGCGAACAGTGTAAAAGAATATTTTACGACAGAAGCAACTTGGAGCGACATATCAGAACTGTGCATATGAAGAAGAAGATATATGGATGCCATAACTGCTACAGGAAGTATTCCAGGAATGAAGATCTCGAGCATCACTTGAAAAAATGTGAAAAGCGTCGGCAAGAATTCAGTGAACTGTCTCAAACCAGTGTACATATGGAAGCAGCTCATCAACCTGACAAGAAAACAGCCAAAAAGCCAAAAAACGAAAATCGAATGACGACCAACAGCAGTCAAGTGGAAAGACGAAGAAATCCAGAACATCATTCATGGAGTGTGATCCTGCAGTGTTTTCACCAGAACTACTATACGAAGAGGAATGTGATGAGATGAAAGCTCTCTACAAAGTGAACTGGGACATTATACGGACCCACCATATCACGAACAGAAAACTTCAAGACACTTACAATTTTCGCATCAAGACCGGCGACATAACTGCTATGGTCAGTGAATTTACAGAAACAATTTTTCAACAACAAGAATGGAAGTTCAAAATCAACCTGAGCTACGGATTCATCTTACGTAACAATGAAACTGACGACCTCCGATACTATCACGCATCCCAGAACAATGCCAGATTCCTGGATACACCACGTCTTGTTTCGAATCTAGAAGATTTTGAAAAGTTTATGAGAGATGTTTATCAAGAAGATGTATTAGAGTGGGCGAGACAACAGCGACCCGATTCTAAATGGACTGTTTATAAAGTGACAATCATAACATTCTACATCAATAAAATTAGAGATCATCCAATTGGGGGAGCCACAGATTTACCTGCGTATATCATGGACAATCCAGCCATAATTGCTTTAGTGAAAGACGAACACAACAACTTCAAGTACGACGATAACCTGTGTTTATTCAGATGCTTAGCCCTTTCAAGAGGGGCAACTTACCACAACTTGAACACAGAAACTAAACACCTGTTTCGACAGTATACAAATGAAGAAACGGAAACTTTTAAAGGAGTGAATCTCAACCAGTTACCTGAAGTAGAGAACTTATTCAAACTGAACATCAACGTTTATCAGTTGCAACACAATGAAGATGGAGAAACAAATGCTAGTCTAGTGAGACGATCACTCTGCCATTTTAGTGAGACGATGTATATCAACATTCACGAAGACCATTTCAGTTACATCAGAGACATCAATCATTTCTGTAAGTCATTTACCTGTCGGAAGTGTGGCAAATTGTGGAAGACTGGCTTTCAACTCAACAGGCATGAGAGAACATGTACAAAAGAAGTATCTTATGAATATACTGGCGGTGTTTATAATGTTCCAAAAACAGTTTTTGAACTCTTAGAAGATGAAGGCATCTCAGTTCCAAGTGAAAATAGATATTACCCGTACCGAGCAACCTTTGACTTCGAATGCTATTTCGATACAACTCATCTACCCACAAAAAGTGAAAAACTGACCTGGGAAGCCCAACACGTTCCATTGAGCGTAAGTGTAAGCAGCAATGTACCAGGATTTGTAGAACCGGTCTGCTTTATTACAGAAGGAAATGCACAAAAACTGGTGAGCCGTATGATGAATTACTTGGAAGAGATTTCAAACGAGGCCTATGCGCTGTTAAAGTCACAATATCAACCTTACATTGATGAACTCAATACAAAGATCACAGAAGCAATTGAGAGCGACCCATTGTTAAATGAAGAAGGACGTGCCAGGTCACATCCCTTGGAGGATCATCATCAGTTTGTTGCTTATCTTTAAGAAATGCCGGTTGTTGGATTCAACTCTGGAAAGTATGATTTCAATGTTGTGAAGTGCGAGCTACTTACTTTCTTGAAAACGAAACAGGATATTGGATTCACTGTGAAGAGAAACAACAATTTCTTGTGCCTTAAAACAGAACAGTTTAAATTCCTCGACATTGTGAATTATCTGGCACCTGGTTTTTCGTATGATAAATTTCTCAGAGAATTTGGATGTTCAGTGACGAAAGGTTACCTGCCATACGAGTGGATTGATGATTTGAAGAAACTGGAACAAGACCACTTACCGGACTACGATACATTCTACAGTTCGCTCAAAGGGGAAAATATATCTAAAGAAGAATACATCTACTGTCAGAAAGTATGGAAAGACCACTAGATGAACACCTTTCGCGATTTTCTCATCTGGTATAATAACCGAGATGTCCAACCATTCCTAGAAGAACTAGAGAAACAGTTTGCCTTCTACAAAGAGCGCGGGATTGATATGATGAAAGATGGAATGAGTGTACCCGGACTGACATTGAAGTATTTGTTCAACACGATCGACAATGAAACCCATTTTACCATTTTCAACGAGAAGAACAAAGATTTACATCACCTGGTAAAAGACAACATCGTGGGAGGTCCTTCGATAAGTTTTGACCGTCATCAAGAAAAAAGACTAACAAAACTTAGATCTTATCAGTATGGAGAGGAAGCTAAAACGTGTGGGGGTGTAGTTGGTTATGACGCCAACGCTCTTTACTTGTGGTGTTTAATGCAAGAGATGCCAACTGGGATGTATATAGGAAGACGTAAAGAACATGACTTCAAACCGGAATATTCTCACAAATATGGCAGAATGGCACAGCAGTGGTTAAACTATATCTCCAGAAGAGACAGTCTTGAAATTCGGCATCAGTTCAATGGAGAAGAGAAAAATATTTGAAGGAGACATCTGCCCGTAGACGGCTGGTGCAAAGAAACGCAGACGGTGTACCAATTTCACGGCTGCTTCTGGCATGGCCACAATTGTCGACTGAACACCAAAAGAAATGGAGAAGCAATTCTTTTCAACAGTGTTCGAGAAAAACAAATGGAAGATCTTCACAAAGAGACTATCAAGAACGCCAAATACATTGCTGATCAAGGATACAAACTTGTTGAATTTGGGAATGCCAGTGGTTGAAAATGAGAAAGGATCCTGCAGTAAAATGTTACCTAGAGAAACTTGGGGGCAACACTTTAACATGGACTATGGACGAGAGTGAAGTAACGCAGCATGTGATTTCGGGCAATCTGTTCGGATTAGTTGAGTGTGACATTCATGTTCCAGACCACCTCAGACATCACTTTGAAGAAATGACACCCATCTTTAAAAATACCACCATCAGTACAGACGACATTGGAGATCACATGAGAAAGTTTGCAGAGAAAAACCACGTCATGCGCCAGCCGAGCAGAAGTTTGATCGGGAGTTACCATGCGAAGAGGATATTGCTTGCAACGCCACTCCTGAAATGGTACCTTGATCACGGCCTCGAGGTGACACAAATTTACCAAGTCATACAATACGAACCAAAAGCGTGCTTCAAGAAATTTGGAGAAGAGGTATCACAGGCTAGAAGAGAAGGTGATCGGAATCCAGATAAGGCAATAGTTGCTGACACAATGAAACTCCTTGGGAATAGCGGGTACGGAAAGACAGTAACCAACAAAGAAAAACACAGAAATATTATTTACTGTAATGACGACGAAGCTTCTCGCTTAATAAACAACGTGCACTTCCGACAAATGAACCCTTTGAGCGAAACAGTATACGAGTTGGAAATGAATAAGAACCGCATCAAGCTGAACTTACCACTTCATATCGGATTCTTCGTGTACCAATACGCAAAGATGAAGATGTTGCAGTTTTACTATGATTTCATTAATACCTTCGTGGATAGACGTGATTTTCAGTACTGCCTCATGGATACAGATTCTGGATACATCTCATTCTCCAAATCATCTCTGGAAGAAGTAATAAAACCGGAAAAGAAAGAACAGTTTTATAGAGAGTATCATCAATGGTTACCGTCAGAATCATGCGATGAGCACAGAGAAGACTTTGTTCAAACCAAGATTAGAGGAGATATATGGTCACCGAAGAGGTCATGTTGCAGCGACCGGAAAGCATTCGACAAAAGAACACCTGGCCTTTTCAAAGTTGAATGGAGCGGAGATGGAATTGTGGGTCTCTGTAGCAAAACCTACTACTGTTTCGGCCCGAGTAGCAAGTTCAGTTCCAAAGGAATAAATAAACGCCAAAACGACCTAACGAAGAACAAATATATGCATGTGTTGAAAACGCAACAGAGTGGAACAGGAGTTAACCGTGGATTTGTGGTGAACAATAATCACATGTACACTTATAGTCAGATCAAAGATGGACTGCCATATTTTTAACCGAAAAGAAAAGTTCAAGAAGATGGACCCTCGACCAAACCACTGGATATATAGACATTAATGTACTCTGACCATCAGCTGTTTTGTCCCTGCACTCTTGATGTGAAAAATTCATTTTTCTGTGTTACACGTCATTCATTAGTCGTGTATATTTGAAAATTGCAATTAAATCGTGTTTTGTCAAATGAATGTATATTGTAATATTATTATGTTGTATAGAATAAAATGTATTGAATGTTGAAAAGCCTTCTGTTATCTATTGTATAGGACGCTTTTAGAAATAGGAGCCATAAATAGGTTTTATAAGAGTTTGGAAGTAAGAGGCCTGAAGGCCTTTCTGGGATTCAGGAGCCAAACTACACAAGTGCAACATCAGCGCCCCCAATAGTCCATAAATCGGCTCTTTGTTCGGTCTTCGAAAGTCCCCCCCCCCCCAAATCTGGCCTTAATTGCCGAAACACCACAAAGGCTAACCTCATTTCATTAGTAGTCCGTATTTCGTACTACCAATACCACCTCCACCCACCCCCGTCCCGAAACGAGCTAATAGGTTAGAACTTAGTGGATAATAGACCAACAGGTCGTTAATCCTTTACTACTGTTCAAAACAACCTAGTATAATACCGCCTGGTCTGGAATTCCATACTACCAATACCAGCCATTAGATACTATAAATGATTTGATAGGTTAATAGTACTAAGGAGGTGATAACCCAACAGACCATTCAACCTGTACTGCCAATCTAAACCACCAATGACAATATCGCACTGGCCGACCATACATGACCCCATGCCCACAATACTGCTTGACCTAGCTATAGCAGACATAGCATAATATGAAGACCCAAGGGCTAATAGTATACCAACATGGATATATACCACTACTACCATATCACCCCCTCTTCCCAAACGAGAAGGCCGACATACCCTGACTCGATGGACGTTATGTCAGATTGTACAGTGGACAGCCACAGCGGTCAGCATCTCTATGACGTCGCGCGCGTATCATGACGTCACGACGTCAAATAGCAACGTCAACCGTTTCGCAGGAAAAACTTTCAAGAAAACCCAATTTTCCCATCATTTTTCCACCACTTACCCATAATATATACATATAGCCCCATGCGTACATATATCACTATACATGCCATAGCATACTATATATACAGTACCTACACCATTTGGTGGATCTAGCTGCAAGGAGCCGTTCTTTTGCTCCCCCAAAGTTGCTCCCCCAAAAGTCCGGTTCCTATGGGAATTTAACACTAGCTGCTCCCCCAAAAGTCCGGGTAATAGGGGACGATTCATACGTGCTATACTACTTACGATATTCGGTGCAATTTGTGTTTTTAACTCTCTGAACTTTTTGCCTTTGCACACATGGAATATAGTTGTCATTCTACCACGTTCATTTTGTTACATGTTTCTGATGAGGGGTACCTCTTTTAGTCAAAAGAGGGCGGTGACCGAGTGGATAAGTGCCCTGGTCTCTTATGCCAGAGACCCCGAGATAGATCATCGACCGGAGAACGTTCTCGAGGTGTCCGAACACTGTATGTGAGCTTCCATTGTGGGATTGAGGCTGTCCCATGGTGCCGTCATGTTGGGTGGGGATATAAAATTGCCGCTCCCTGTGTGGAGAGACATGGTCCTCGCGGGCTGAGTTGCCGATACGGATGTCATCCTACATAAGCTGTGCCATTGGGCCAAGGAGAGGTGCTAATATAAGCTGTATAACTTGCTCGCCAGTGCTTGCAAAATACATTTGTAAAATAAACATGTATGCCAATTATTCTTTATGTCTTCCCTCAAATTGTTCTGTATTAAATAGCGGGTTTATTAGTGCAACACTAGACACTTCTTCCTTTGTCATTCTGCACCCATGACCAAACACTAGTGGGATTACCTAGAATGGGCTCACTAACAGGCAAGATGTGTCGAGCAGGCGCAGACTTCTGAGACATTTTGTCATCACATTTACTTCCTATAGAAAACGTGCCCAATTTGCGCTAACGATCAGACATCAGATCAGACCGTAGACATCCTAGAAATGAGACCAATTACGGCAACAACATGATCAACTCCCCGGTCTGGAGTTGATACATGTGCGTTGAAAATAGTTTTAATATCATCCTTATTTTTCCGCATAGTTCTACAATATCGGGAGATACATTCTAGGTATTCTGTCACAGGAAGATAGACCCATGGATGCATTAACCACGGTAAATAGGACGGGCAGATGGAGAGATGAAGTAAACTGTGGGCAATTAGCCATTGATTTCGACTTGAGTTCAACCGACAGTGGCAGCTTTAGGAACAGAAGTGACTCACAGTAATTTGTTTTTAATCATACATTATTTCCGGATCTTGTTGTCTCTGTGGACTATTTAATGGACATGTCATTCTAAAGAGCCTGAATATTAAAATCAATTAGTTTAGTACTACACAAATTCCTGTCGATGTGTGTTTTTCAGTGGAATATGTTTTTTTTTTTATTTTCCTAATGAAAGTGGTGTCTTGCTTTCATTTATGTCGCAGCATCCAGAATGATATGGGTTGACACGTTTAATGTATTTGACAATTGACAATGAGCATGTCTTCTCTTGTGTATAATGAGCTGTCCGTCCAAAAAAGAACTCGCGTCTCCAAGGAATAAGTGAGATAATACAAAAGTCTCCAAACGATATACGAATTTCGAGTGTGTCATTCAGTTGTCAACTTCTCACGTAACAGCTTGTATACATAATGCAATATCCCTCATTGGCCTTTTTAACAAAGACAATTGTTTTCTTGTATCGGGTTTAACAAGAGAACAAGCGACTACCAAACACGGTCTATTATCAGTATTGACTGATAGGTGATCACATTACACGACACAACTGTCTGTCTTGACAGTTCCTTTGTCATATTCACGATGGAAAATGAACAGCATTTTTGACAGAGTATGCACCCTCAATCTTGAATGTAGTTGGCGCTTGAGAGTATGACACACACATGTTCTGTATAATTCAATATCGTACCTCCTTCAGATTTTTGATATCGATATGTAAACTGTTCAGAATGACGTCGATACTAAAGTCGATGCGCAAAGATTTAAAAAATTCAGATCACTTATCTAAAGGAGCTACTCAAACGTTATATCTTTTAGTGTCACTCCTCAAATACGGTGGTATCAAACAGTGTTCTAAAAAACATTTGATACTTGCGGCGTGACCACCAGATACGAACACCAACGTGCGTGTGTTTACAATAAATCGGAGACGTCACTGTTTATCAAGTTTCTCAACAATAGTGATTAAATATTGTTATTAATGATATCATAGAATTATAACATTGAATGAAACACCCACCTAACTATTGTCCCTTGAGAGGAAATGGGTGCCCGCTGCACTGCTAAAACATTGATTGCAGCAGCCACCCCTTCCCTGCCAAGGGACGTCGTGCTGCTCTGCGGTTTGAGTTAACCCCTCTCCTACCCGCGCAACAACTCCGTGGCACGCTATGACCCCGATGTCTTTATTGGGGGATACTGATGGAGATTAAGTTCATTTTGTTGCAATGCTGGACTCTCTTCCCGCGAAATACGTTGAAATGGGGTAAAGGTGAGCAAGACATAGGGAACAGTAAGAGGTTTCCTTCTTGCTCCGAAAGAGGGAAGGATGGGGGTGCGCAAAGCTGGTACAAGATAGACAGTGTAAGTTGCATTTCATATATATATACCTGTATCCCGAAAGGCCCCTTCCGCAAAATCAAGCAAGGAGTGAATATCAGGACAGGTATCCCTGCTAAAACCGGTCGTTTATACTGTGGACTACCTTTGTCGCAACCTGTGACTTTTAAAAACAGATGTTAAGGACTAGGTTGAAATTATGGATTGCAATCGTTATGAAAAGAAGAATGTGTTAAAATAGATAGACTTCATTATACGCGGAATGATGGGTTCTCCTTTAGAGCATTTTACCAATTGAAGAATATATCAAAATTATTGAGCATCTCTGTCCCTTCATGGATTCATTGCGATGTCCGGAGGAATATGTTTTTGTTTTTCAACTGCAACGGAAACTCGGAAGCTCGTCACCTGAATTACACACTTCTCTACCTCCAGGTAGGGTGAGAGAAAAGTATGGAACCCAGGCGTCGAACCGCAAAGGAGTGGGAGAGGGGGGTTATGATTTTGATCGGGAAATCTGTGTAAACCACCTGCATCATTTGAACAATTAATTTATTGTCTCGATGAAACTGCAGAGCTGCTTCAGGATTTTCACTCTTGTCGTACACAGTAATTTCTGGAATTTACAAATGTTCGGTCGGTTGTAAGACCACACTGGAAGGAAGCTTTTGCGTAATTCCTTTAAGCATGTACACTCGATAATTTAATGATTTTCATCAGCAACTGTATTCCTGTTGCACATCGGACATAACCACTCATTTCGGGGAATATTACTCCAGGAACCAACCTCTATGGGAAGCCGATTATTTGTCAGTCTGAATTTGGCCAAAGTAGATCTGTTTCTGGGTCCAAGTTGTGTCAAATTAGGTTCTAGAAGAAGGGTTCTTTTGAAACTTTTATAGGTAATACATTTGGGAGAGGCGGCCAGTTTGGTTTGCCAGTCCTGTTCATACTGACACGCCAATGCATATTTAACTGTGTGGACTAATTCAGATTTATGGTCTACGTGTTGGTAGAGCCAAATAGTCCAGGCACATTAGACATAAAAATGAGAAAGTAAGGAAAAAAATCGGAGAAACCTGATTTTTTTATATGTTTCCGGGACACACATTGCGGATAAAGTGTGAAAAGTCCCCGCGAATCCGAGTTGAGCTTTTTTAGTTATAGCGTTTTTTTGCTGAAAAAAAAAATTTAAAAAAAAATTCGACCCAGCTCCATATTTCTCATTCTTATTCGCCTTAGTAGGGTGAGAATCATAAATATCGTGCTGAATTATATTGAGAATACATATCCCCAACAGAAAATGCCAACTTTGTACCAATCCTCACACTCAATGGTGAAATATTCACGAAAATGTACAAAATTACGAAAAAAAATTTATTGTTTTCATACACACAACGGTACACAACGTCCATTAAATCAAATCTACGACTACTTTGGGAGTTAAATTATATATCAAAAATTGCAGAAAAGCAGTGGCTTTATAATGATATATAACAATAGTCATTTATTCCATAATGAACTGGTGAAACGTGTGAAATATTAACCATACCCCCTAAACTCAAATTCAAACGGCATCGATTTTTCTCATTCAAATACCGTATTATAGCATCATTGTTTCAATTTCCATGTTCGATTAAATCACATAATGTGGTGTTCGCCTACACTCAAGATGCATTGGCATGTAATGTGTGCACGCCCTTGATGTGTATATATCAAAGCAGTGGAGATTGTGTCTTCGTCAGATAAGTTGACAAAAGTTTTCGTTAGACTCGGCGGCTTCCATATGATTATGTCATATTTAGGGGCAATTGGTTCGATCATGGCTTGTAGCGGCTTGGATGAACTTTGGGGGACTGTTTATGCTGGTGGGTCAATCCATCATTTGATCAGTGGTCATGCATATTCAAGAGCAGTTCGTGCCCATTTGCTAACACAAATTGCCATTACAAAACTTGTGTTTGAAGAAAGCCGAACACTAGATAACATAGACTGCACAGAAGTCAATGAAATATTCTGTGGACTTGCCAGAGGTGACTGTACAACAGCTGACGCTGTCAATCAAGAAAGTGTCAACCATCTACTGTCAAAATTACACGAACTGCTCCAGAATGCGTCCGTAGGACGTACAGGAAAGCTTTGGGTACAATACTACGAGCAAATAGGTCTTCTCCAGTTGTTCTTGAGAGCAGAGCGCACAGGCGACTGGGAACTCCACACATATTGTGTTCGCAATATGATTCCAGTATTTCACGCAGGTGGTCATTTTGCATACGCAAAATGTTCTCATCTCTATTTGCAGCAGATGAATGAGCTAACAGAAATAATGCAACAGGATGATTTGAAGTTGTTCACTGAGAAAGGTTACTTTACCATAAGGCGCTCAGATAAATTCTGGGACGGGATATATTCTGATCAGACCATAGAGCAGTGTTTAATGAGAATGTTCAAGCTCCCTGGTGGTCTCACACATGGCAGGGGAATAACCGATAGCACTGTTGCGAAATGGGTACATGGACTACCTCTTTGCCTTCCGATATGTAATGCTCTCGAAAATTTTGTTCATGTTCACACTGGTCATGGCGAACAACATCGGGATCTCCGTCAAAGTTCACAATTGACTGATGCCATTGATATCACCAAATTATTGAACTGGCTCAGAGTGCATTCCCCCTTTCAGAATAGAGATCCACTACAATTAGTCTCCATAGCGACCGGGCTTGTGGCCGACGAAACTGTGAACTGTGACCAAGTTCGCAAAATTGGTGAATGTTGCGTATCGAATGTTGTAAGCAAAACGTTCAACAGCATCAAACTACGACGTGTTGACACTGTGAAGTCTTTCGCATCGATGGCAAATAGCATCAAAGTCCGTGGAAGTAAGGTTGTGATTGACCCCACAATTCTGTTCAACCGCATCACATGTGTTATTCAGTCACAAGCAGAGATGGAAGAGTATCTCAAATATGAACTCGCCCCGAAACCACCAGCATTGTTTGATTCTGCTGGAATGAGGAAGACACAGAAAAGCACGCTCGGTAAGATCCTCAAAACACACGGTTCCGAGCAAACTAAAATCCCAGAACATTCTCTTTTTGTTGTTGATGGTGGGTTTTTATTGAGGGCAGTTGTATGGCCTAAACAGTCGTCATATAAGGACATATGTACATCATATTCCAATTATCTAGTGAGACATTTTGGGGCGAACGTCGTGGTTGTTTTTGATGGTTATGCTTGTACAATGTCGACAAAGGGCATGGAACAAGCCCGTAGATCTAAAGACAGGTATTCCATTGATACCAATATCTCACCCGAGTTACCAGCCACCACACCCCAATCCGATTTCCTTGCAAATGCCAAGAACAAAACCCAACTGATCGATCTTCTAATGCAGGAGCTATCTGCTATCAATATTCAGTCCAAGCAGGCCGAGGCTGATGCTGATGTACTGATAGCCGAAACTGCACTTGACATCGCTCAAGATGACAACAGTGTTGTCGTTGTGGGAACAGACACAGACTTGTTAGCCATTCTTACCTCTCGAGTTCAACCGGGATGTAATATTCACATGATGTATTCCATTACCCCAAACTTACTAGTTTCAGTTAGTGAAATAGCAACCAAAATGGGTGACCATAGAAGCAACCTCCTTGTAGCACATTCTATAAGTGGTTGTGACACTACTTCTGCACTCTTTCGAGTTGGTAAGAAGAAAGTATTCAGTACAATTGTCTCCGATGTTACTAGCGACTCACAACAGTATGTCAACACAATTTTGGCGGATGACAGTACACCAAGTGCAGTAGCCGCTGCCGGGGAACAATGTTTCCTGATCTTATACGGGAGTAAAACTGTTTCCTCTCTCGACCAATATAGATATGTCACTTACAAGCGTTATGTAGCAAAATCTAAACTGAATAAACCCATCGACCTAGCCTCACTCCCACCAAGCAGCGATGCTGCACAACAACATGTCTACAGATGTTATCTCCAGGTCCAACAATGGCTGGGCACTTCGCTTCCTCCGACGGATTGGGGGTGGTCGCTAGACAATGGACTTCTTGTACCGACTGCAGCCACAAAGCCATGTGCCCCCGATAACCTACTGAATCTGATCAGTTGTGGTTACAAGAGTGCTTGTACAAAAAGGTGTGGGTGTAAGAAGGCAGGACTCTCTTGCTCAGGTTTGTGTAATTGCAGTTCGGATTCTTGTAACAACCACAGAAACACTGTCCTGTCGGAAATTTCTGAGTTCGATGAATAATATGTATATAGGTCATGTCATTTCTGTATATAGCGTTGACAATAGTCAATGTAACTTAATCCATGTTGATTGATTTGTACATTCTGTAAATATTATTTATTGATTTTTGTACATTCTGTAAATATTATTTATTGATCTAATGCTGCCAGACACAGACGTGTCTGTTCGGTCCCAAGCCCGAAAATAGTTGAGTTCTCATGCTGACGAATGTTATGCCAAAAGGGGAACTCGGCCAGAAGCACAGGGGGTCTTCCATAATGTCTATTTTGTAAGCAATGATAAAAGTCTTCAAATGGTGGTGGATTTTTTATCGTCTGTCCAACTAACATCCCGTTCCGGACTACGACCCTTTGGGCAAATCCGTTAGGAAAATCGTCATTTTTTGCGTAAATCCGATACTTTTTTGTGAATTTTCAATAATTTTTCGCAGAAATTGTCACAGAATGCACATTTTCCTCTAGGTAAATGTATATTAGACATTATGTAGCTCGAAATACGCGTAAACAAAAAATACAGTTGGATCAATTCGATGTTACAAAGTTCGTGCGATTTTTTTTTATTTTTTTCAAACGCGTTTTCGAAAAAAGGCTGTAGAAAAAAAAGCTCAACTGGGATTTTAGGGGACTTTTGTCTAATCGTTCAGTGACATGTACTCGACATTCCCTGAAAAAATCAGCTTTCTCCGATTTTTTTCCCTAGTGAAACCTAATGTTCTTGGGCTAAAACCCCAGACAAACCGATCGTATTTAAAATCGTTTTAACGAATACAATCCATTTACTGTCGATTTTGCCAGCAATATGCTGGTGCAAAAAATACTGATAAAAACTGAAGTAAGTTTGGTGGGGTGGGCCTGTACAATATTGGCCCAGAAAGATACCATTCTCGACTTAATTACTACGCTCAGTGAGTGACGAACCAATTCACCATACAACATAAGATTAACAGTGCTACTTTTAAGCCCAAGAATAAATTTCATAAATTTTCAGTGAGCTTTCTCAATAATTTCTAAATTTTCGAAACCCCACACTTCGCAACCATAAGTTAAGATTGGTACAAATGTTTTATCAAAAAGGTCTAATTGACATTCAGTAGATAAACTAAAATTTCGAGCTTCCCTTAAGACACTGTACATGGTCTTTGTTGGCCTTTGTTGCTTGCTCTGCTAAGGATTTTCTAGTTCTCAGGAACGAGCCATTAGAAGTTAAAATAACCCCAAGATATTTATATCCATTCATGCGTTCTAAATTTTTCCATTCAAACGTGAGTATGGTTCATGGATACCTGCCTTTACCGAATACGATATATTTGGTCATGGATAAGTTTACATTTAATTTCCATTCAGAGCAGTAATCAGAGAATTTGATTAGAGCGATTTGCATTTCAGCTGCTGTTTCAGCTTATAATACCGTATCATCAGCATACAAAAGGATAAGTAATTTAATAAAGTGGGTGATCTGGGCGTTCCTCTGGGAACTTAGGTTTATACCATTTGCCCCATTTGTTAGAAGGACCTCTTCGAGATCATTCAAGTATAATGAAAATAAAAAGGGGATAAATTTTCACTTTGACGGACTCCTGCATTCCAGAAGAAGAAGTCCGAAGTTGTGCTGGCAATTTTAACTTGGGATTTTATTCCGTTATACATATTCCCAATATAATCAAATCATTTTCCCCAATTTTGTTTTTAATTAATTTTTTCAAAGTCCTTTTCACCATACTTTATCAAACACCTGCTTGAAATCCACAAATGTACAATTTTCATTGGGTTCATTAGGGTATGCAGAACAAATACATTGTCAATGGTAGAATACCCTTTTCTAAAACCCGTTTGGCACTCCCCAATAATTTATTCCGCCTCAGCAAAAGCCAACAGTCTAGAGTTTAATATTTTCGTGAAAAGTTTGCCAAGACAACTGAGAATGCTAATAGGGTGATAATGTTCAGGGTACTGGGGGTCCCCTTTAGTTTTAAAGATGGGCTTTACAACACCTATAAGCCATATTTCAGGGACAATACTCTAATTATGTCTTCCCTTCCCAGAAGGGAGACGTATTGTTTTAGTGCATATTCTTCTTCTTCTTCTACTTCTTCTTCTTCTTCCACTTCTTCTTCTTCTTCTTCTTCTTCTTCTCATACAAACTTTGTGCGGGCATAACTTTTTTTGTCTTTCGACCTAGACCTTAGATATTTGGCATTTGGATGTATCACCATGAGCCGGTGTGTCGCGTACCATAGTGACCTACTTGTGACCTTGACCTTTGGCCTGAAGGTCCGATTTATGTGCTTTTTAAGGGAAACATTGTCCGGGGCATAACTTTTTTGTCTTTTGACCTAGACCTTAGATATTTGGCATGTGGATGTATCACCATGAGCCGGTATGTCGCGTACCATAGTGACCTTCTTGTGACCTTGACCGTTGACCTGAAAGTCAGATTTATGTGCTTTTTTAAGGGAAACTTCGTCCGGACAAGAACTTGTTTGTCTTTTGACCTAGACCTTAGATATTTGGCATGAGTGTCAATATTATTCGTGTATATATAATTTGCAGTGCATTAAATAGAAAGGAAGGGGAGACATAAGTTTTAGTGCTCTAAAACAGTTTCTAGTTAAATATTAGATTAAAGAAACGGTTGTAAACAGGAAGCATGACAGGGAGAGATAGTTTAATATGCTCGTTTACTATTTGATCTGGGCCTGGTGCTTTGCCGGCTTTTAAAGAAGCGACTGCATTCTTGATTTTTTCGTCAGATATATCATCATTGATTATATAATCATATTCGGAGTGTTCTGGGCGCGGAAAACTTACTTCATTTATCTCAGGAGGGACATGGTTCGAATGCTTAAGATACGTGAACATAGAATGCAGTGAAACCTTCGGAAAACAAGGTAATTTATTAGAGTTAAGAATTTTCCAATACTCTCGGGGGTTAGAACTTCGCAAGCCTGACAATAGCCTCGCAGTTTCATTTTTTTTTTGCCCTTTTCATAATATTATACAAAACGTTCTTATAAGGTTTACTTGCTTCGGAGAGGAGCTGTTTATTTTGGAGTGTCCTACTACGGTTGAACGTTTTTCGAGCTGTGCGAAAGATCTTTCTTGTCGACCAACACTCACGGTTGAACCACTTTTTACTTGGGAGTGGAGTGGGGCTAATACAGTTCGGGGTTTTTTCGTCTCAAACCAAAAGTGTCCTTTGCTACGGATAACAGAATATTGCAGATCATCTCAGAGATATCGTTTATATCATCCCTAGAAGGACCGGCAATGCTTTCCAAGTTTTAGAAGTTCGTAAATTTTTGAGTTATCGATATTGTTCAGGTATTGATTTGGGTTATCGTGCGACCAGAGGATAGGTTCTGCATCGTTCTCCAAAATTCAGAAACTATATATTCTCCAAATATCCAGAACATTGACAATATAAACAAATAATGTATGCCCCAAAGGTCGTTCCATGGTCCATTACCATGAGTTGGGTATCCAATAAAGATCTACATTTCAACAATGGAATTAAATCGCTCATCTTCGTACTCAGTTTGAATACAGTAACTGATTGCGGATATTACTTAAAACAATCAATATATGTTTTGATTTTTTTATTTTTTTTTATTTGGGTTTAACGACACATTAACAGCCAGGGTCATATCATGTCGGTGACAGTTTTACGGGTGGAGGAAGCCGGAGTACCCGGAGAGAACCACCGAGCAACGACGAGCAGCTGTCAGCTCCCCAACATCGTAACTCTGAACTCTGCACCGCGGCACAGGCAGAGTTAGATTGGTTGAAGACATGCGCACCATCGACGTGCAGTACGCCTTAGTACACAGCGTCATCGTGCCCCCATGTAGGCAAGCGGGGTGAATGTTTTGATTTGCAAACAGATTAATTTTGTGCAGAAATTAAGATATAGATGAAAATTATACTCAAAAATTATTTTGCCAAACACGATCAGAAGATTTTCGTGACGGCTTTCTCACCACACTTATTTATCTTTTCCATCAACAATAATGCTCTGCATCCATAAAGTCATAAAGAAACTGGAAAATAAAATATGGTATAGATGTTCTCATGATTGTATAATATTATCCAATAAATTCCATCTTACTTGAATGGAATTTGCCTTTTTCTGGGGATAACAGTGAAGTAATATCAGTACAAGACCGCGAAAGTATCTAAGTTGATCAATGTATCTATGGAACCCCAATTAATATACTGGTACATATACGTGTTGACATACTGGGGCACCGGAACCACACGCGCGGCATATACACCCTTGATATTCGGGGGGCAAACGAGGTTCAACATGCGATTTTGATATATTAAAAAAATAAAACAATATCTTCGCATAGGATCACAACAGTTCAAACACACACGCTGCATACAGGCCTTTTGATGTGCATTAACCATTTGACACCCAAGTTCCTGAATGAGAAGGTCGTACCTAATACTGACACAGTACTAATTGCATTTGTGGGGGTGGGGCTATCGGATTAAAATATTACTGGTCCACCTGAACTATTTATTGAATGTTCATTACATTGTTTGCTTATCTGCAGTACAAAAACTTAAGTATGCCGTGTTGAGAGGGTCAATCCTTGAGGAAAAACAGTCGTAAATAAATACAGAAGAGTCACCAGTTATCATGTTATTTTAAGTCTCACTTCTAACCCTGCGGGGAGCAGAGCATGATTCTTCCTTCATATTCATTGAGGCTAAAATTTGCTTCCAGCGTCCTTGATGTCCATTTATTTATTTGTTAGTGTCCAAGATCAAATACTTATGCACAATGGCTAATCGTGGCCGTGACAGCTTTACGGGTGGAGGAGCCGGAGCACCCGGAGAGAACAACCGAGCATCGACGAGCAACTGCCAGCTCCTCAACGTTCTAACTCTGTTCAAGGTCCGCTCCGCGGTTGAAGACATGTGCACCATCGACGTGCAATACGCCTTAGTACACATCGTCATCGTGTCCCATGTATGCAACTGGGATAAAGTGCCTTGCCCAAAGACATAATGCGGGTCGTCCCGGACTGGAATCGAGCTCGGGACCTCTAGCATAGAAGTCCAACAGTCTACCTCTGAGCCACCGCGCTCCCCATCGATGCCCATATAGGCACATATGATACTATTGGACAATTGTTATTGTGGTGGGTAATTTGAACTCACCGAATTTCAGAAAACATGAGCAGCCGATTTCACCAACGATATTTGGTAAGATGTTATCTATTTCCATAGACATTGTTTCCTTAATCACCGTCTAAAGTCGATCACATCGTGTATTTCGTCAAAAATGTTTAGCCAGAATCAACGTTGTCTGTGTAGACACCGTCTAACGTGCAGAACCGAGCTGGTTTAGCATATATAAATGAACAAGGTCTAAAGAATAGTTGAACCCCAGTCATGAGCAAAATCAGTTCAGCGTACACACAGATCCATTCGATGAATTGTTGATATTGATACACAAGTGTAGGCACTGTCCAAAATGGCTAAAGGCTGAAAGCTCTTCGTCCGAAGAGGAAGCGTATCTCGCAGAGCTCGTGAGGAAAAAGAAAAATATCATCGAGAATAAACAGTACAATTGCAACACAATTAAAGCAAAAATGATACATGGCATGGAATTGTAACACACTTATACTCGCGTTTTACTGAAAAAACATATATATTAAGCAGCTGGAAAATGTTGTAGAAGAATAAAAATTAAGGCAAACGATGATTCGTCGCGCGTACGACGTGGACAGAAGCAGGCTGGAGGGGGTCCACAAAAGCCGTCCATGTCCCAGGAAGCTCAATCTTTGATGGGCGTTATTGGGGACGATCATTATGATGACGAAGTGGCAAATGATGATGCACATGAAACGGATGCAGCAACAGAGCAGAATGCTGTGTATCGCGAGCGAAGAAAACATAGGGAGTGAAAATGTTGCAGCTGAAGACCATCATGATGCTGAGATGACGGACGTGGCAGACAACGTGGGTGGGTGTTGTATTCAATGTTATAATTCTATGGTATAATTAATAACAAATTATGAGTTCAATAATATTACTACTACTACTACTACTACTACTAGTACTACTACACTACCACTAGTTACTATGTTACTACTACTACTTAGTAATAGTAGTAGTAACTAGTGGTGGTAGTAGTAGTGGCAGTAGCAGTAGCAGTAGCGAAATTAGTTGCAATAATAACTCGTAATATTTTCTTCCAAACGAACTGGAATTTAAATCACTTTATTGTAGCAATTATGATGTGGCTCGAAAATTATTGGCTATGCGTAGGAAGCTACATTAGTTGCGAATGGAAACCATGTGTACAAAAGACGAGTTCTTTTACTAAAAGAACGGAAGCTGCAGAAAGAACTGGGGCGTTTAGGTGAAAACTAAGCACTAGCAGCTGTGCTCGTATTTGTTATTAAAGTGTTCAACTACAAAAGAAATAATGTAATCTATTGTTTATGCACATACATGACTAAAAACATAATGATTCTTTGATTATTTCTTGTACTCGTTAAATGTCCTTATCAGAAATTTGCATTTTATCGTGTTAATACAGAGTGTAAATTTCAGTAGATATAAGTAAATTAAGCACAGTGATTGTCAATAACAACTCTGCGGAAAGCAAGCCCTCGCGCACCATCTCTAACGTGAAGTTGATGATCTTGATAAACGTCGTCAGCTCTCTTGTCTGCATCAAAATGTGCCTCCCTATTTTCGACAGTAATGTTGCGTAGCACATACACAGCAACAATAATTGCTCTGCCTGCATCCTGCTTGCACCTTAAACGAGCATCAGCACTTTGGCAGAGGAATGGTGATTTCTGCAACCCAAATACCCGTTCAGTAGTGTACCTTGTCTTTATGTGTATGGTGTGTATTTTATGTTTGGCACGTGCTCTGTTTTAGCGTCGCTCTGCGTCGTTTGCTGGCCGCTAAATAAGTGCCAGTAGATAACGTTCACATGCGTACCCATTATCTCCATGTCGCATCCCTTCTCTATGCCCACTTAATAGATCATCACTAATGATACTGTTCCTGAATATGCGGCTGTCGTGAATAGAACCAGATCATCGTGCCCATCACGTTTCTGATCTTCAGGGGGCGCGGTGGCTCAGTTGGTAGAGGTGCAGGCTGCAAGCCGAGAGGTCCTCGGTTCGAATCCCACCTGCGGCAACCGCGTTGTGTCCTTGGGCAAGACACTTCACCCCGATTGCCTTCATGGGGGCACGATGACGCTGTGTACTGGGGCGTACTGCACGTCGATGGTTCGCATGTCTTCAACCAATCTAACCCTGCCTGTGCTGCGATGCAGAGTTCAGAGTTACGATGTTGGAGAGCTGACAGCTGCTCGTCGTTGCTCGGTGGTTCTCTCCGGGTACTCCGGCTTCCTCCACCCGTAAAACTGTCACGGTCACGATTAGCCATTGTGCATAAGTATGTGACCTTAAACACCAATAAATAAATAAATAATAATATTCTGATCTTCATGGAATTGTCGCAAATAATCTGAACATAGATAGAATGGCTGTTGATATATACAGCAAAATTCACAACGCGAATGGGTTGTTTAATACGTATGTGAGTTCTATCAACACATCCTCTTACACCTGGAAATTGTGCTACATCATAGAATTATCTCCCGATTCTATCTACTTCCTGGCCTTCTGAAATTCAGATATACTTGGGCCTTAATGATGCTATAGATCTTGAAACTTTCTTGGCCTTCTGAAATTCATATATACTTGGGCCTTAACGATGCTATAGATCTTGAAAGTTTCTTCACAATACGAAACACTCTTGTAGAGCTGATACAACTCAGTTCAACACCTGTAGCTCTTGGTCAATACAAGTATTCCTGCGTGATGGTTGTTGAATTTGTTTAGTTAATCTACTCAATTATTTGCCGTACACTCTGTTTAGTTAATCTAAATCTGGTCTGAAAGTCAATGTCATCATAAACAACAAAATATTTTTGACGTTCTCTCGGAATACGTGTCCATCGTAGACTCCGAGGATATCATTAAGGGTGAGAATGTTACGCACGTCGGTGATAGCCATTTTTATCCAAGAGAACTATCGTTTAGGCGCTGCTGATCAATGTCCAGGTTTTCGTGCGAACGAAAAATAATTTTCTGCTTGAGTACACTTGGACTCCACTGCTAAAATGTATGAACTGTTAGACAACGTCTTAAACTCCCTTGGACAATGTGCAAAAAGCACTGACTTTGAACTAAGGCAATGTCGGTGAAATGCAAGTGATCTAAACGGTGTTTAAGAAAAGAGGGTTTAACGCTTAGACTACGTTGCTGAAAGGCAAGGAATTTCCAGACTACGTCTGACGTAGGTTTAGACACTGTCTACACTCAAGACTTCGTTGGTGAAATCGGCTAGAGGTGTCTCTATTTTCGAACTGTTCCTGTTTGGAGGTTGTGTCGCGAGACTATTGCACTCATTTGACTGTGGTTGATACCATTCCAGCATATACCCAAAATTCAAACTGCATTTTAAAGATCCCTCGTTGTTGCTTCTTCGCTCTTCATCAGCTCAGTGCATGTCTAAGCATTGTATAAGGCAAATCTGTAATTACAGAGTGCCGCTAAATTGTAGTAACCTTAGTGTTGACATCTTTGCCAATCATCTAACGCTTTCCTCATTCTACTCACGTGGGGCAATTTCTTTTGAATCCTTAGAATTTGAACTGGATAGTTTGAACTGTAGCTCTATTTTCAGTCTTTAACAAAGTCTTGAACAAAATTAAAAATGAAAGTAAGATGATGAGAAACATTTCATTTTTTGATATAGTTTAAGAATTTAGGCTTTCTTCGAAACGAATTCGCTACCTGAACGTACGGGTGGAATGGTTTTTATCCCATAAATGGGCGTTTATTTGAACAATAAAGGCCTTTGGTAAATTTTTGCTTTATGCACCTAGTAGGGTGATAAAGTTTCCCCGTAGGTTCAACACTGAAAGAATTTATTCCCCTAGTAGCGACGGACTTGTTGACCTCTGGCCTCTACCACATTTGTCTAGCATAATTAATAGTTCGATTGTTGATTTCTTTAAATCTTTTTGAAGGTATTACACAATGCCTGTTGAAAACATCACACACTGCTCATATCATAAAGTATTTTTGCAAGTTAAGCTCAAGTTTGTAGTGGAATTATTTTTAGACAAAATGTATTACTGCGCCTTGTTTATTTTTCCCAATTTTGCTGGTCGATCGAATTGGACCTATGTGCTCCTCACTTCTCGCTGTGTTTTGTAGCAAATTATAACACACTTTTGCCGCGACTGCCCTGTGGAAGATTTATGGGATAAACAAAATAAACGTATAGTGTTTTCAAGTAAAAACATTATTCTACTCGTAGAATTAAGAATGAAACTGACTAGCCAGAGGCTCGTCGGTTTCATTCTTAATCCTACGCGTAGAATATTTTTTTTTACTTGAAAACACTATACGTTTATTCTATACCGTATTTAATCAAAATACACTACATGAGCTTTATTCTCCTATTAGCTGTGCTCCCCGAGTAACGTGAATCTACATCAAGCCTCAATTACTCAAACTTTTCCATGTGTTTTGATGCGTTCTCTGGGTGTGTGGTGTGTGGAAGAACATCGTTTACCGCGGCTAGTTACATGACCTGGTAGTCTTGCGATTGTTAAGGCACGCTTCTATTTTTATTATCTTTGCTTTAAGAGTTCAGAGTGAATCCAATTAGTGGCTTAAACATACAACACAATGGAAACTTTTGGTTTTCGGATGGGCGCCTGAGTAATCTCACTCTTTTTTCAAGCTCACTGGTGGGGTGTGTCTGGTGACTACCCGGAAAGTTTGGGGTATCCGTTGTACTCTACATATTCCCAATGTTACTGCTTAGAATGTATTGATCTTGAGCTTTTTGGAAGAGCGAGGGGGAGGGGTGGTCAAAGACATTTCTTACTGTTAGCTCTAGTTTACATTTGTTTTAGTCTTTTGTAATTCATGAAGATGGTAGTGATTAACTTATAATGGTAAACAGATCTGATAGTCAATTAAGACAACTATACATCAATACTTCTTTTGATAATGTAGTGTGATATGTAACGGCCTTGGTGATGATATATCGAACGATATCAAAGCACAACAATAACTATGGCGCACTGAAGGTAAGAATGTATATACCTGGAAATATCCGAAGCGCCATCAATTTCACTCTGTCACAAAAATGGAATTGCTAGTATTTCCACAATTTAAGAAGTAGAACACAGTTCCCTGCAGCCTGATACGCTCACACTTCGTCACCTGGTTGTATCAAGGCAACATCGGCAATGCTTTCATTGCAAATGGCACCTCGATGCACTCAATAGAGGATACGCAATTTGTATTTTTTCCAGTAACTGGCTGGACGTCATCACAGTATCAAACGGTTTTGGGATATATGTTTGAACAATATTCATGTTATGTCAGGTTCGACTTTGATCTATTTTCGACGTATTTTATTTTTTAACCCTTTACCCAACGAATCGGCCGCACCCGCCCGCGTAATATGCAAATTCAGCAGTTGAAACGAGGGGTCACATGATATGGTTTTGTTGAAATTTTTTGAAAAAGTTCAAAAATGATATTTAAAATATTAAATTTTGATATCGTCTGCGTTGGGTAAAGGGTTAAATGCATATAGACTCCGCATTTTCAGAGAATTACTAGCGCTAAGCCCGTTTCAGAAATAGCGTACTTTTCACGTCTAAAATGGAATTCACCGATGTGTGTAAAAGTCACAAATCTGTAACCTAAGCAGTGCTTTTTCTTATTTCTGATTGTGGGCTGAATTTGTCACAAAGAGAATTCGAATCGTTTGTTGTACACTGTGAACTCCCAAAGAACAATAAGAGGCGGATTTTAGGATTTCTCTATATTTAAATGTCTTTTAGAGAAATTGTACGAGAGTTGGAAAGACCGTTTTCTACAAAGATCATTTGGTAATATTAGAATCAGAATGTCTGCTGAATCATGGGGGTTACTTTTACAGTAACGACGGATCTCCATCATAAGATATAACATCCTGAACGAAGAATGCGGAGATGCCCGTCCTTATGTTTTATGTTTGTATAAGATATTAATATGTTGTACAGTTTCTGCAAACTCTGGACAGGCAATCAGATGTCGTGAATGTGGTATAAGAACAAAGTCAAATGTTTGTTTGTTTTATGAAAACCGTGGCCTTATTTGCGTGATAATAGTCACCCGTAACAGTGACTGTTTCCTTTCAGTGTTCTTTATTATCCCTATCTCCTCTCCACGGGAAACGGGTGTTTCCTTTGCGCCATTTGCAAAGTAGCTGAGAGAGTGTGGGTTAAATGGTGTTACCCTATTAATTTACAGAGTTATGAATTTAACTATTGATAGTTTATGATTACGAGACAAGAATGGACAAGAATTCGTCGTGGACTTAAAAGGTTTCTTGTTTGCTTCGGAAACATAGAACCCCCCCCCCCCCCCCACCCTACCCTACTCCACGAGCTCATTTCAGAAAGGGGTTATAAGTTATGCTTTAAAAAAAAATGAAAAAAATACAAAAATATATTAAATAGGAATTTTGGCGAATACAGTTGACGTTTTGGGCCATTCCGTAAGGTAAAGGGTTAAGTTAACTCTTTACCTAACGAATCGACTACATCCGCCCCTGTAATATACAAACTGAGAGATAAAAAAAATATTATTTTCAAAACATTTCAACAAAACGATAGATAGATAGATAGATAGATAGATAGATAGATAGATAGATAGATAGATAGAATAGATAGATAGATAGATAGATAGATAGATAGATAGATAGATAGATAGATAGATAGATAGATAGATAGATAGATATTTTTCAAAACAAAGAAGCACGGGCGCAGGTCGGTAAATCGATTTCTGTTGTAAATTATTTCTATGGAATTCAATGTTGTTTTAATATTTTTGAAGTTATATGACTTTATGGCAAAATGAACTCATCTCAGAAGTGCTTTCACAAGAATGTTTCGAAGACTGGGATTTTTTTTATAAGCTATGATGCATCGTTTGTTAATGGCTTCTGGCAGTTTTGTATTTAATTCTGTGAAGTTGTTTTTGAAAATTTTTGCAATTTCGACATTGCGTCGATTATAAACCAAAGGAAAACAAATAATTTTATTTGGCAACCCAGAGTACTCTCTATTGAGTCCGTATGGGAGATAGGTCCTGAGCTTACCAATCCAATAGTTTTCACGCTCAAGTCGTTTGTCTGTTGTGGTTTCATCATCGTCCAAAAACGGAATTTGCTCAATGGGTTGGAAACTAAAATGTGACTTAATGTCATGACCCGGGAGGTTAAAGTGGTCTGAGACTGCCTTTCCTGAATCTAAACGGATATTTGATAAATGGTTTTGCATTCTGACGCGCAGAGGGTTTTTCGTCTGGCCGACATATTGGATATGGCATAATTTACATGTGATTAAATAAATGATGTTTTCAGAATCACAGTTGAAGCTGTTTCTAACTTGGTAAAACATACGGGTTTGTTCGCTAAAAAATGTTTTACCGGTATTCATGTAGTTCATACGATGTATGTAACAAATTTTGCGTTGACATAGATTTACTGATCCATTTCCCAGAACTGGGCGGTTATGCCGAATTTTCGTGGGGTGCGTTGGCTCAGAGTCCCGAATGGGTGTCTCTATCTCACGGATTGTATGAGATTTAGTTTTTCGCAAAAGTCGTTTTGAGTAACCGCGTTTAACAAGTGTTTTGAAAAGAATTGAACATGCGTGATTGAGGTCGCTTCTGTTCGTACAATTTCTATGGAATCGAATGATTTGAGATTTTACCAACCCATTGAATAGTTTGGGTGGGTGGTAAGAAGCTCTATGGAGAAGTTGGTGAGAATCGGTCGGTTTAAAAAAGACTTTTGTGTCTAGTACGTTGCTATGCCGGAACTGAGGGCCCTTGAATACAGTCACATCCAATAAATCAATGGTATTTTCTGAAATGCAGGGCTGTAATTTAATGGATTCATCGTGGTTGTTCAGGATTTCCAAGAATTCGTTGAAGTCATCACGGCCATGGGGCCATATGATAAAAATGTCGTCTTGGAACCTGTGATAACATAATGGCTGTTTTCTTGCTTTAGCAAGAGCACCTCTTTCCCATTCTGCAACAAAAATATTAGCAAAATTTGGACTGAATTTTTTACCCATACTACATCCACTTATTTGGAGGTAAAATTTATTGTTAAATTCAAAATCGTTACCTTTCAATGATAATTCTAACAATTGCAGGATTTCTTCCGATGGCCTGTTTGGGTCATCGTATCTTTTGAATGATTTTTTTATTGCCTCTAGACCAGCGTCAATACCAATGTTAGTATACATACTTTCAATGTCTAGGGTAATGAGGAGACTGTCGGAAGGAACCTGCAATTTGTTAATTTTCATTAAAAAGTCCTCAGTGTCTTTGAGGAAGCTCGGATGGCGGCAAGCAATTGGTTTTAAATAAAAATCAATATACTGTGAAATGTGGTAAGATTCCGAGCCACAGTCGCTGACAATAGGCCGACCGGGAGGGGTAAATTCGTCACTCCAACTGCTGAGTGGTTTATGTATTTTAGGCAAGAGGTAAAACTTACGATTGTTTGAATCCCTCTCTGCAGTTAAATACTCGACATGTTTTTTCTCAATGAAGTCGTGGTCCAGCAAGCTTTTTAGAATTCCATTAAATTTTGAACAATTTTCTTGCCAAATTGGTGCTTCTAAAGGTTTGTAATATTTTGGGTTATTTAATTGGCGTTCAGCTTCTTTAATATAATTATCTTTTGACATCAGAACTGTAGCAGATCCTTTGTCACAAGGCTTGATGATAATTTGTTTGTTGTTTTTCAGCGTCTTCAGGGCGTTTCTTTCGATTTGGTTCAAATTTTGTTTGTCTTTCAAAAATGATTCCGGGATTTGGCTTACTTGTTCTTTAACTTTTTGAGAAATCTCATTAATTTCAGGTTTAACTTTCCGAGGTGATGGGCACCACCCGGTTGGATTGGCAAAGAGGTCTTTTGAGCCTGTTGAATTTCGAAATTTATCTGCCAATGCTGTTGCCCTAAAAAATTGTTGGCTTGCTGGACCACCGTTCATTTCGTTAATGTAACTGTAATCATCCATGACAACTGCACCTGTCCCAAAATCTACGGTTTTGGGCTTAGGTTTTAATGGGGCTGGGGCGGGAACGAAAGTTAAACCATACCTGAGTAGATCTTTCTCACCTTCAGTTAATTTTAGATCAGGAACCAAGTTAACTATTTCGGTTCCTAGTCCTACTTTCTCTCCATGGCTGATGCCTTCTTCTGTAATTAGTTTAAAGGCTGCTCTTTGATGTATGGTTCTATGCGTGGCAGCCATCCTTGGTAGATTTTATTCGCTGTTTCCGTCGACCAGTGGATGGGATCACCTGGGCAACATTTAAACTGGCTTGCTGGAATTGCCGGGATTATCTCCAAATTCTTTGTTGACTTCGCAGCTTCGTTGATAACAGTCAAATTTTGTTGGTCCCTGGAACATAAACTAGAAGAAAAATTATGTTCCTGAAAAAGAAGTTTTGTATTAGGGTAACATTTGCGGAAATTGCTTACCATATTACCTAGTCTACCTGTTGATGTGTGACCAATCTTTTTTCTGTTCTGCACGTCTATGCGCCAGTCTTCTCTATTGTTGACCCCAACGTTGAATAGAATTGCTTTGGGATGTTGTCGATCTTTCTCTTTTTCCATGTTCTTAGCCATCTGCCGAATGTGGTTTAAGGTTCCACCAGAGTATGATGCGATGAACGTGTTGGGTGGAGGGTTGGCATCAATCCTCGAGATGTTCGATGATCCGATGATCCAAACAGGTTTGTTTGGCTTGACTGGCAGGGTCCAGCTGTTCTTGTTTTCACCAGATTTCCAGAATCGGTAGAATGACGACTTGCCGTTTGTAGATGGTTTCTTTTGAGGTGGTGTTTTGACTATGCTGGCGTACGATGGCGATTCCGGTGTTGTGGAGCAACGTGCTGTAAATGATGGTTTTTTGGTCGCTGGTGCTGTTGGAGAGATGGTTTCTCGTCTTTTTCTTTTCGATGGAGTTTCTCTGGAAGTAGAAAATGAAATTTGCTGGCGGGCCACCGGCGATTTAGAACGAGCACGTTGATTGAAAGAGGTCTGGCTAATGACCGCTGGTTTTTTGAACTGGGACAGAAGTTGATCCGAAAGAGAATAAAATTTGTCAATAGTACTTTCTTGTAGTCGATTACCAAAATTCTTCTGTCCCCATTTAACTGCCGTATTACGTGCTCGTGGAAAGTCCTGGGGTTTTAGAAAAGGAGCCGAAAGAACCAGGTCTTGTTTTTCTTTTAGAGTTTTTTTGTAATAATCTACCAAAGTTTGTATAACTTCAAAAGCCCATTTTTTGGTTAAATTGTTGAGCGCGTCCGAAATATAAATGGTTGGCAGAGCCGGCCGAAAGGTTTTATTGTGCTCGTCCACTGTTTTTTGGAATGATTTCGGGAGGACTTTCTGTGCCAAACAGTCCTCTAAAAATGCCAAATGGTGAAATAGTTGTAGAATGTGGTAAAGGGATTTTACCAATTGTGCATGAGCCGAATATGCCGGGTCTTTTTGCCGCTCTTGGCGGTTAACAGATTTAACATTTGTGGAATTTTTAGCCATTTTCCCGGACTTAATTTAGGCTGAAATAAATAATTATTAGAACAAGTCAAAATGATGAAAAAGTGATGAAAAAATGAAGCAAAAAATGAAAATGAACGAATAAATGAAATGTGAATACCTAGTGAAAATGATGAAATAAATGGAGCGCACTGTCGTTGCCTCGACGTTTCGGGTTAAATGCCCTTCTTCAGGAAGCAGGTGAATTCGATTTTCCAATCATCCCAAAGCGTTTAAATACCTTTACTTCATCTGTTGATGAGGCCAAACTGGCCAATCACTGTGAATGAGATGGATTCACTCAGTGATTAGTGGAAAACAACCATTCAAATGTCATCAAACTTTAGAGGTATTTCTACTGTTAATGTTTGATGGCATTTGAATGACTTGTGTTCACTGGCTGAAGACTGTTGGAAATCAAACTCATGACAATGCGCAGAACTAATCGACAGATAATTAATGTTTTTATAATAGAAATAATTCAAAGGTCTGGCACTGGCGGATAGATATTTTTCAAAACAAAGAAGCACGGGCGCAGGTCGGTGAATCGATTTCTGTTGTAAATTATTTCTATGGAATTCAATGTTGTTTTAATATTTTTGAAGTTATATGACTTTATGACAAAATGAACTCATCTTAGAAGTGCTTTCACAAGAATGTTTCGAAGACTGGGATTTTTTTTATAAGCTATGATGCATCGTTTGTTAATGGCCTCTGGCAGTTTTGTATTTAATTCTGTGAAGTTGTTTTTGAAAATTTTTGCAATTTCGACATTGCGTCGATTATAAACCAAAGGAAAACAAATAATTTTATTTGGCAACCCAGAGTACTCTCTATTGAGTCCGTATGGGAGATAGGTCCTGAGCTTACCAATCCAATAGTTTTCACGCTCAAGTCGTTTGACTGTTGTGGTTTCATCATCGTCCAAAAACGGAATTTGCTCAATGGGTTGAAAACTGAAATGTGACTTAATGTCATGACCCGGGAGGTTAAAGTGGTCTGAGACTGCCTTTCCTGAATTTAAACGGATATTTGATAAATGGTTTTGCATTCTGACGCGCAGAGGGTTTTTCGTCTGGCCGACATATTGGATATGGCATAATTTACATGTGATTAAATAAATAATGTTTTCAGAATCACAGTTGAAGCTGTTTCTAACTTGGTAAAACATACGGGTTTGTTCGCTAAACAATGTTTTACCGGTATTCATGTAGTTCATACGATGTATGTAACAAATTTTGCGTTGACAAAGATTTACTGATCCATTTCCCAGAACAGGGCGGTTATGCCGAATTTTCGTGGGGTGCGTTGGCTCAGAGTCCCGAATGGGTGTCTCTATCTCACGGATTGTGTCAGATTTAATTTTCCGCAAAAGGCGGAACAGAATTAAATACAAAACTGCCAGAAGCCATTAACAAACGATGCATCATAGCTTATAAAAAAAATCCCAGTCTTCGAAACATTCTTGTGAAAGCACTTCTGAGATGAGTTCATTTTGTCATAAAGTCATATAACTTCAAAAATATTAAAACAACATTGAATTCCATAGAAATAATTTACAACAGAAATCGATTTCCCGACCTGTGCCCGTGCTTCTTTGTTTTGAAAAATATCTATCTCTCTCTCTCTCTCTCTCTCTCTCTCTCTCTCTCTCTCTCTCTCTCTCTATCTATCTAAAAATTCCACAAATGTTAAATCTGTTAACCGCCAAGAGCGGCAAAAAGACCCGGCACATTCGACTCATGCACAATTGGTAAAATCCCTTTACCACATTCTACAACTATTTCACCATTTGGCATTTCTCGAGGACTGTTTGGCACAGAAAGTCCTCCCAAAATCATTCCAAAAAACAGTGACGAGCGCAATAAAACCTTTCGGCCGGCTCTGCCAACCATTTATATTTCGGACGCGCTCAACAATTTAACCAAAAAATGGGCTTTTGAAGTTATACAAACTTTGGTAGATTATTACAAAAAAACTCTAAAAGAAAAACAAGACCTGGTTCTTTCGGCTCCTTTTCTAAAACCCCAGGACTTTCCACGAGCACAGAATACGGCAGTTAAATGGGGACAGAAGAATTTTAGTAATCGACTACAAGAAAGTACTATTGACAAATTTTATTCTCTTTCGGATCAACTTCTGTCCCAGTTCAAAAAACCAGCGGTCATTAGCCAGACCTCTTTCAATCAACGTGCTCGTTCTAAATCGCCGGTGGCCCGCCAGCAAATTTCATTTTCTACTTCCAGAGAAACTCCATCGAAAAGAAAAAGACGGGAAACCATCTCTCCAACAGCACCAGCGACCAAAAAACCATCATTTGCAACACTTTGCTCCACAACACCGGAATCGCCATCGTACGCCAGCATAGTCAAGACACCACCTCAAAAGAAACCATCTACAAACGGCAAGTCGTCATTCTACCGATTCTGGAAATCTGGTGAAAACAAGAACAGCTGGACCCTGCCAGTCAAGCCAAACAAATCTGTTTGGATCATCGGATCATCGAACATCTCGAGGATTGATGCCAACCCTCCACCCAACACCTTCATCGCATCATACTCTGGTGGAACTTTAAACCACATTCGGCAGATGGCTAAGAACATGGAAAAAGAGAAAGATCGACAACATCCCAAAGCAATTTTATTTAACGTTGGTGTCAACAATAGAGAAGACTGGCGCATAGACGTGCAGAACAGAAAAAAGATTGGTCACACATCAACAGGTAGACTAGGTAATATGGTAAGCAATTTCCGCAAATGTTACCCTAATACAAAACTTCTTTTTCAGGAACATAATTTTTCTTCTAGTTTATGTTCCAGGGACCAACAAAATTTGACTGTTATCAACGAAGCTGCGAAGTCAACAAAGAATTTGGAGATAATCCCGGCAATTCCAGCAAGCCAGTTTAAATGTTGCCCAGGTGATCCCATCCACTGGTCGACGGAAACAGCGAATAAAATCTACCAAGGATGGCTGCCACGCATAGAACCATACATCAAAGAGCAGCCTTTAAACTAATTACAGAAGAAGGCATCAGCCATGGAGAAAAAGTAGGACTAGGAACCGAAATAGTAAACTTGGTTCCTGATCTAAAATTAACTGAAGGTGAGAAAGATCTACTCAGGTATGGTTTAACTTTCGTTCCCGCCCCAGCCCCATTAAAACCTAAGCCCAAAATCGTAGATTTTGGGACAGGTGCAGTTGTCATGGATGATTACAGTTACATTAACGAAATGAACGGTGGTCGGGCAAGCCAACAATTTTTTAGGGCAACAGCATTGGCAGATAAATTTCGAAATTCAACAGGCTCAAAAGACCTCTTTGCCAATCCAACCGGGTGGTGCCCATCACCTCGGAAAGTTAAACCTGAAATTAATGAGATTTCTCAAAAAGTTAAAGAACAAGTAAGCCAAATCCCGGAATCATTTGTGAAAGACAAACAAAATTTGAACCAAATCGAAAGAAACGCCCTGAAGACGCTGAAAAACAACAAACAAATTATCATCAAGCCTTGTGACAAAGGATCTGCTACAGTTCTGATGTCAAAAGATAATTATATTAAAGAAGCTGAACGCCAATTAAATAACCCAAAATATTACAAACCTTTAGAAGCACCAATTTGGCAAGAAAATTGTTCAAAATTTAATGGAATTCTAAAAATCTTGCTGGACCACGACTTCATTGAGAAAAAACATGTCGAGTATTTAATTGCAGAGAGGGATTCAAACAATCGTAAGTTTTACCTCTTGCCTAAAATACATAAACCACTCAGCAGTTGGAGTGACGAATTTACCCCTCCTGGTCGGCCTATTGTCAGCGACTGTGGCTCGGAATCTTACCACATTTCACAGTATATTGATTTTTATTTAAAACCAATTGCTTGCCGCCATCCGAGCTTCCTCAAAGACACTGAGGACTTTTTAATGAAAATTAACAAATTGCAGGTTCCTTCCGACAGTCTCCTCATTACCCTAGACATTGAAAGTATGTATACTAACATTCGTATTGACGCTGGTCTAGAGGCAATAAAAAATCATTCAAAAGGTACGATGACCCAAACAGGCCATCGGAAGAAATCCTGCAATTGTTAGAATTATCATTGAAAGGTAACGATTTTGAATTTAACAATACATTTTACCTCCAAATAAGTGGATGTAGTATGGGTAAAAAATTCTGTCCAAATTTTGCTAATATTTTTGTTGCAGAATGGGAGAGAGGTGCTCTTGCTAAAGCAAGAAAACAGCCATTATGTTATCACAGGTTCCAAGACGACATTTTCATCATATGGCCCCATGGCCGTGATGACTTCAACGAATTCTTGGAAATCCTGAACAACCACGATGAATCCATTAAATTACAGCCCTGCATTTCAGAAAATACCATTGATTTTCTGGATGTGACTGTATTCAAGGGCCCTCAGTTCCGGCATAGCAACGTACTAGACACAAAAGTCTTTTTTAAACCGACCGATTCTCACCAACTTCTCCATAGAGCTTCTTACCACCCACCCAAACTATTCAATGGGCTGGTAAAATCTCAAATCATTCGATTCCATAGAAATTGTACGAACAGAAGCGACCTCAATCACGCATGTTCAGTTCTTTTCAAAACACTTGTTAAACGCGGTTACTCAAAACGACTTTTGCGAAAAATTAAATCTGATACAATCCGTGAGATAGAGACACCCATTCGGGACTCTGAGCCAACGCACCCCACGAAAATTCGGCATAACCGCCCAGTTCTGGGAAATGGATCAGTAAATCTATGTCAACGCAAAATTTGTTACATACATCGTATGAACTACATGAATACCGGTAAAACATTTTTTTGCGAACAAACTCGTATGTTTTACCACGTTAGAAACAGCTTCAACTGTGATTCTGCAAACATTATTTATTTAATCACATGTAAATTATGCAATATCCAATATGTCGGCCAGACGAAAAAACCCCTGCGCGTCAGAATGCAAAACCATTTATCAAATATCCGTTTAGATTCAGGAAAGGCAGTCTCAGTCCACTTTAACCTCCCGGGTCATGACATTTAGTCACATTTCAGTTTTCAACCCATTGAGCAAATTCCGTTTTTGGACGATGAGGAAACCACAACAGACAAACGACTTGAGCGTGAAAACTATTGGATTGGTAAGCTCAGGACATATCTCCCATAGTTAATGCAGCTGCTAGAGGCATATGTAAAGTTGGAGGAAGAGGTGCAGGTGGTGAGGGGGAAACTGGGGAAGGCAGGTAAGTCTGGTGTTACCCCAGTTAGGGTGGCATTCGATGGGGGATGGAAGGTGGTGGGTAGTAGGAAGCGGACTTTTGACGTGGATAGTGGGTCTTTTGGGAGTAGGAAGGTGCGTCGGGTTGAGGGTAGGGGAGAAGTAGGGGCTAGAGTGTCAATTTCCCAGGCTAGTAGTGTGAGTCGGGGGGCGAAAAGGCGTATTCTTTTAGAATCGGATAGTGAGGGAGATAGCGATGACCATGTGGAGTCAGTGTGTTAGGTAATTTCGAGAATTCTGAGGAGCAGGTTGGGTCTGAAGAGGTGGAGGTGGAGGTGGAGGTAGGCATGGAGGTTAGTGTGGCGGAGTGCAAGATTGCGAGCCGGTCCAGTGGGAACAGAGGTGGCAACAGGGGTAATAGGACAGGAAAGAGGACAGGAAAGAGGCAGTTGGTGGTTGCAGGGAGTAGTATAGTGCGGGGGTTAGATAGGGTGGTGTGTGGGCCCGACAGTGTCAACAGGACCAATTTGTGCTTTCCGGGGGCTAGGGTGGAGGACCTAAGGGACAGAGTGGCTGGATTAGTAAAGGGGTCAGACCCAGACCCAGTGGTTGTTGTACACGTGGGGACCAACAACATCAGGGAGAGAAAAACAGTTCAGCTTATTGAGACTTACAAGGACTTTATAACTCAACTGAATGCCAAGAATGCACAGGTAGTGGTTTCGGGGCTTCGCCCAGTACTAGGTGGTGGGGGCGACCGAAAGAAATTGGATGGGTAAGGATCAGTCTGAAAAACAAAAGTATTTCCCTTGGGGTTGTGTATTGTGCGGTGGAGGGAAGCAAACCCGAATGGAATGATTCGATATACTCAACACTAAGGTCCAATATCACCGAACTACAAAACAAGAAGCTCAGTATAATTCTAATGGGTGACTTTAATGGCCACATAGGTAATGATGAAGAAGGCATAGAGGGTGGGGACAATAAAGTCAACAGGAATGGAAGGAAACTGTTGAACTTCACAAACGAGCTCGGTCTGAAGATTCTGAACAGGGACGCGAGGTGTAAGGGGAAATGGACCTGGGAGAGGAACGACAGAAAATCAATAATCGACTACATCCTCACAGATATTAATTTATGGAGGGAGGTGATAGGGGTAGAAGTGGACGATGAGGGTAAAATGGAGGTGGATAGTGATCACAACTTGATTACAGTGACGATCAGGGCCAAAACTCTAGTAAAAAGCAAAGGAAGCTCTAAGGAGATTTGGGAACTCAAAAAAGATGCTGACTGGGCGAAGTTCAATGAAAAACTGAAACCAAAGCTTGCAACCGTACCCAAGAGGGGCAGTGTCCAGAAGATGGCCGACGTCATAGTTGCGAGCCTCGTGGAGGCAGGAAAGGAAAGTGTAGGAAAGGTCAGGGTGCCAACACGGGAACTTGGGTATAGAGTGAATGAAGAACTGAAAAGGGCCATAAAGGGAAGAAAAGCTAAATGTGCTGCATACAGGAGAAGTAGAAAACTTAAGGGGGCAGAAAGCAATGAGGCCACGGTAGCAAAGGAAGAATACCACCAAGCACGAATTATAGTAAATAAGATTAAAGACGATAATGGGAGAGTACAAAATAGCAGTCTTATTAGGACGATAAGAACGACAGGGGGGTCGAGTTCGAACGTATTTTGGAAATGGGTGAATAAACGCAACAAAGGAAGTAACCCACAGAGTATTAAAGTAGATGGCAGAGTTACAGACGAGCAAGATCAAGTCGCATCAGAACTAGTCAAGCACTGGGAAAAGGTAAACGATAAGCGATGGGACATGGGGAACCCACCTGAGTGTCCGAATCAGGTCGAGGAAAACCTATCGAACTTCGTGTGCAGCGAAATTAAAACGGAGGAGGTGCGAAAGGTGATATCGAAATTAATGGATGGAAAAGCGGGAGGAGTGGATGAAATTTTGCTTTAGCAAGAGCACCTCTTTCCCATTCTGCAACAAAAATATTAGCAAAATTTGGACTGAATTTTTTACCCATACTGCATCCACTTATTTGGAGGTAAAATTTATTGTTAAATTCAAAATCGTTACCTTTCAATGATAATTCTAACAATTGCAGGATTTCTTCCGATGGTCTGTTTGGGTCATCGTACCTTTCGCATGATTTTTTTATTGCCTCTAGACCAGCGTCAATACCAATGTTAGTGTTTTTCAATGTCTAGGGTAATGAGGAGACTGTCGGAAGGAACCTGCAGTTTGCTAATTTTCGTTAAAAAGTCCTCGGTGTCTTTGAGGAAGCTCGGATGGCGGCAAGCAATTGGTTTTAAATAAAAATCAATATACTGTGAAGTGTGGTACGATTCCGAGCCACAGTCGCTCACAATAGGTCGACCAGGAGGGGTAAATTCGTCACTCCAACTGCTGAGTGGTTTATGTATTTTAGGCAAGAGGTAAAACTTACGATTGTTTGAATCCCTCTCTGCAATTAAATACTCGACATGTTTTTTCTCAATGAAGTCGTGGTCCAGCAAGCCTTTTAGAATTCCATTGAATTTTGAACAATTTTCTTGCCAAGTCGGTGCTTCCAAAGGTTTGTAATATTTTGGGTTATTTAATTTGCGTTCAGCTTCCTTAATGTAATTATCTTTAGACATCAGAACAGTAGCAGATCCTATGTCACAAGGCTTGATGATAATTTGTTTGTTGTTATTCAGCGTCTTCAGGGCGTTTCTTTCGATTTGGTTCAAATTTTATTTGTCTTTCAAAAATGATTCCGGGATTTGGCTTACTTGTTCTTTAACTTTTTGAGAAATCTCATTAATTTCCTGTTTAACTTTCCGAGGTGATGGACACCACCCGTTTGGATTGGCAAAGAGGTCTTTGGAGCCTGTCGAATTTAGAAATTTATCTGCCAATGCTGTTGCCCTAAAAAATTGTTGGCTTGCTGACCACCGTTCATTTCGTTAATGTAACTGTAATCATCCATGACCACTGCACCTCTCCCAAAATCTAAGATTTTGGGCTTAGGTTTTAATGGGGCTGGGGCGGGAACGAAAGATAAACCATACCTGAGTAGATCTTTCTCACCTTCAGTTTATTTTAGATCAGGAACCAAGTTTACTATTTCGGTTCCTAGTCCTACTTTCTCTCCATGGCTGATGCCTTCTTCTGTAATTAGTTTAAAGGCTGCTCTTTGATGTATGGTTCTATGCGTGGCAGCCATCCTTGGTAGATTTTATTCGCTGTTTCCGTCGACCAGTGGATGGGATCACCTGGGCAACATTTAAACTGGCTTGCTGGAATTGCCGGCATTATCTCCAGATTCTTTGTTGACTTCGCAGCCTCGTTGATGACAGTCAAATTTTGTTGGTCCCTAGAACATAAACTAGAAGAAAAATTATGTTCCGGAAAAAGAAGTTTTGTATTAGGGTAACATTTGCGGAAATTGCTTATCATATTACCTAGTCTACCTGTTGATGTGTGACCAATCTTTTTTCTGTTCTGCACGTCTATGCGCCAGTCTTCTCTATTGTTGACCCCAACGTTGAATAAAATGGCTTTGGGATGTTCTCGATCTTTCTCTTTTTCCATGTTCTTAGCCATCTGCCGAATATGGTTTAAGGTTCCATCAGAGTATGATGCGATGAACGTGTTGGGTGGAGGGTTGGCATCAATCCTTGAGATGTTCGATGATCCGATGATCCAAACAGGTTTGTTTGGCTTGACTGGCAGGGTCCAGCTGTTCTTGTTTTCACCAGATTTCTAGAATCGGTAGAATGACGACTTGCCGTTTGTAGATGGTTTCTTTTGAGGTGGTGTCTTGACTATGCTGGCGTACGATGGCGATTCCGGTGTTGTGGAGCAACGTGCTGCAAATGATGGTTTTTTGGTCGCTGGTGCTGTAGGAGAGATGGTTTCTCGTCTTTTTCTTTTCGATGGAGTTTCTCTGGAAGGAGAAAATGAAATTTGCTGGTGGGCCACCGGCGATTTAGAACGAGCACGTTGATTGAAAGAGGTCTGGCTAATGACCGCTGTTTTTTTTTTAACTGAGACAGAAGTTGATCCGAAAGTGAATAAAATTTGTCAATAATACTATCTTGTAGTCGATTACCAAAATTCTTCTGTCCCCATTTAACTGCCGTATTCTGTGCTCGTGGAAAGTCCTGGGGGTTAGAAAAGGAGCCGAAAGAACCAGGTCTTGTTTTTCTTTTAGAGTTTTTTTTGTAATAATCTACCAAAGTTTGTATAACTTCAAAAGCCCATTTTTTGGTTAATTTGTTGAGTGTGTCCGAAATATAAATGGTTGGCAGAGCCGGTCGAAAGGTTTTGTTGCGCTCGTCCACTGTTTTTTGGGAATGATTTTGGGAGGACTTTTTGTGCCAAACAGTCCTCGAGAAATGCCAAATGGTGAAATAGTTGAAGAATATGGTAAAGGGATTTTACCAATTGTGCATGAGCCGAATATGCCGGGTCTTTTTGCCGCTCTTGGCGGTTAACAGATTTAACATTTGTGGAATTGTTAGCCATTTTCCCGGACTTAATGTTGGCTGAAATAAATAATTATTAGTACAAGTCAAAATAATGAAAAAGTGATGAAAAAATGATGCAAAAATGAAATTGAACGAATAAATGAAATGTGAATACCTAATGAAAATGTTGATGAAATAAATAGAGCGCACTGTCGTGAATGAATGAATGAAAGGTTTTAGCGCGCCGAAGGCGCGCAGGGACGATGTGGGATTTACAAATCCCTTGCGACCCGGTTAACCTTATTTTATTTCACTTGGATCACACAGGCCTAGCTTTCCTATTGCCTCAAATGGAGTCTGAGGGGGTATGCACGCGGTTAGAATTCCCGGGAGTTTACGTTGGAGTGTTAGATGGTCAATAGTCAATCCCTCAACGCCATTAAAACTATTAGAGAGTGGGCTCTATTCGGTTCCAGTTCGGCGATGGTAGAGGTTTGAGTCCCACCATGGTGGCGAGCCAGAATGTAATGTTGTGCGATGGCAAGTTTAAGGGAAGAAGAGAAAAGAAAACCAAACAGCAACGCCGGTTTGGTAGCGGCCCCGGTATATGACCATAGCGGTTACAAAAAAGGAGTGGAGAAAGCTCCAACAGTTTAGTTTTGAAAAACCGGGAGTCATCCATCAAGCCTTCTGGGAGATAGGATGCCGTATGTGATTATGAGGTATCTGGTTATCCTTCGGGAATTTCAAATGACCTCCTCCACCCCCCCCCCCCAAAAAAAAACAAAACAAAAAAACAAAAAACACCCTCTCACAGACACACACCCTCAAGCCCTTAAAAGGGCTGTTAAATCTTTATTCAAATGTTTATTTATATACAATGTACACTCGTCCCCAGCCAGACAAGCTTGTTTCAATCCTTGCCTAGTGTTTAGTGGTTGTTGCGTATGTTGAGAAAGGAAGGTTGCACCAATTCCTCCCACGATTTGTCTACCATTTCCATGCGTCTTCTTGATAAGAGTGTTGGAAGAAAATTTGAGAATGTTCAATTAGAAAAGTTATAGGTAGAGAGAAAGATAGGTATCCGCTATTGTATATTGTGCCTGCTGTGTGATTGTTGCTATGGATGGGGTAAGGGGTGTGTTTCTTCGGAGCCCACTTCCCACACGCAGAGTTGCGAGGCAATCCTCACAGACTCAATCCTAAAGATCTCAATGAGTAGCGAGGCAATCCTCACTGACTCCACGCAGTTTAATTCTATTGAGTAATTTTAATTTACTGTGGATTATTTTGTTTTTCTGTGTAGGGTTCGGTGTTCGTTCAGCTTCACTATTGATTCACTATCCTGGAGTATGTGGAGGGTTTTGTTATATAGATCTTATTAAACGCAGTTCAATCACGCTTCAGCAGAGTTGCGAGGCAGTCCTCACAGACTCTATCCTAAAGTTCCCAATGAGTAGCGAGGCAATCCTCACTGACTCCACGCGATTTAGTTATATTGTATAATTTTTATTTTTTTATTTTTTTTCCGGAAACTTATTTTGTTTTTCTGTTAAGGGATCGGTGTTCTTTCAGCTCAACCATTAATTCACTATCTTGGAGTCTGTTGAGGGTTTTGTTTTGTAGGCCTTTTAATCGCGTATCGATAGTTTCTATTTTTGCTAGCTCGTGAAGTTCCTTTATCGGTGTCCATTTCGGTTTGCATAGTGCCACTCGCAGGGCATAATTTTGAACCCTCTGTAGCTTCTGAATGTTGGTTTTGCTCAGGCCACTTGTAATTATGGCACCGTATTCTCGTACCGGACATATAAATGTTTTGTAGAGCTTGAGAAGCACGTCTTTGTTTGCTCCCCAATTACTACCTCTGATCATCTTCAGAAAATTGATACGTTTAGTAGCTCTAACCGTAATGAAGTTTACGTGACTGTTTAAACTGAGATTGCTATCTAGGATAATTCCCCAAAATTTGGCCTCTTTGTTTGCTTCTAGTTTGTGATCGTATAACTGGAGATCGATACTGGGGACCGGTTTTTTCCTTTGCTTTTTGAAGAACGTAACTTTTTTACTTTTGGCGGCATTCAGTTTGATGCGCCACAGGGCACTGTCGTTGCCTCGACGTTTCGGGTTAAATGCCCTTCTTCAGGAAGCAGGTGAATTCGATTTTCCAATTATCCCAAAGCGTTTAAATACCTTCACTTCATCTGTTGATGGGGCCAAACTGGCCAATCACTGTGATTAGTGGAAAACAACCATTCAAATGTCATCAAACTTTAGCGGTATTTCTACTGTTAATGTTTGATGGCATTGGAATGACTTGTGATCACTGGCTGAAGATCGTTGGAAATCAAACTCATGACAATGCGCAAAACAAATCGACAGATAAATAATAATAACTCTTTGGCCAGCCGCTGATTTGTCGCGGTCCTCATAAGAGAAGGCCGTCATTCCCCCTGCACCCCACCCCTCTTCCCCTCCTCTCCTCCCAGCATTCAGATATAAACTGCTTAATAGTGTCCCTCACTTCCTCTTTTTCAATTTCTTCAATAAGCATTCCTACCCTCTCCCTCGTGTCCCCCTTCAGCCATCTATCCTTTGTTTCTTCACCCCACTTCTGCATTATTCTTCCAGTAAATTTTATTCTATGAGGTATATACTGTGGGCATTCCAAGAGAAAATGTTCCAGGGTCTCCACTACTCCAGAGTGGCACATTTGGCATCCCTTTTCCCCATCTCTCCCAATTTTTCCCCGAAGCTCCAGTGATCTTGATCTCAGTTTGAACAGCAGTGACCCTCCAAAGGTGTCATCTAGGTACTTCTCAAAAGCTGGCTTTTCTTTATATTGTAACCCCTGCAGTGATCTTTTCACGCTAACCCCTGCTCGCCAGTTTCGATTGCAATCTTCCATGACTCTCTCTTTGACAAACCTTTTGCCTTCTTTCATTCCTACTTCTATGTTTGTGACCTCTATAGAGTAATTGTCCATTAGTTCCCTCACATGTTTTGACCACCCCGTTTCTATATTAGAATTCCAAATGGTATCGAGCATCAATTTGCACCACCGGTTGTCAGGCAGGTTTCTCAAGTAGTTAAAGTAACACAGTTTTCCCAAATCTACCCTGTCCTTGATTTTCATCCACCCAAGCTCCCCCCTTACTGCTTCCAAAGCTGCAGCATTACTCGACCCTGTTATCCATCTGCCGGCATCATTCTGAGTACTTTCCAACTTCTTAATAACGGTTTGGTTTAATGGAATCATGTCCGTGCCATACGTTATACTTGGTAAACCCACCCTCTCCCACAGTGTTTTCCCCACAAAGACCTTGTTGAAACTATTTTTCCCTAAAAGTTTTAGTTGGTTCAGAATTCTTTTCCCCTTCAGAATCAGTTTGGCTGAGTAATTTCTGTACACCCCTCTTCCCGTTATATTTATGCTTACCCCTAGATACTCATACTCTCCCGTTTCTCCTACAGTGATTTGTTTGCTTTCCCCTTCGGGGATTGAGAACTCCCCCACTCTCCATCTCTTCGTCATATCTACCTTGCGTCCAACGGGTATTACCTTGCTTTTATTTTCATTTAGTTCGAGCCGCCAAGTGTTCCCATATCTACCAACAATTTCCAGCAGTTTCTCTAGCCCCTGTTCAGTTCTAGACATTAACACCATGTCGTCCGCAAAGAATAAGCCTGGTATCTTTATGTCTCCAACATTTACCCCCTCCGCACTCTGAGTTAGTTCGTCCCCTAAATCTTTAACATACAATGCAAACAAAATCGGTGAAAAGATACACCCCTGCTTGAGGCCTATATCCATAGGGACTCGTTTTGTAGTGATACTTCCTAGACTGAGTTGGCTTTGCACATCTGTATACAGTGCTTTCATGATTCCCACAAAGTCACCCCCCAGTCCGATGCCCTCGAGCTTTCGCCACATACCTTCCCTCCACACTCGGTCGTACGCTTTTTTCACATCTAGAAATGCCAGAAACATCTTTTTCTTTTCAGCCTTTGTTGATTCTATCAGTTGGGTGATTGTAAATAGGTGATCAGTGACTCGTCGTCCTTTCCTGAAACCATTTTGAATTTCTCCTAAAAAACCTTTCTCTTCAATAACTTCCTCTAGTCTACCGTATATGACCTTACAGAATACTTTTCCGATGTTACTACTAACTGATATCCCCCTATAGTTATCTAGAACTTCCTTATCCCCCTTTTTGTGTATGAACGACACCTTACTTTCCCTCCACTCTCTGGGGACCTCTTGCTTTCGCAGAGCCAGGCTGAAAAGGTTTGTCAGGACTTCAATAAGTGCCTCCCCTCCATTTTTGAGGAATTCGTTCGGAATTTCATCAGTCCCTCCCGCTTTACCATTTTTTTAATTTCGAGACCACGTTCCGCACTTCTTCTGCCGTTATTTCGCTACAAACACGATTGGATAGGTTCTCCTCCACCAGTGTATTTCTTTTTGGTGGGGACCCACTGCCCCATCGCCTATCGTTTATCTTTTCCCAGTGCTTGACTAACTCTGAAGCGATACGGCCTTTATCTTCTGTACTTTCCCCATCCACTTTGATACTCTCTACACTATTTTTCCCCCGTTTATTTACCCAGTTCCAAAATACGTTTGAGCTCGAACCCCCCGTTTTCTTTATTGTTCTGGCAAGACTGCAATTGAGCTCCTTCCTATTATTATTCTTTATCTCATTCACCTTTTTCCGTGCCAGTTCATATTCTCCTTTCATTAGTCTCGTGTCATTGTTATCCACCCCTTTAAGCTTCCTACTTCTTCTGTAAGCAGCGCATTTTACCTTCCTTTCTTTTATAGCCTTTTTCAGTCCCTCGTTAACCCTGTATCCAAGCTCTCTCTCGTTGGGACCCTCACCCTTCCTATACACTCCTTCCCTGCCTCTGTTAGGCTATTTACTATGCCATCTGAAATACTCTGGACATTTGCATCCCAAGGTATACAATCAGGATTTGGTTTTAGTTTTTCCCGAAACTGCTTCCAGTCGGCTCCTTGTTTTAGTCCCCAAACTTCCTTGAAGGTATTTCTGTCTCTATTCGTCTTTTTGCCCATAATCTTAACTGTTATCAGGTTGTGATCACTACCCAAGTCATTTTTTCCCTCGTCATCTATTTCTACATCTATAACCTCCCTCCATACGCCAATGTCAGTGAGTATATAATCAATTATTGTTTTCTTATCGTTCCTCTCCCAGGTCCATTTACCCTTACATTTCGCATCCCTGTTCAGGATCTTTAAACCAAGCTCTTTTGATAGGTCCAACATCTTCCTCCCATTCGTGTTAATTTTCCTATCACCTCCCTGTATGCCCTCCTCCTTATCCCCGATGTGCCCATTGAAGTCCCCCATTAGGACAATACTGAACCCTCTGCTACCAAGCTCTGTGATATTCGATCTAAGAGTTGTATATATTGAATCATTCCACTCGGGCTTACTTCCCTCCACTGCTAAGTATACAACACCAACGGCAACACTCCTGCTTCCTAACTTGATTTTTGCCCATACTATTTCGTTGGATACTGGAATCTGAGTCCTTGCTTCTGTGAGATCTGTAATCAATGAGGGCTGTAATTCCTCTTTAGCGTAGATGCCAACACCCCCACCCCGTTTCTGACCCTCAGTTCGCCCAGCTCCTATCCACACGCAACCCTTTATCTGATCAACCCGCTCATCCCGTCGTATCCACGTCTCACTTAGACCCATTATATCGAAGTCTCCTTCGTCCATCATTGTTGATATTTCGCTTACTTTCTTGTGCAGACCCTGGATGTTGCAGTACCCAAACTTAATGAATCTTTGTTTTTGTTTTTTTGTCATCACTGGCACATTATTATAACCCTGGTATGTCCCTGTATTGTGCATGTTTGTTGTTCTTCCTATGTTCCCAGCATTTGTGCCCCTCTGGGTTATCGGCTGTGGTCCCCTACCCCCCTTTTCTCCAAAAAAGGCCCAGCCACCTGTAGAATTTTTTGGCCCAGCAGGTCTGTACCCATCCTACTTAAATGCAATCCGTCTCGCCCATACAACTCTCCTTGTCCCCAGAATGAATCCCAGTGGTCAATGAAATGTACTCCCAAGTCTTTGCAGTGCTCTTCCAGATCCTCGTTTAGTGCTATAATCCGTGAGTTCCTCTCATTCCCACCACCCATAACGGGGAGCACCCATGAAACGATGATCCGAGCATTCCTGCTAAGTAGCTTACTAATTAGGTCCTTGTATGTGTCCACCAAACGAACTGATTTCCTCTCCCTGATGTTATTGGACCCCACATGTAATACCACTACCGGATCAGACCCCGACCCAGCTACAATACCGTCCACTCTATCCCTCAGGTCCTCCACTTTAGCCCCCGGAAAGCACAGAACTGTTCTATTTTTACTGTCCGGACCACAGACAACCTTGTCGATCCCCCGAACTATGCTACTTCCCGCAACCACCAACTTACTTTTGGCCCTCGCCCTATTTATCTCCTCTAGTCTCCTATTGTTTACAGCGTCCTCTTCCTCTCCAACAGCCCCACTCGGAATCAATATCGGTATCGGTATCTTTGACCTAGGATTACTCCTATCCTTGTCCCTCCGTCTCTTTCCAGGCCCTGAACTACATGGACTACTCCCCTGGTCTTCCCCCGGATCCCTCCTCCTTTTTCCTGGCCTAGACCCCAAGCTACTATCTGTTGCAACTACCTCCATCTCCTCCTCTGTCTCTTCCGAATCGAGCACATCAAATCTGTTTCTGGTGCTGCACTCCCCACTGCCTTTGGACTTTACACCCCTATCTACCTGCTTCTCTGGCCCCCCTTTCCTACCACTTTTGGTAGTCCATGCCAAACGCTTTACAGCATTGCTCCGGCCTGGGCCCCCCTCATCTGTCCTACGTACTTTTCTAGCAGCCCCCACCTCATCACCTACCTCATTCACATCAAAGGTTCTACCCCCATATTTCCTCTTGGAACCACCGACAACCTTCCATCCTTCTCGGAAAGCCACTTTCACAGGCGTAACTCCAGACAGCCCCGCCCTACCAAGTTTTCCCTTCAGCTCAGCAATCTCCCCCTCAAACTTGACAATTGTCTCAAGTAGGCGGAGGATTTCCTGACAGTTTGCACATACCTCTCCATATCCCATCGAGCGACAGTCCCCATACATCATAGAACACTGTTTACAAACTTCAAGCCCAATATCGCCACCGGTGGCCCCACCAACCCGGCTCTGACCGACACCCCCAGTGACCTCTGTCTGCACACCAATACTTACCCCGTTGACACCGTTGACCTGGACCGCGATATTACACGTATTTACCTCCATAATTACCTCCGTCTGAACAGACTTGCTCGCCATCATGAAGACAAAATTACGCGATCGGACAGGGAAAATTGTAAACACGCGACAAAAGGCAACACGACGAACCGTTCGACAACTTAGCGCTCACAGTTTTATTTAAGACCTCCTAACTTTGTCTCAGTTACTATACTAAACTAACTCCCCACAAAGTTGAATAAAATAACCTGAAAATGAAATATATATGATTAGTAAACAATAAAAAATACTTAATTTCGATTCGTAACCAAGGAGACTTCTTCTGTATACTTGCGGATCGGTTATACGATAATGTTTTTATAATAGAAATAATTCAAATAGTCTGGCAATGACGGATAGATATTTTTCAAAACAAAGACGCACGGGCGCAGGTCGGGAAATCGATTTCTGTTGTAAATTATTTTTATGGAATTCTATGTTGTTTTAATTTTTTTGAAGAGTTATATGACTTTATGACAAAATGAACTCATCTCAGAAGTGCTTTCACAAGAATGTTTTGAAGACTGGGATTTGTTTTGTAAGCTATGATGCATCGTTTGTTAATGGCTTCTGGCAGTTTTGTATTTAATTCTGTGAAGTGGTTTTTGAAAATTTTTGCAATTTCGACATTGCGTCGATTATAAACCATTGCCGGGATTATCTCCAAATTCACGTTAACTAGTAAAATTACGTCAGGTACTGAACACTTATGGATAAGTTGAAAATAATTCAGTGGAACGCTCGAAGCGTTAACTGCAAAAGCTCACAGATGTCCGATTACTTCACAAACGTAGATGTATTTGGTATCAGCGAAAAATGGTTAAAGCCAAGTAAGACATTTTTGCTAAGTGGATTCAACATCATTAGACGAGACCGTCCCACACAACGTGGAGGTGGAGTCGCTCTCCTCATAAGGCAGGACTTAAAATATAAAACGATATCAAGCGATCATCTCAACGCAGAAGTGATTGCCGCTGAGATTGAACTAGATCATAAAAAAGTTGCCGTAATCTCATATTATAATGAACCGAAAAAAACAGTTGACAGCAAAGTCTTTGAATTCTTTGTGAAAAATCACAAACAAACACTGTATTTCAATGCCAAACATCAGGTTTTCGGATGCAATAAAACGGAGCCCAATGGCGACGCTCTCTTCAATATCATCGAACAATTTGATCTTTTTGTATTAAATAACGACCACGACATTACTCACGTCAGTAACAACACCCTCCACCAATCCGACATCCTTGACCTAATTATAACCAGTAAATCACTAACTAATCAAATGCAAGACATATTTGTGGGTAACGATGATTTAGGTAGCGACCACCTGCCTGTTCATGCTACATTACACGGTTGCAGCGGACCCGCAAGATACCCCACAATGAGGAGGAGGAATCTATCCAAAACTGACTGGGACCTCTTCAGAAAAATAATTCAGGTTAAAATAAACAAAACGACCCAATGAATACCTGCGAGCTCGAGCAAGCATGTACCAATCTCAGTGAAGTCATTAACAACACTCTTAATGAGATTTGTCCCAAACAGACAGTTAAACCGCGGGCCAACAGAATAACTGAAATCACACTCCAAATAATAAAACAAAAAAGAAAGGCCTTCCGTGCATTCAAATCAGAAAAACTTTCAACTAAAAAGGTCGAACTTAAAGCCGTGTATAATCGCCTCCACGGCGAAGTTAAAAAAAACAATAGCAAACGACAATCGCGTGAGATGGGAAAAAGCAACGGAAAATCTAAATGGACTCGGGGAGACTAAAAAGTTTTGGGATACTTTTAAAACCCTTACTGGACAAAAACATAAAGACGCTAACAGTTTGGCTCTAAAGATCAGAGATGGAACTATGGCCCTAGATGACAAGGCGAAGGCTAGCGCCTTTGCTGAGCTTCTTAAGAAATATCATCGTCCACATGAGGGCGATAGATTTGATGACGAGTTCAAAGAAAAAGTAAACAAATTTGTTCAAGACAACAGGACAACGTTTAACGATGCCAACTTCAGCCAAACGCCCGAGGACGGGGATGGCCATGAACTCACGGAACCGATAAGCCAAGAAGAAGTGGCTAACACAATTAAAAAATGAAAGTCTTCTTCTTCCCCAGGAGGGGACGAGGTCTCATACAAAATCCTGAAACAATGTCCCAATACTTTTTTCGGTAGACTCACTAACCTCCTAAACTGCTGTCTCTCTAGTGGATACTTCCCAAAATGTTCGAAAGTAGCTACAGGAGTCATGATACCCAAACCCGACAAGGATTTGAGCAACCCAGCTAATTACCGCCCAATCAGCCTACTCAGCTATACTGGAAACATTTTCGAACGGATTCTCACGACTAGACTCCGCAGCCATCTCGAATCAATCAGCTTTTTCAGTAAGTGGCAAAGGGCATACAGAAGCCAAAGAGAGGGAATCGAGCATGTTTATAGACTGGTAGATTATATGAAAACGGCGTTCAGTCAAAATGAAATAGGAACCGCGCTATTACTCGACGTAGAAAAAGCGTTTGACTCTGTCTGGCACAATGACATGAGATACAAATTAGCTAAAATGGGGCTACCTACCAAAATTCTAAGGATCATATCATCATTTTTATCTGATCGAAAAATCAAAGTGAGGGTCAACCGCGAAGTGTCAGCCGAGGTAAAACTCGAAGCGGGCTCTCCACAGGGTTCGGTCCTCAGCCCGCTTCTATTTATAATATATGTGAATGACATTGACAAACTAGGGAAGAACCATGTTGAACTATCTCAGTTCTCAGACGACAAAGGAATGTGGACGGCCAGTAAGTCTGGAAACATAATACAAAACCGCATTCAGGATACCATCCGCGACCTGCAAGACTGGTGCGCTCTGTGGCGCATCAAGCTAAACGCCACGAAAACACAAAGAATCACATTCTATAAAAAAAAAACAAAGGAAAAAGCCTGTCCCTAATATTGAGCTTAAGCTTTACGATCATAAACTTGAAGCTAGTAATGAGGCAAAGTTTCTGGGATTCAACCTGGATAGCAGTCTCAATCTAAACAATCACATAAACTCAGTCACTGTCAAAGCCACTAAACGCATCAATTTCCTGAAAATGATTAGAGGTAAAAATTGGGGAGCCATTAAAGAACTTCTCCTCAATCTTTACAAATCATATATACGCCCAGTACTAGAGTATGGGGCCATAATAACAAGTGACCTGAATAAAACCAACATTGAAAAGCTACAACGGGTCCAAAATCATGCCTTGCGCGTGGCTCTGCGCAAGCCCACGTGGGCATCGATAAAACAACTTCACGAGATAGCAAAAATAGACACTATAGCAATGCGCTTAAAAGATCTTCAAAGCAAAACTCTAAATACTCTCTCGACGCCCCTGAACCAACTGGTCCAAAATGTTCCAACGGATATGTGACAAACTGTTTAGATAGTTGAGTGTCGGTTGCCTGTTCAACTTCCCCCAGCTATGAGATGCCTGACAGCCTGCGAGTCCCTCGTATCGCAATAGCAATCCAATGGTCAATTTCTCTTGATAATTAAGTATCTGTGGTATATATTAATACATCACGTCCCCACTGCGAAACCCTGTATATATTGTAAATAGATTTACACTGTTGAAGCTGAGTTGTTTTTTTTTTTTTTTTTTTTTTTTTTTTTTTTGTTTTGTTTTGGGTTTTTTTTTTCTTTTTTTCTCGCCACGTGTTTGTGCGCTCACCCAAATCGAGGCTCTCAGATTCGACAAAAAACAATGCATCTTGGCTCTGTATAAAGTTGACAAATCGTCGCGGTGGTACCACAGGACTCAGTGTTTTCATTGGAAAACAGAACTTTGTGGTTCCCACGCGACTCAACGACAAAAATGGTTTGACATAATGCATAATTAGATGTGACCTGCACCTCTTGATTTGCTGCTGAAACGTTGATATCCAACTCCAAAAATGAAAGGGGTCCATGGCTTGACCATTGTTTGATCTTCCATTGACAACGCATTTGAAATTACCAAAAAACAGTAGTGACGTAGATAGCAGGCCTTAGTGACCCTTTGAGCTGATTGCTAACTTCTAGAACGTAATTTTTTTTTTTTTTTTTTTTTTCACCGGTCAATATTATTAGTGCAGTCTTAGGGCCTCCACGAGCTCAAAGGGTCAGTGCTTCTATCTGAGCCGTCAGACACTAGCAGCTGGGACGCCCTTGGTTCTCTCTTGCGGAAATAAATTGCGACTATACAGACATATATGTCAATTTATTTGTGGCAAGATTAGAACATAAACAGGGGTGAGCCCATCTTGCTCTGTACTACCATTGTATTCAGAACTAACGCCATACCCCCTTGTCAGCTTTCGATTGTTTCGAGACAAGGGGGGGGGGGGGGGGGTCCCTCTCCCTTTCTCTATGTACACTCGATTGTAGCCGTGTCTTGGTGGTACTCTTCTAGTAATGGTATCCAGCGCAAGTTTTGCATGAATTGTTGTCCTCCTCCTTATTGTCCACCTCGAAACCTTGTTATCAATCAATAATCAGTTTTATTACATTATGTAGGTGAGCTCACAATTTAATTTAATTTTGCCTGCAGGTCATCAGGAAAATGTTACTGGAAGGTCACAAATAGTAAACAAATCAGTAGCCAACTTATCTACCACTAATGTTCCTGCCACTCTCGGCTTGTTAGTATGAATCTTTTGTCTTCCTACTTTTTTAGTTGAACTTTTTTAGTTGAACTGCTTAACTGCCAATCCACATCACTATAACTGTGAACTTATGACTTCGATGAAGCAGACCGTACTTTTCTTAAGGCGAAAATGTTTTGCAGACTATCTGTACATACTACCTATATTTATCTTTGTCTTGTGCTGTCTATTTCTTCTGCTCCCATGAATATTTGCTTTACTCCTATTCCTCTTTACTGTACTCTTACTCTCACCACCAGCTTGAATTCAATTTCCCCAAGAAGAGATATTGCCTTGTTACCAGTAATGTTGATTGGTATTGTTTTCCGAGCAGTGAGCTTGTGTTCTACGTATCAGATTATATCACCAGCCACATAACGGGCCACATTGATCTACACCGTGCCCGGATAGGTACCTTCAACATCGTAGTTCATGTTCGCAGTCTAAGGCACAAGCTATCAAAGGATCAGTCTAATTGTATATTACATTACCCGTTCCTACGTCTCGTTGGTGCAACAGGTCATGACAGTTTTGTTGCCATGACAGCACTGTTCTTTGGGTACTATACAAAATCAATCATCATGCATGTTAAAAAAACTGATGCACAATACAAGTGTCCCCAAAAAGTTATTCACGCTATAAATATCTCAACACTTGTGAGAATATTAAATCTAGTTGTCACTGTTTTGGAAGCCCTTTACCTGAGTATAATTTTATTACAATCTGGTGATATTGAACCAAATCCCGGTCCTTGCTCCACAAGGTCACTCACTGATGAAAATAATTTGAAAGTGTTTCACCTTAATATTCAAAGCTTAAAGCCTAAGTTAGATATTATCGAAAGCGAGGCATCATCCGATGATATTTTGGCGCTTACTGAAACATGGCTGCAGAACTACGATCCCACATTCGATATATTATTCCACGGGTTTCATGAACCATTGAGACAAGACCGATCGTCAAGGGGAGGCGGGGTTGCCATCTACTTAAAGAATACTATCTCCTTTCGACGGCGGCCCGATCTCGAGGTACAGAACGCCGAGTGTCTATGGGCTGAAATATTCAATAAACAAAAGAAGTCCTTATTGTTAGGGGTCTTCTACCGCCCACCAAATAGTCCCCCAGAAATATGGGATGCCATATCAGCATCGATCGAAAAAGCCCGTGACACGTCAATTGCCGATTTGATTGTTACCGGCGATTTTAATGATAACCAACTAGTGTCCCCAAAAGGAGGTTTTGCTGACATAAGACATGTTTTTAACTTGAGACAGCTTGTGAGTGAGCCAACCTGCTTTACGGAGTCGTCAGCCTCTCTGATAGATCTCTTTGCTGTAAGCGACTCGGTCAGGGTAAAAGATTGCGAGGTCTTAGAACCAATCATCCCGGAAATGATACGCTACCGCTGTCCGGTGTCGATTGAGATCGATTTTTCTAAATCTATCTCTTTGTCATTTAGAAGAAGGATATGGCTGTACTCTCGGGGTGACTATGAAGCACTTAATGTTGCCCTCGCTGACACCGACTGGAATTCTCTTTTTGATAATAGATGCCTTTTATACTATCACCTCTGACTTCACCAATAAATTACTCGACGTCGCATCGAAACATATTCCCAACAAAATAATTACTTCGCGACCGGATCAGCCGAAATGGTACCACAACGAAATCAGACTTCTGATAAGACAGAGAAAACGATTATATCGAATAGCGAAACGCAATGGCCTTCAAACTGCATGGGACAAATACAAACGTAAACGAAATGAAGTCGTATCAGCTGTCAAGAAGGCAAAATCATCGTATATTTCCAAAGTCCAAACTACATTAAGAAGCAGCAACACGTCGTCTTCACTGTGGTGGAAGACACTCAAAACGATCATTTGCACAAATAAAGCAGTAACTGTCCCAACTCTTGTTCACCTAAATAAAATTTACTCCTCTAATACTGAGAAAGCTGAGGTTTTAAATGAGCACTTCAGCTCAATCTCAACAGTTGATGACAAGAACGCTTCCCTACCCAGCTCTTCATCTAACGCCCCACAAGTTATTGATAGTATCACTTTACAATCTAGTGAGATATACGAAGCTATGAAATCATTAAGGGTATCAAAAGCGTCTGGTCCCGGTCTTGTCAGTCCTCGTCTTCTCAAAGAGTGCAAATCATCCATATGTGAGCCTTTCACAATCTTGTTCAATGTGCTATTGAATACTCGTACTTTCCTTAACTGTGGAAAAAGGCAAATGTATCCCCAATCTTAAAACAACAACCCCCAAACTCAATTGCTAATTATCGTCCGATATCATTGCTAAGCTGCGTGGGTAAAATATTTGAAAAATGTGTTTTTAAACGGTTGTGGCAGTTTTTGGTCGATAATAATGTACTTAGTCAATTCCAATCAGGTTTTACGCCGGGTGACTCGACTGTCCTCCAGTTGACCGACCTATATGACGAATTCTGTCGAGCCCTTGATGAGGGCAAAGAGTTTAGGGTAGTTTTCTGCGACGTCAGTAAGGCTTTCGACAAGGTATGGCACGTTGGTCTTATTCACAAGCTGGAGAGAATCGGTGTCGCGGGTGAACTACTGTCGTTCCTAAAATCATATCTTTCAGATAGGTCACAACGGGTAGTAATAGGATCCGATGCCCCAACATGGAGACCAATTAATGCTGGTGTTCCGCAGGGCTCGATACTCGGTCCCATATTGTTTTTAATCCATATCAACGACATTACTGAAAACTTATTCAGTAATATACGTCTATTTGCTGATGATACTTCCGTGTATTTAATAGTAGAGAATCCCGTGCAAGTCTCAACTTTAATCAACCAAGACTTGGCCACAATTGAACATTGGGCCAAGACATGGTTGGTAGAGTTTAATCCCCATAAAACAGAGAGTATGTTGATATCGCGCAAAAACTCCCCTGTTGCCCACCCACCACTATTCTTTAGTAAAACGCCGATGTCTGAAGTAAAAAAACACAAACACTTAGGAGTCATACTAAACAGTTCTTGTACGTGGGACGATCACATTGACCACATCTGCTCCAAAGCTTGGGTTCGTTTAGACTTATTAAGAAAGCAGAAATTTAACCTCGATCGGGATGTCCTAGAAAAAATTTACTTGGCCTTCATCAGGCCATTACTCGAATATGCGGATGTTGCCTGGGACAACTGTTCTTCAACCGAAGCTGAAAAATTAGAGAAAATACAGATTGCATCTGCGAGAATCATAATAGGGGCAACAGTTAGTTGCAGTAAGCGTCTACTTAATACTGAAACACGCTGGGACTCTTTACAAGAAAGACGTCGTAAACACAAATTGTTACAATATTTCAAAATGTACCATCGAATGTCGCCCCCGTATATTGCCAATAAGGTCCCTCCAACCATCTCATCATCAAATTTATCGCAAAATCTTCGGTCATGTAACAACCACAGAATTCCTTTCTGTCGGACACAATTATATCAGTCTTCCTTCATCCCCAGCGTTACGAAGCAATGGAATAGCCTGCCCATGTCTGTGCGTGAAAACTCTTCATTGCCCAACTTCAAGATATTTTTAAGTGGTGGGAACCAAAGGCCTCCTAAGTTTTATAGTGGTGCAAAGTCCCGCAAAGCTCAAATTTACCACACCAGGTTACGTCTGGGTTGCAGTAGCCTCAACTTCCATCTGTATTCAAATCACCTGTCGCCTATCTCATTATGTCAGCGTGGGGTGTGTGAGACCGTGGAACACTATCTTCTCCACTGCCCAGTCTTCACAAATGTTCGTGATAATTCCATTAAGCTACTACCATTCCCAATTGACGTACCAACGCTTCTTTTTGGATCTGAATTTTTGAATAACCAGGCGAACCAGCTTGTTTTTGAAGTGGTTCACGACTTCATTTTATCAAGTGGACGTTTTCGCTAACTGTGAAAATCGCATTTCTCCAAAGATGAATCTTTGTCTGATATCTTTTAAGTCGGTCTCTGTGTCGATCACACTGTAAAACACCTCTACCCCGCCCCATTTCCAAGTAAGTTGCATAGGCTGCATGTAATAATATCTGTTACGATTATATAGGCAATAGTCATTGTCTTCAAGCTGGTTTTTCTGTTTTTCTGTCTTTCTGTCCTTTCTTGTCTCACTTCCCTTTACTCTTCTTTCCATCTTTCTTACTTTTCTCACATTCATGGTTTAAGCATTATCAGGTATAGTCGTCATATGTTCTGACAACTCACACTTAATTTCCTTTGCTTCAAGCTAACTTTGATCAGACTATTAGCCTTGCACTGGCTGGGGAATCGCACCCATGCACTGTTGTGTTCGTGGATGCGAGGCCCCACCCAGTTAGCTGGGCATCTGCTCAGACTATATTATAATTTCGAATATGGGTCATGATCTTAGGTAGCTTTGGACAAATTTAAGTAGTGTTTTTACCACCTCAGATAATTGATATATTTCATGGTTTAGGGAGATGACGCACATAAGCTTTCAGCTTTTTGTCAAATCCCTCTATTATTCTGCTACTCTACATTGTTGAACAAATGTTATATAAGATATCTCATCCAACTTCTTTACTGTTTGTAAACATTTTGTTATATATGACATTTTTAAAGAATAAAATATTGTTTAAACCAAAACTCTAAATAGACTTCAAGACAGCGAATTAATAATAGAACTCAATGCGCATCGCGTCCTCAATAGGAAAACTAAATAATCTGGGGCGTGTCTATCGAAAGGGTTAAAGATTACATCATTGTGATGGGGTGAGCCAGGCATTCTGTGACCTAAATTTAGAACTGGCAGCGGGTGACACGATACGCACGAAAGCTTGCCTCTGTTACCAGTGGGAGTTGCAAACAGCGAGGAAAATATCCACCTGCTGCCGAGTCTCCCCTCCCTGAGATATAAATCTCGGGGAAAAAATGCTGGCTTCCCCATCCACATGTCACTGGTCGTCAAGGACGGAACAGTTGTAAATAAAAAACCGAATTGCTCTAATTTCCAGCTCTCTATCTTTTCTACCTCCTCTATCTCATCAGACACACGACCAAACTGAATGACAAACTATGAGGGATTGAAACAATCCTCATGCAAAGATGTGCAGAAAACCTAACACGTCCAAGGCAAAAGATTGAAACAATCTTGCCAGCAAACAGCCCTTTTAAGGGCTTTTTTTTTTTTTTTTTTTTTTTTTTTTGTGGGTAAGGGGGGGGGGGGGGGTGTTGGAGGTCATTTGGAATTCCCGAAGGATAACCAGATACCTCAAATCACATACGGCATCCTATTTCCCAGAAGGCTTGATGGATGACTCCCGGTTTTTCAAACTAAACTGTTGGAGCTTTCTCCACTCCTTTTTTGTAACCGCTATGGTCATATACCGGGGCCGCTACCAAACCGGCGTTGCTGTTTGGTTTTCTTTTTTCTTTTTCCCTTAAAATTGCCATCGCACAACATTATATTCTGGCTCGCCACCATGGTGGGACTCAAACCTCTACCATCGCTAAGCTGGAACCGAATAGAGCCCAATCTCTAATAGTCTTAATGGCGTTGAGGGATTGATCTTTGACAATCTATCACTCCAATGCAAACTGCCGGGAATTCTAACCGCGTGAATACCCCTTCAGACCCCATTTGAGGCAATAGGAAAGCTAGGCCTGTGTGATCCAAGATCCAAGTGAAATAAAATAAGGCTAACCGGGTCGCAAGGGATTTGTAAATCCCATATCGTCCCTGCGCGCCTTCGGCGCGCTAAAACCTTTCATTCATCTCCAAATTCTTTGTTGACTTCGCAGCCTCGTTGAAGACAGTCAAATTTTGTTGGTCCCTAGAACATAAACTAGAAGAAAAATTATGTTCCTGAAAAAGAAGTTTTGCATTAGGGTAACATTTGCGGAAATTGCTTATCATATTACCTAGTCTACCTGTTGATGTGTGACCAATCGTTTTTTCTGTTCTGCACGTCTATGCGCCAGTCTTCTCTAACTCTTGATAATTTATAATTACGAGACAAGAATGGACAAGAATTCGTCGTGGACTTAAATAAAACATCCCACGTGTCCCCATGTTGCAATTTAGCTTGCTGTTGCTTTTTGCCTCTTATATTTAAATTTATTTAATTTCTAGAGTGATTTCATTGACTGAGAGGTACACTGGTGTTGCGCATTGAAGTATCTGCAAACAAACATTTCCCAAACTGTCCATGGATCACAGAGATGCAAAATTTTGTTTATTTGTAATCTGACCATAATTATTGTACACATGGTACTCCTTTTTCTCTTGAACAGAACCACATTAACCCTTTACCGAACCCGCATAGGAGGTGGCATCTGCAAAACATTTCTAAAACAATTAAAAGGTTTCTTGTTTGCTTCGGAAACATAGAACCCCCCCCCCCTCCCCACCCTACTCCACGAGCTCATTTCAGAAAGGGGTTATAAGTTATGCTTTTAAAAAAAATGAAAAAAATAAAAAAATATATTAAATATGAATTTTGGCGAATACAGTTGACGTTTTGGGCCATTCCGTAAGGTAAAGGGTTAAGTTAGGTAGAGGTGGGTGGGTGGGTGGGTGGGTGGGTGGGTAGGTAGGTAGGTAGGTAGGTAGGTAGGTAGGTAGGTAGGTAGGTAAGACAGACAGACAGACAGACAGACAGACAGACAGACAGACAGACAGACAGATAAGATAGATAGATAGATAGATAGATAGATAGATAGATAGATAGATAGATAGATAGATAGATAGACAGACAGACAGACAGACAGACAGACAGACAGATATTCTTTTCTTTTTTTCAGTATTCATAAAAAAGCGATTACAAATATATTTTTTAAAATTGTTGGTATGCATACTGGCTGTCTAACTGTTACACCCCCCCCCCCCCCCCTTAAAATTGCAAACAGACAGTAATCAAAATTGTTACGGAAGTTTTACATGTTGCAGATCATGTACGATATATAAGGGGGGAATGGAACGCGAGTAATTTCATGGCATGGGGCTATACTAATGTCCCAGAAAAGTACTGTCCCCCACCTGTTCCGGCTAGAGGCCGGTGATTTCAATTTGAATGACGGTAACAAGCTTGTCGCGTCCACTCCACTATTTCAGCTAACACCGTGTTCCGGTGAAAACTCGTCGCAGTACAAGCATTGGCAGCCCACTTGGTTGGTATGTTTTAGCACTGAGTCCACGTCGGTTAGCACATTCGGGGAGTACATTTTGAACAGTGCTCGACAAATGCGCTGACCGATGTGTCTCGCATCATGGAAAAAGGTTTGCGTTGTGATAAACTCGCCTGCGAGAGTGCAACTGTGGGGGTTCACCGACAAATATCTGGGTTGTGTTCTCGTAAGATTAATCAACTGTTCTGAAAGATGTCTAAAAGATTATTAATAATTGTCTATTGTTTGCTGTTTACGGATTCTTGCTTGAGTGTTGAGGAGATTCTTTGGAATATTTTTGGAATGTAGAAATTCTTTGAAAAATTAGTTTAAAGAGTATTTATTCAATAATTGACATGTGTATACATTTCACAATAACATTTGACTAACAAAAAATGAACAACACTAGATACAAAAAGTATACACAAAACAAGAAAGCATATTGTTGTGTATTAGAGGGATTCGACAGAAAGCTAAAGCTTATGTAGGTCGTCTCCCTGTCAACGTATAACTTACTCCTGTAGGTGGTACAGATGAACGGAAGAGCCCAAACGTCGTTGCATGAAGGCCGATATCCTCCCTTCATTGTAAATTTTCAACGTTAGTTGCTACGCAAGCGGGTTAAGCGTCACATCAGAATAGATACGGAGCAGAGGAAGGCGCCTCGACTGCCAGGCAACGACGTGTGGGATTGTTTAAACTTCAAGGTGAAATGAAGGGAAAAGCAGACGAAAGAATAGAAGCACTGATAGATCGAAAGAAGAGGAAAGTAACTGATATGATGCAATCAGCTTGAATACATGATACATAGAGATTATCACCATTATGCGGATGCAAAGGAGCATGGGTCCTCCACTGACAGCACACGACGAGTCGAGGACCAGTCGCGATCTATCCCCAGAGGCCGGTACAAGACTCCGACGCATACTTTGCACATGCAACAGATGATAATGATGTATTTATCAGGCGATATCTTGGGAATAAGTCTGAGTTAATACAGACCAAGTACATGTTGAATGTATGTGAAGTAAAATTTACACACAAGAGAATCGTAAGTAGGCAACTTATTAACTTCTAGTTCATTTAGTAGCGAATTAGGTGTAAGTAAACTTCAAGGCGCTAGAAGTTGGAAGGCGGAAGAGGGCATTCCACAACAGGCGTTAGACTTTCCCACTCGGAATGGGGGTGGGAGCGTAGTGTTGGGTTTCAACTATTGGAATCGCTTGCTTGATAAAATGAAGTCATGTACAACTTCGGAAATAAGGCAGTTTTCGTCGTTATTCAAGAATTCTGAGCCAAATAGAAGCATGGATGTATCTGCTACATATGGTAGTAGATTAATCGTATAATTACGAGCGTTTGAGAACAAAGGGCAATGAAAGAAAAAGTGATCAGTAGTTTCCCGTTCACCACACTGGCAGAAGGGACTGGGTGATAGGTGATTATCGAAAAGGTGGGAATTAAGACTGCTACAGTGCAACCGCAGCCTACAATGGTATATTTGAGCCCTGCGAGATTTGGCATTACTATAGAACTTTGGTGGTCTTTGGTTACCATTACTGAGAAACGTTTTAAAGTTAATCAATGATGAGTTCGCGCGGACAGGTAACGGCAACTTATTCCACTGGTCCGTAACGCTGGGGATGAAAGAAGACTGATACAATTGCGTTCGGCAAAAAGGAACTCGGTGGTTTTCACTGGATCGGAGACTGCGTGGTGAATTCGTCAAGGAGATAAGTGGTGGAACTTTGTTGGAAATGTATGGGAGTGACATGTGATGATACATTTTGAAGCACTGAATTAGTTTATGTTTGTGGCGTCTTTCTTGCAAGGATTCCCACCGGGTTTCCGAATATAATAGCGATTTACTGGCACTAACTGTTGCTCCGGTGATGATTCTTGCTGCTGCAATTTGTATTTTTTCTAGTTCCGCGACACTTGTCACAGAGCAATTATCCCAGACAGTGTCTGCGTATTCAAGAAGTGGCCTAATAAAGGCGAAATATATTTTTTCCAGGACACCGCGATCGAGGTTATATTTATGTCTCCTCAACAAGTCTAGGCGAGATCAGGCTTTGGAGCAAATGTGGTCAATGTGATTGTTCCATGTACATGTATTATTTAGTATGAGTCCTAGGTGTTTATGGTCAGAAACTTCCGATACTTGTGAGCCACCAATATACAAGGGGGGGGGGGGGGGGGGTGAGAGTTAGGATTGCTTTTACGCGATATGCACATACTTTCAGTTTTGTTGGGATTGAACTCGACCAACCACGTTTTGGCCCAATGCTCGATTGTAGCCAAATCGTTATTGATTATGACCGCGGCTTGCTCTGGGTTTTCAATAATTAGATATAACGACGTATCGTCAGCAAAGAGGCGAATACTGCTGAGTAAGTCGCTGGTTATATCGTTTATGTATCTCAAGAACAGTAAAGGTCCAAGTATAGACCCCTGGGGTACACCGGCATTGACTGGTCTCCATGACGATGACTCAGAGGCTATCACAACTCGCTGCGAACTATCCGAGAGATACGATTTTAGAAATAGAAGTAGTTCACCTGAAACGCCAATACTCTCCAGTTTGTAAATAAGACCAGCATACCATACCTTATCAAACGGCTTACTGACATCACAGAAAACCACCCTAACTTCTTTGCCTTCATCAAGCGCACGACAGAATTCGTCATAAATGTCAGTCAGTTGGAGGACAGTTGAATCACTTGGTGTAAAACCTGACTGAAATTGACTGAGGATATTATTTTCACTCAAAAACTGCCACAGGCGTTTGAAGACACATTTTTCAAATAATTTTCCAACACAGCTAATCAACGATATCGGGCGATAATTAGTGACTGAGTTTGAGGGCTGTTTTTTTTAGAATTGGGGAGACATTTGCTTTTTTTCATAATGAAGGAAAGTACGAATTATTCAGTAAAATGTTGAATACAATTGAGAGTGGTTCGCAGAGAGAGGATTTACATTCTTTTAGAAGACGCGGGCTTATTTGATCGGGACCAGATGCCTTGGACACCTTTATCGACTTCATTGCGGCGTATACTTCACTGCAATGTAGGGTAATACTATCAATACGCTGGGAAACATGGGATGGTGGATCTGGTAAGAAAGCATTCGAGTCGTCAACTGTCGAAATAGAACAGAAGTATTCATTGAACACTTCAGCTTTCTCAACACTTGAAGAAAATATTTTGTTTAGATGAATCAGGGTGGGAATTCCTGTTGCATTACCGCTACCGATTAGTGTTTTTAGGGTCTTCCACCACAGAGATGCTGGCGTTTCATTGCTTCTCAATGTGGATTGGATTTTTGCAAGATGCTGGGCTTTGGCCTTCCTGATGGCCGATACAATCTCATTCCTTTTTAGTTTATATTTGGCCCAGTCGTGTGGGAAATTGGTACGTTTAGCAATGCGATACAGACGTTTTCTCTGTCTCATTAGTAGTCTTATTTCATTATGTATCCATTTCGGTTGATCCATTCTGGAAGTAATAAATTTGTTGGGTATATGTTTGGATGCAGTATCGAGTATTTTGTCAGTGAAATTTGTAACTATGGTATCGAGACATAAAGTATCGAGGATAGAATTCCAGTCGGTGTCAGAGAAAGCCTCGTTCAGCGCATTATAATTACCCTGAGAATAAAGCCATATCCTCCGCCTAAAAGAAGGTGGGTTTGATTTAAAAAAATCGACTTCGATTGAAATTGGGCAGTGATAGCGGGTCATGTCTGGAATAATTGGTTCGAGGACTTCACATGATTTCACGTTGATTGTGTTACTTACAGCAAATAGATCTAGCAATGAAGCAGATGTTTCAGTAAAACAAGTTGGTTCACTCACAAGTTGCCTGAGGTTAAAGTAATTGATTATTTCAGAAAGGCTACTTCTTGAAGAAACCATTTGGTTGTCGTTGAAATCACCCGTGATAATTAAGTCACCAACTGACGTGTCTCTAGCTTTTTCGACGGATGCTGATATAGCATCCCATGTATCTGGAGGACTGTTGGGTGGACGGTAGAATACTCCTAATAATAACGATCTACTCCGTTTTGTAAATATTTCAGCCCATATACACTCCGTATTCTGTGTATCAAGATCCGGTCTGTGTCGAAACGAAATACCCTCTTTAATGTAAATGGCAACCCCACCTCCCCTTGAAGAGCGATCGAATCGCAATGGTTCATGGAACCCATGGATTTGGACATCGGATGAGGTGTCATTGTCATGAAGCCATGTCTCACTCAAGGCCACAATTTCAGTGGTGCAAATTCACATTGACAAACAGGCCTGATAAAAAGACTTTAAGCCCCAAACACAGTTCACATCAAGTCTTCCCCTTCATACGTTTCCAAAACTGGAATGACATTGACCCAGATGTTCAAAGATATCCGAGAAATTCCTTTAAAAAGGTGATGACTAATATGTTTCTTGACTCATATGAAACGTCCGTCAGATGCAACAATATGGCATGTCAGGAATGCAGAGAAGTGGCCGCACGTCTGTGACAAGAACTGACCCACCGAATTAGGTTCACGACACTTGAATACCTGTACTCACTTACGTGTACTATACCCGGTCCGTGCATTTTGTCAATTGGTGTACAAGTAATGTACTGACCTTGCTGTCGGCGTTCCTGAATTTGAACAGCCTGCCAGGGTGCTGTCAGTCACCGCAGATTGGTTAGCAACTATTACATATCTCTCAAAATATGCAACTGTCTCACTCACATTCTCCCAAAGAAAATCTATGACCCATCATTGGGATTGACAGCCTGAGTATGCTCCAGTGGGTGTCATGGGCTATGCTACCCGGAGTTCGAAATTACCAAATTATTTATGATTATGAATGTAGGTGTTATTTTTTTGTTTTATTTCTTCAACTATGGAATTAGCCCAGAATATATACTGTCAACAACGTATTTAATTTTCTATACTAAACTGGCTCTGGATAACACCTCACATCTAATATATCAACTGTACACTGTGCAAGAACCTAATTACAGTTTAACTGACATAATGCATGCGCCACATATCCCGAATTTAGCAAAAACTGTTCCGAAATGATTTTAATTTTTGAGAATAAATACTTTTAAAATATTTTTTCGGTTGCCTCATCCTCCAGCTAACGCTTCTCTCTGTTTCTCCCCCTCTTTCTCTCTTTGATCCTCACTTCTTACTTCTGCTACTTTCCTCTCTCGCATTTTTTTTTCCTTTCTTCTTTACTAAGGTGGGTGACAATAATACAGCCAGTTGGCTAAGTCACCCCCCTGCAGAAAACAAGTATTTAGTTTGACAACGCTATTTAAACCTGCGGTATAAAATGTAAAATATATTTAATATTGTGTAATTATATGACCATATACCTGTACTATAATGTTTTCTGCAAATAAAGTTATTCGTTCATTCATTCATTCATTGTACAATATCCAGTTTAGGTTTGAGGTTTTGAATGCTGAGATGAACAATTTTTAGAGTATTCTGATTGTGATCTGAATTAAGAGAATTTGGACCAGGGTTACTTCCAATGTCACCGGCAATAATAAGCTTATGGTCAGAAAGAAGAAAAACGACGATAATAGGAAAGAAGTAGTTACTACTTTTAATAATGACGAAGCCTTCGAAGCACTCAAAGAACTGTAGCGATGTGGAATTAGTTCAGTAGAATTTACAGAGTGGGGGTCAAGAAGCACATTGGATTGCCCAATGAACAGAGCAAACATGACAGTGAAGCTTTCATACAGATCGACACCACTGAGACGCAAGAGCAAGTAAATTAAGATGCATGTAGATCTATCTTTCGCCAGACAGTGCCTTAAGCTGCTAGAATAAACTACATGGTTATAATTCCCTATCCTGGCACGGTATAGCTCAAGTGAGCACATGGGATATAATTGTAATATCGGATGCAAAATGTATTCAAGGTGGCATAAAAACAAATGATATAGTCTAGAGTAAAGAGTGTTGAAGTTTCAGACGTAACAGAAAAAGATACAAGAGACACTAAAAGAGAGATGAAGATGATAAAATATATACAAAATAACTAAAGTGTTTATATAGCGGTAGAGTTTCTAGACTGCTTAAAAAGTCGAAAATTATCTTTTTACACGTAGTGGACTATCAGTATAAAATTTTGCTGATAATGTAACCTGCAACCAATCCGGGCGGTTTATATAAATTATAACGAGGCCACAAACAAACAAAACAATTTGTTAATCTGGGAAAACTCTCAGATGCCCTACCTGGATAGAGAATTTGCAAAAATGGAGAATAAACTATCGAGCCTTGCTTTCTTATGCAAAAACGATCAATGTATAGTACTTAAGGTGACACTTGAATTATGAGGCTCAGCATTTAACCATAACACGGGAAAACTAACAATGAATTATGAAGATATTGCTCAGGAGAACTCTGGAGAACGAACTACAGACAATACTCAATACTCGTCAGCTTATACCATTGAGTCTCTCTCAAAATGAACGAGTAAATGAATAAAACTAACAAAGGCTCAACAACTTGATAAGACCTGGGAGTCCCAGCTCCCTTCAGATCCAAACAATATAAATCAAACGATGATTTATGAGCACTCGTATTTTTCTGGAAGTGACGTAATGTCACTTGACCCAGTGGCGCCATGTTTGGTTGTCATCGTAACCCGGCCATGTTGTTAAGTTATCCACATAGTCATACGTGGTTTCGCTGTGCATGCGCTGCGCGTGTTAGGGTGACACATGTTTCCGAATTCCATTTTGTATACTGGAGGGTGTCATCTTGGTTTCTATGGTGACATGTAGTAGCCATCTGATCCAAAACCCTCTAATAGGACGGGGTATATTCGGATGGTGTGCGCGTGTGACCGGGAGTAAATCTAATTACCCAGATAGACCCGACAATCACCCAAATCATCAAAACTATCTAAAATCACCGAAACGGACTTAACAAAGCTTCTACCCTGGGCTTATAATAGTAGCACGTAGGGCTATTAGGCGCGTTTTATTGAACAACAGTACTTTTCTAGTTCGTATTTGCCACAAATCCTCTCATTCTTCGTAGAATACAAACAACCCCATAACTACCCAAATCACCAAAAACGACTTTATTTGACTCGGATTCCTGTGGAGTCCTCTGCTTCTGCTTATCCTGGTCTATTCTATAGCTCCATTCCTTGGCCCATCCTGTCTATGTTATGCCTTCTCCGCCCTCCATGTAACGTATTCTGATTTCCCTAGATGTGTTTACTTGCTAGTGCACAATGTGTACTCATAACACGCAGCACATAGGCACATATTGATTGTGCCCATATGTGCTTGTGTGCTAGTGCACAATGTGCGCACAACACATGCGAATCTCAGCCTCATCTCGGTATTTTAGGATATCTATGACAAGGTGATGTACTTTTTAAGACTACCTTTTGAGGATAGATTTTGGGGACTATCTATCTGAAGATAGTTATGGTCCCTAACCCCCTTCCGCTCCTGGCTTTTAGACCCCCCCCCCCCCCATACTTTTCATAGCTCTCAGGCCACTCACTGTCGACTTGTCCACAGTCATCTTCATCTGTTGTGTGATCAGCTTCCACTGTATTCACCATTACTATAGTTTTTTACATCCCTTGCAGTCTGGTACCATCACTGTCTTGTACCATTACTATTGGCTACCACAATTCTCGCCTGTGCTGAATGTCTCAACCATCACTAACTTGTGACACTACCGCAGATCTTAGTACACTACTGTCGCGAAGAGTCCTAGCTCATATCACTACAATACTTATTTTTTTCACTACTGCTTACTCAGACTACTTAGCAAGGAAATGGGCTATCGATTATTTGCTCAATAAGACAATGTTCTTGCGACTCTTCGACTCATTTTGGAAAAAGGATCTTATGGCCTAAAAAGGATTCTGTAAGTGGGGTGCCGAGAAACATGATTGATAATGTTATCATCGAATGAGCTACAGAGCCATGAGCAAATGCTCTTATGACTCGAATCTTACCAAAATGAGCTATAGACCAATTGCTCGTAATTGCCCAATGAGCAAATGCTCTTGCGACTCTTCGACTCATTTCGATAAAAGAGGTTCTTTGTCCCAAAAAGGGATTATGAAAGTAGGTGCCGAGAAACATGATCATGGTTTCATCAAAAAGACTAAAGAGCAATGAGAATAATTGCTCCCTGACCAAATGCTCTTTCGACTCGAATACCATCGATCAAATGAACTAACGAACAATTGCTCGAACTAGTGACTCCACATATGACTCTTCGACTCATTTCGAAAAAGGGATTGTATAACCCACAGACCTTTCCTCAAAAGGGATTGTATAGGGATTCCGTAAAAGGAATTCCGTAAATGGGATTCTGTAAGTAGAACTCCAAGCTCCTGTACAGCTCATGGTTGTCTTATAATCGGTTTTCATCTTGTCTTCAACAACCTGTCCTATGATTATCTTCTATTGTAGTCACCCAATACTATAGTCTTCTACCACCCTAACAACTTTATGCCATTGATATTGACTTGTAGCACTACTTCATACTCCCTAGTTATACCTTACACTGTCCCGACTCTGCCCTCGGTCAGGCTTACAACAGGCCCGACCAGTTTGCTCCATTCATCTAAGCCCATATTGGTCTTTACATTCCGTTGACCTAGAGCACACTAGGGTACCTTACATATAAAAAAAACAACAGTCGGTTGGTGGTACTAGCGCTAGGCCTGGTGCGCAATGTGTACACATCACATTCAGCACATGAACACATGCCATATGTACCGATATGTGCACATGTGAAAATGCCCAACGTGCACACAACATGCAACTCATAGGCACATTCGGTGAAAAGGGGAATTATATAGCCACTGACAGACTAAGGAAGGGATTCCCCGGGGCGTGGAACTGGTGGTTGATTGGATGTGCTGGTGTATTAGTGCACAATGTGTGCACATCACATGCTGCACATAAACACATGCTGGATGTATTGATATCTGCCTGTATACTAGAGCACAACACATGCAGCACATAGGCACATACGACGAAAAAGGGATTCTGTAACCACAGAGATATCCTAAAATGGGATTCCGTAAATGGGATTTCTGTCCGACTCCGTGATCTTCAGTTGTGTAAATATGTTGATGCGTTGACCTCGAATCGACCCCCAAAATGTAAAGATGTATTGAGAGTTAGAGTTACTGTCATTGAATGTATTGATATCTGCTTGTATGCTAGAGCACAACACATGCAGCACACAGGCACATACGACGAAAAAGGGATTCTGTAACCACAGAAATATCCTAAAATGGGATTCCGTAAATGGGATTTCTGTCCGACTCCGTAATCTCCTGTTGTGTAGATATGTTGATGCGTTGACCTCGAATCGACCCCAAAATGTAAAGATTTATTGAGAGTTAGAGTTACTGTCAATGAGAAACTCAAGACGTCAAGATATCAGTAATGTTTTTGTTTCCAGTTTATGTCGTTATTTAAAAACAAATGGGGTGTCCCCACTTTGCCATCAGGTATTGTTCTCATAAAAAGGTGTTAATAGGGTAGACAATAGGGATTTCAGTTAACGTCTGTACTATATTTTCCTGGATTTTTCAGATGGATATAATATAATAATAACACTTTGGCCAGCCGCTGATTTATCGCGGTTCTCGGACGAGAAGGCCATGGCTACCCCTGTACTCCCAACTGCCTCCCCATTCCCACGCTTCTCCTCTCCTCCCAACACTCGGAGACGAACTGCTTGATGATACCCCTTGTCCCATTCTTCCCAATCTCTCCGATTAGCATATTAACCCTCTCCTTTGAGTCTCACCCTAACCACATGTCCTTCATTCTCCCATCCCACTTCCCCATTATACTCCCAGTGAATCTCATTCTTTTAGACTGATACTTTGGGCATTCTAGAAGAAAGTGTTCCAGGGTCTCCACCATGTCCAAGTTACACATCTGGCACTCCCTTTCACCGTCTTTCCCAATTTTTCCCCTCAGCTCCAGGGTTCGCGACCTCAGCTTGAACAACAGTGAGCCCCCAAAGGTGCCATCAAGGTACTCTTCAAAACCTGGCTTCTCTTTATCACGCAAGCCACCCAAAGACCTCTTTGATTTGACTCCCTCTCGCCAATTACGGTTACAATCCTACATGATCCTTTCTCTGACGATTTTTGTACCCTGGTTTGCCCCAACGTCCAGGTCCGAGATCTCCAATGAGTAGTTCTCTACTAGCTCCCTCACTTGGTCCATCCACCCCGTTTTGATATTTGAGATGAAAATTCTCAGGAACATTACTTTGCACCATCGGCTGTCGGGGAGATTTACCAAATAATTAAGATAACCGAGTTTCAACAGGTCTATCCTGTCCTTGATCCTCGTCCACCCAAGCTCACCCCTGATTGCCTCTAGCGCTGCGGCATTACTCGACCCCGTTATCCATCGGCCTGCATCGTTCTGCAGGATTTCCAAGCTCTTTACGCCCGTCTGGTTTAGGGGTACCACTTCCGTACCGTATGTTATACTTGGCAGCCCCACCATTTCCCAAATGGTTTTCCCCACGAAAACCTTATTGAAACTGTTTCTCCCTATAAGTTTCATTTGGTTGAGGATTCGCTTCCCCTTCAGAATCAATTTATTTTATGTGGTTCCGGTAGATGCCTCTTCCTGTAATGTTTATATTTACCCCCAAATACTCGTAGTCACCTGTCTCTCCCACACTGAGAAATTTTCTGCTCCCTTCCGGAATGCAGAACTCACCCACTCTCCACCTTCGAGTGGGGTCCACTTTGCGGCCCACAGGTATAACTTTGCTCTTGATTTCATTAAGTTCGAGTCTCCATTTGCTCCCATATTTCCCAACAATTCCCAGCATTTTCGTTAGCCCCTCTTCGCTTTCTGACACTAGAACCATATCGTCTGCAAAAAAATAGCCCTGGGATCTTCAAGTCCCCAACTGCTACCCCGTCCTCGCTACGCAGGAGTTCATCTCCTAAACCTTTGATGTACAATGCAAACAGGATTGGCGAAAGGATACACCCCTGTTTTAGGCCAATCTCCATAGGCACACGTTTCGTTGTAATGTTTCCCAGGCTAAGTTCACTCTGTACATCTTTATATAATGTTTTCATAATTCCAACAAACTCGCCTCCTAAGCCCATAGCCTCCAGCTTGCGCCACATACCTTCCCTCCATACTCTATCGTATGCCTTTTTGATATCCAAAAAGGCCATAAACATCTTTTTCTTTTTTGCTTTCGCGAATTCTATCATTTGGGATAGTGTAAAAAGATGGTCAGTAACTCTCCTTCCCTTCCTGAAGCCATTCTGGATTTCTCCCCAAAAACCCTTCTCCTCAATCACCTCCTCTAGTCTCCCATACAGGACTTTACAGAAAACCTTTCCAATGTTGCTACTGACAGAGATCCCTCGATAGTTATCCAAAACATCTTTTCCCCCCTTTTTGTGAATAAATGTCACTTTACTTTCTCTCCACTCCTTTGTGACCTCTTGATGTTCTATGGCTAGATTGAATAGGGCAGCTAGGCTTTCCACGAGTTCCTCTCCCCCTTTTTGATAAACTCGTTAGGAATTTCATCCACTCCTCCCGCTTTTCCATCCCTTAATTTTGATTTCACCTTTCGCACCTCCTGCGTTTTAATTTTGCTGCACACGAAGCTCGATAGGTTTTCCTCGACCTGATTCGGACACTCTGGTGGGCTCCCCATGCCCCATCGCTTATCGTTTACCTTTTCCCAGTGCTTGACTAGTTCTGATGCGACTTGATCTTGCTCGTCTGTAACTCTGCCATCTACTTTAATACTCTGTGGGTTACTTCCTTTGTTACGTTTATTCACCCATTTCCAAATAATACGTTCGAACTCGACCCCCCTGTCGTTCTTATCGTCCTAATAAAACTGCTATTTCGTCCTCTCCGATTATCGACTTTAATCTTATTTACTTTATTTCGTGCTTGGTGGTATTCTTCCTTGGCAACTGTGGCCTCATTGCTTTCCACCCCCTTAAGTTTTCTACTTCTCCTGTCTGCAGCACATTTAGCTTTTCTTCCCTTTATGGCCCTTTTCAGTTCTTCGTTCACTCTGTACCCAAGTTCCCGTGCTGGCACCCTGACCTTCCCTACACTTTCCTTTCCTGCCTCCACCAGGCTCGCAACTATAACGTCGGCCATCTTCTGGACACTGCCCCTCTTGGGTACGGTTGCAAGCATTGGTTTCAGTTTTTCATTGAACTTCGCCCAGTCAGCATCTTTTTTGAGTTCCCAAATCTCCTTAGAGCTTCTTTTGATTTTTACTAGAGTTTTGGCCCTGATTGTCACTGTAATCAAGTTGTGATCACTATCCACCTCCATTTTACCCTCATCATCCACTTCTACCCCTATCACCTCCCTCCATAAATTAATATCTGTGAGGATGTAGTCGATTATTGATTTTCTGTCGTTCCTCTCCCAGGTCCATTTCCCCTTACACCTCGCGTCCCTGGTCAGAATCTTCAGACCGAGCTCGTTTGTGAAGTTCAACAGCTTCCTTCCATTCCTGTTGACTTTATTGTCCCCACCCTCTATGCCTTCTTCATCATTACCTATGTGGCCATTAAAGTCACCCATCAGAATTATACCGAGCCCCTTGTTTTGTAGTTCGGTGATATTGGACCTTAGTGTTGAGTATATCGAATCATTCCATTCGGGTTTGCTTCCCTCCACCGCACAATACACAACCCCAAGGACAATACTTTTGTTTTTCAGTCTGATCCTTACCCATCCAATTTCTTTCGATACCTCAGCAGGGGTGCTGATGTTTTCCAGGTCTGTGATCAGCGATGGTTTTAAATCCTCTTTAATGGCCTTCCGTTCGCCCTACACCTATCCATACGTACCCCCTTACTTGGTCTACCCGTTCCTCGTGTCTTATCCACGTTTCGCTTAAGCCCATGACGTCAACCGCCTCAATCAATGTAGCAATTTCACTTACTTTCCGGTGGAGACCCTGGATGTTGCTATAACCCACTTTCAGGGTGTCAAGGTTCATTGGCTTCCGCCTACTGGTCCCATTATTATCTGGTCCCTGTATGTTTGTATATCCTACTTTGTGTACCTGTGCTTTCCTTGGGAAGCTATTCCTATTGGTTTGGATTTTTGGTCCCTTTTCCTTATCCCCCGTGTCCCATTTTTTACACCTGCGGTTCGTGAAACATTTCCTGTGATTATTCCCCCTTCACTGACCTCCCCCCCTCCCCTCCCTATACCAAAAAAGGCTCCACCACCTGCAACATATTTCTGCCGAAATCCTCTGTACCCCTTGGGCTAAGATCCCTTCCATATAGGTCATTTCTGCCCCAAAACGGTCCCCAATGGTCTACAAAGGGTATCCCAAGTTCCTTACAGTACTCCCCCAATTCCTCGTTGGTCCCAATGATCCGCAAATTACGCTCGTACCCACCACCTAGTACTGGGAGAAGCCCCGAAACCACTATCTGTGCATTCTTGGCATTCAGTTGAGTTATTAAGTCCTTGCAAGTCTCAATAAGCTGAACTGATTTTCTCTCCCTGATGTTGTTGGTCCCCACGTGTACAACAACCACTGGGTCTGGGCCTGACCCCTTTACTAATCCACCCACTCTGTCCCTTAGGTCCTCCACCCTAGCCCCCGAAAACCACAAATTGGTCCTGTTGACACTGTCGGGCCCACACACCACCCTATCCAACCCCCGCACTATACTACTCCCTGCAACCACCAACTGCCTCTCCCTGTCCTTTCCTGTCCTCTTCCCCGTCCTACTACCCCTACTACCCCTGTTACCACCCCTGTCCCCACTGGGCCGGCTCGAAATCTTGCACTTCGCCACACTAACCCCCATGCCTACCTCCACCTCCACCTCTTCAGACCCAACCTGCTTCTCAGAATTCTCGAAATTACCTAACACACTGAATCTATTTTGGACTCTGCACTCCACCTTCTGCCCACTCCCACTACAAGCCACCTTGTCCTCGTTTACCACCTTCCTAACCTTCCCTCTGATTCCTGCCCTGACAGACTCCACATGGTCATCGCTATCTCCCTCACTATCCAATTCTAAAAGAATACGCCTTTTCGCCCCCCGACTCACACTACTATCACCGGGGCGTGTACAGACCATGATAAACTTTCGAAACAAAAAGACAAATTTACTGTTATTATATTGCATTCACAATCTGCTATTCTCATTTTGTCCAATTTAATTTCAATTGTTTCAAACTTGGCATGTTTTTCCATTCGTTGTGTGACAGCAAGCCTCTTTCATAGAAGTTGTTAACAAGTTGCCTTTATTCATTGCTTCCCTGCATTGTTTATTTGAGGTCTATTCAGTAAGTTAATCAGGCATCTGATTCAGACGCGGTGAAAGCTTAATTTAATCTTAAAATCATGTAAACCTGTTGTGACATGAGTCATTTATTGTATTGTAAAAATAGCCTTGATCACAAATTAGAATTCAGTTATAGTTTGGATTTCCAAACGTCACTCTGTTTCATTTTACTGGGAAATCCCACGTGCTATTATTACGGTGATATTGTTCGGATATCCAACAAGACCAGTTGTTAAATGTTTTGTCGCCGTTAGATATTTGAAATACCGGATTCAATATTAAATTGTCATCATCTTTAATTTGTCTCCCGAGTCATCAGTTGAACACCATTGTTTCACAGCAGATATCGATAGTCGTTCCCCACGGTTATACTACTAGCCTGGGAATTTGACACTCTAGCCCCTACTTCTCCTCTACCCTCAACCCGACGCACCTTCCTATTTCCAAAAGACCCACTATCCATGTCAAAAGTCCGCTTCCTACTACCCACCACCTTCCATCCCCCATCGAATGCCACCCTAACTGGGGTAACACCAGACTTTCCTGCCCTCCCCAGTTTCCCCCCACCACCTGAACCTCTTCCTCCAACTTTACATATGCCTTTAACAGCTGCATTAGCTCTACGCAGATGGCACACATCCCCAACTCCCCCAGCTCACACCCATCCACATACACCATATGGCAGTGCCTACACACATCCGACCGCTGGCCGTCCGTTGGTAACTCACTAACAGTAGCACCCCATGTGCTGGCCTCAACCACTCCCCACACCTGGACACCTATACTAACCGTCTCTGCCCTGCTGGTCTGAACCTCTAGCGTCACGAAACGCTTACTATCCATAGCCAAAATTAGAATGAGAAGCTTGAATTTTGAAAAAGCGGTCGAACTCGTAAACTAAACAAAACACCGAAAATGACCCGCGCGAAGATAGGCAACACGCCACTGATATCCGATAAAGAAACTAAACAAAACACTAATATAACTATCTTTTATTAAAAATCACATCTATACAGCCCTAAAACAATATATATATATATCTACAGAACACCTGGAAGAAAAATATAGATACTTGAGCTAACTTTTGACAACTGAATCGAAATACTCCCTGTTGGTTTGGATATGGACACAGGATCTCATCATCTATCTCAGGATGAAATGATGTTTTATTGATTGATTGGCGCTGATAATTAAATTATTTAATTATTTTTTTAAGGTTTCACACGCCAATGAGCTGTGCTACAGAATCACCATATTCATTAACAGTCTTACTGCCATCTAACAACCGTCTCCTTTCATCACCCTGCATATGGTTCACACGCCGATAATTCTTCCTTCGTGGTCTTATAGTACCACCATTATGTAACTGCAGAATTGTTGCCTCTTTGAAACTTTATTAGTCTTTGATTAAGTTTATAAACTTGTAGATATTTGGATGACAAGCTGCAAGCTTTGACAGTTTACTATGCCATCCTTCAACATGATTCGTCGTACGCGGTTTCAAAGTGATTCCACATAAAACTGTCACAACCTTCTACCCACTGCTCTGTTACGTAGTATGCAAAGCTGCGAACTCCAGGAATATCCATATCCACATTCTCTATAGTGAACCACCAATAGTATCCTGTATCGCCAACTCTTAGAAGTGGGAAAGCTGCAGCACGTTTAAGAAACATATTAACACTCTGGTCGTTGGCAAATGCAACGTGTAAACCATGTCGTTGGGCATTTTTCCAAATTGCCTGTCTATAATGGAACATGCACCCTTTCATGGTGGATTGGAAGACAGTCCTGGCGGCATTTTGCGCCGCTGTCTCAAAGTCGGTCACTACTGTAGGTGGACACAGTTCCATGTTTAAATCATGTGCCATCTGTTTTACCATTTCGAAAAACTGTTGATATGTCGACTGCCTTTTATTTGCCAACAGGCCATAAACAAGGGGAAACATTTTCTCTTCCACAAACGAATGAATTGTGTAAATTTGGTAAAACAGAGTTTGACACATACTAAAGGTTCCATCACAATAATAAGTATCTGAAGAAGCCAGAAGTCGAATGTCTTCATCACAAGCAAAGATCAGAAAAGAATTGTCCGGCTCGGCATGTAACAAAAGTTGTGGCCTGTGTTATTTTCTTTATATGCAGTTGGAAGGTCAATATGTTGTTTCACTTTAGGAACTAGAGTCAACTGAATACAGTGTTGGAACAGATTGAATTATTTCAGGAACGTCATTTGCACGTAGACAGTTTAATTCTTCTCGATAGATTGCTGGAATAGTTCTATGGTCGTGTTTGATTCTCTCTCATTTCTCTGCGAAATGTGTCCACAATAATTTTAACATTATCTGGTTCGTGGTTATGTTGGATCCCAAAATTAGTTATTATGCTGTCTTTAATGTTAATAGTAGCCGGACATCCAGTTTTACATCTCCAATGTATATTGTCTCGTCTTCTGTTTTTCACTCGGAACTTGAAACCATCATAAATCAAACTTTGTCCACCTCTTGCATTGGGAATACATCAGACATTCACTTGTACATTAGCCATTTTGATATACTAAACGAATGAATGAAAGGTTTTTGCGCACCGTAGGCGCGCAGGGACGATGTAAGATTTACAAATCCCTTGCGATCCGGTTAACCTTATTTTATTTCACTTGGATCACACCGGCCTGGCTTTCCTATTGCCTCAAATGTGGTCTGAGGGGGTATGCACGCTGTTAGAATTCCCGGCAGTTTACGTTGGAGTGATAGATTGTCGATAATCAATCCCTCAACGCCATTAAGACTATTAGAGAGTGGGCTCTATTCGGTCCCAGCTTGGCGATGGTAGAGGTTTGAGTCCCACCATGGTGGCGAGCCAGAATATAATGTTGTGCGATGGCAAATTTAAGGGAAGAAGAGAAAAGAAAACCAAACAGCAACGCCGGTTTGGTAGCGGCCCCGGTATATGACCATAACGGTTACAAAAAAGGAGTGGAGAAAGCTCCAACAGTTTAGTTTTGAAAAACCAGGAGTCATCCATCAAGCCTTCTTGGAGATAGGATGCCGTATGTGATTATGAGGTATCTGGTTATCCTTCGGGAATTCCAAATGACCTCCCCCACCCCCACCTCCACCCCAAAAAAAGCCCTTAAAAGAGCAGTTTGTTGGCAAGATTGTTTCAATCCTTGCCTTGGTCATGTTAGATTTTCTGCACATCTTTGCATGAGGATTGTTTCAATCCCTCATAGTTTGTCATTCAGTTTGGTCGTGTGTCTGATGAGATAGAGGAGGTAGAAAAGATAGAGACCTGGAAATTAGAGCAATTCGGTTTTTAATTTACAACTGTTCCGTCCGTGACGACCACTGACATGTGGATGGGGAAGCCAGCATTTTTTCCCAGAAATTTATATCTCGGGAAGGGAAGACCCGGCAGCAGGTGGAGATTTTCCTCTCTGTTTGCAACTCCCACTGGTAACAGAGGCAAGCTTTGGTGCGTATCGTGTCACTCGCAGCCAGTTCTGAATTTATGTCACAGAATGCCTGGCTCACCCCATCGCAATGATGTAATCTTTAACCCTTTCGATGGCCCCGCCCCCAGATTATTTAATTTTCTTATTGAGGACGCGATGCGCATTGAGTTCTATTGTTAATTCGCTGTCTTGACGTCTATTTAGAGTTTTGCTTTGAAGATCTTTTAAGCGCATTGCTATAGTGTGTATTTTTGCTATCTCGTGAAGTTTTTTTTTATCGATGTCCACGTGGGCTTGCGCAGAGCCACGCGCAAGGCATGATTTTGGACCCGTTGTAGTTTTTCAATGTTGGTTTTATTCAGGTCACTTGTTATTATGGCCCCATACTCTAGTACTGGGCGTATATATGATTTGTAAACCTTGAGGAGAACTTCTTTATTGACTCCCCAATTTTTACCTCTAATCATTTTCAGGAAATTGATGCGTTTAGTGTCTTTGACAGTGACTGAGTTTACGTGATTGTTTAGATTGAGACTGCTATCCAGGATGAAACCAAGAAACTTTGCCTCATTACTAGCTTCAAGTTTGTGGTCGTAAAGCTTAAGTGCAATATTAGGGACATGTTTTTTTGCTTTTTATAGAATGTGAATCTTTGTGTTTTCGCGGCATTTAGCTTGATGCGCCACAGAGCGCACCAGTCTTGAAGGTCGCGGTTGGTATCCTGCAGGCGGTTTTGTATTATGTTTCGAGACTGTTTCGAGACTTACTGGCCGTCCACATTCCTTTGTCGAGCTTGGAAATCCTGCAGAACGATGCAGGCCGATGGATAACGGGGTGGAGTAATGCCGCAGCGCTAGAAGCAATCAGGGGTGTGCTTGGGTGGATGAGGATCAAGGACAGGATAAACCTGTTGAAACTCGGTTATCTTAATTATTTTGTAAACCTCCCCGACAGCCGATGGGGTAAAGTAATATTCCTGCGAATTTTCAACTCAAATATCAAAACGGGATGGATGGTCCAAGTGAGGGAGCTAGTAGAGAACTACTCATTGGAGATCTCGGACCTTGGCGTTGGGGCAAACCAGGGTAATAAAAACGCCAGAGAAAGGGTCATGGCGGGTTGTAACCGTAATTGGCGAGAGGGAGTCAAATCAAAGAGGTCTTTGGGTGACCTGCGTGATAAAGAGAAGCCAGGTTTTGAAGAGAACCTTGATGGCACCTTTGGGGGGTCACTGTTGTTCAAGCTGAGGTCGCGATTCCCGGAGCTGAGGGGAAAAATTGGGAAAGACGGTGAAAGGGAGTGCCAGATGTGTAACTTGTGCATGGTGGAGACCCTGGAACACTTTCTTCTAGAATGCCCAAAGTATCAGTCTAAAAGAATGAGATTCACTGGGAGTATAATGGGGAACTGGGATGGGAGAATGAAGGACATGTGGTTAGGGGGAGACTCAAAGGAGAGGGTTAATATGCTAATCGGAGAGATTGGGAAGAATGGGGCAAGGGATATCATCAAGCAGTTCGTCTCCGAGTGTTGGGAGGAGAGGAGAAGCGTGGGAATAGGGAGGCAGTTGGGAGTACATTGGCAACCATGGCCTTCTCGTCCGAGAACCGCGACAAATCAGCGGCTGGCCAAAGTGTTATTATTATATTATGTCTGAGAATTGAGATATTTCAACATGGTTCTTCTCTACTTTGTCAATGTCATTCACATATATTATAAATAGAAGCGGGCTAAGGACCGAACCATGTGGAGTGCCCGCTTCGAGTTTTACCTTCGTCTGACACCTCGCGGTTGACCCTCACTTTGATTTTTCGATCAGATAAAAATGATGATATCATCCTTAGAATTTTGGTAGGTAGCCCCATTTTAGCTAGTTTGTATCTCATGCCATTGTGCCAGACAGAGTCAAACGCTTTGTCTACGTCGAGTTATAGCGCGGTTCCTATTTCGTTTTGACTGAACGCGGTTTTCATATAATCTACCAGTCTATAAACATGCTCGATTCCCTCTCTTTGGCTTCTGTGGGCCCTTTGCCACTTATTGAAAAAGCTGATTGATTCGAGATAGCTGCGGAGTCTAGTGGTGAGTATCCGTTCGAAAATGTGTCCAATACATCTGAATAGGCTGCTTGGGCGGTAATTTGCTGGATTGCTCAAGTACTTGTCGGGTTTGGGTAACATGACTCATGTAGCTACTTTCCAACATTTTGGAAAGTATCCACTACAGAGACAGCAGTTTAGGAGGTTAGTGAGTCTACCTAAAAAAGTTTTGGGACATTGTTTAAGGATTTTATATGAGACCTCTCCCCTCCTGGGGAAGAAGAAGACTTATATTTTTTAATTGTATTAGCCACATCTTCTTGGCTTATCGGTTCCGTAAGTTCATGGCCATCTCCGTCCTCGGGCGTTTGGCTGAAGTTGGCATCGTTAAATGTTGTCTTATTGTCTTGAACAAATTTGTTTACTTTTTCTTTGAACTCATCATCAAACCTATCGCCCTCATGGAGTGATGATATTTTTTAAGGAGCTCTGCGAAGGCGCCAGCCTTCGCCTTGTCATCCAGGTCCATAGTTCCATCGCTGATCTTAAGAGCCTTACTATTGGCGTCTTTATGTTTTTGTCCAGTAAGGGTTTCATAAACTTTTTAGGATCCCTGAATCCATTTTGATTTTCCGTTGCTTTTTCCCATCTCACGCGATTGTCGTTTGCTTTTGCTTTTTTAACTTCGCCGTGGAGGCGATTATACACGGCTTTAAGTTCGGCCTTTTTAGTTGGAAGTTTTTTTCTGATTTGTATGCACGAAAGCCTTTCTTTTTGTTTTATTATTTGGGGTGTGGTTTCAGTTATTCTGTTGGCCCGCGGTTTAACTGTCTGTTTGGGACAAATCTCATCAAGAGTGTTATTAATTACATCACTGAGATTGGTACATGCTTGTTCGAGCTCGCAGGTATTCATTGGGTCGTTTTTATTTATTTTAACCTGAATTATTTTTCTGAAGAGGGCCCAGTCAATTTTGGATAGATTTCTCCAACTCATTGTGGGGTATCTTGTGGGTCCTACTAAACGGATGAATGAAAGGTTTTAGCGCGCCGAAGGAGCGCAGGCACGACGTGGTTTTTACAAATCCCTTGCGACCCGGTTAACCTTATTTTATTTCACTTGGATTACACAGGCCTAGCTTTCCTACTGCCTCAAATGGGGTCTGAGGGGGGTATCCACGCGGTTAGAATTCCCGGCAGTTTACGTTGGAGTGATAGATTGTCAATACTCAATCCCCCAACGCCATTAAGACTATTCGAGAGTGGGCTCTATTCGGTTCTAGCTTGGCGATGGTAGAGGTTTGAGTCCCACCATGGTGATGAGCCAAAATATAATGTTGTGCGATGGCAAATTTAAGGGAAGAAGAGAAAGAAAACCAAACAGCAACGCCGGTTTGGTAGCGGCCCCGGTATATGACCATAGCGGTTACAAAAAAAGAATAGAGAAAGCTCCAACAGTTTAGTTTTGAAAAAAAACCGGGAGTCATCCATCAAGCCTTCTGGGAGATAGGATGCCGTATGTGATTATGAGGTATCAGGTTATCCTTCGGGAATTCCAAATGACCCCCCACCCCCCAAAAATCAAAACAAAAACACCCCCCCACCCCCACCCCCTCACCCCCCAAACCCCCAACCCCCCTCCAAAAACCCCAAAACAACACTTTCTCACAGACACACACCCTCAAGCCATTAAAAGGGCTGTTAAATCTTTATTCAAATGTTTATTTATATAAAATGTACACTCGTCCCCGGCCAGACAAACTTGTTTCAATCCTTGTCTGGTGTTTGGTGGTTTCTTGTGTACGTTGCAGAAAGGTTGGTTGCACTAATTCCTCCTACGCTTTGTCTACCATTTCCATGCGTCTTCTTGATAAGAGTGTTGGAAGAAAATTTGAGAATGTTCAATTAGAAAAGTTATAGGTAGAGAGAAAGATAGGTATCCGCTATTGTATATTGTGCCTGTTGTGTTATTGTTGCTATGGATGGGGTAAGGGGTGTGTTTCTTCGGAGCCCACTCCCCACACGCAGAGTTGCGAGGCAATCTTCACAGACTCAATCCTAAAGATCTCAATGAGTAGCGAGGCAATCCTCACTGACTCCACGCAGTTTAATTCTATTGAGTAATTTTTATTTACTGTGGCTTATTTTGTTTTTCTGTTAAGGGTTCGGTGTTCGTTCAGTTTCATCATTGATTCACTATCCTGGAGTATGTGGAGGGTTTTGTTATATGAATGAATGAAAGGTTTTAGCGCGCCGAAGGCGCGCAGGGACGATGTGGGGTTTACAAATCCCTTGCGACCCGGTTAGCCCTATTTTATTTCACTTGGATCTTGGATCACACAGGCCTAGCTTTCCTATTGCCTCAAATGGGGTCTGAAGGGGTATGCACGCGGTTAGAATTCCCGGCAGTTTGCATTGGAGTGATAGATTGTCAAAGATCAATCCCTCAACGCCATCAAGACTGTTAGAGAGTGGGCACTATTCGGTTCCAGCTTGGCGATGGTAGAGGTTTGAGTCCCACCATGGTGGCTAGCCAGAATATAATGTTGTGCGATGGCAATTTTAAGGGAAAAAGAAAAAAGAAAACCAAACAGCAACGCCGGTTTGGTAGCGGCCCCGGTATATGACCATAGCGGTTACAAAAAAGGAGTGGAGAAAGCTCCAACAGTTTAGTTTGAAAAAAACGGGAGTCATCCATCAAGCCTTCTGGGAGATAGGATGCCGTATGTGATTTTGAGGTATCTGGTTATCCTTCGGGAATTCCAAATGACCTCCAACACCCCCCCCCCCCCAACACCCCCCAAAAAAAAAAAAAAAAAAAAAAAAAAAATTAAAAAAAAGCCCTTAAAAGGGCTGTTTGCTGGCAAGATTGTTTCAATCCTTGCCTTGGTCTGTTTGGTTTTCTGCACATCTTTGCATGAGGATTGTTTCAATCCCTCATAGTTTGTCATTCAGTTTGGTCGTGTGTCTGATGAGATAGAGGAGGTGGAAAAGATAATAGAGAGCTGGAAATTAGAGCAATTCGGTTTTCAATTTACAACTGTTCCGTCCGTGACGACCAGTGACATGTGGATGGGGAAGCCAGCATTTTTTCCCCGAGATTTATATCTCTGGGAGGGGAGACCCGGCAGCAGGTGGAGATTTTCCTCACTGTTTGCAACTCCCACTGGTAACAGAGGCAAGCTTTCGTGCGTATCGTGTCACCCGCAGCCAGTTCTAAATTTAAGTCACAGGATGCCTGGCTCACCCCATCACAATGGTGTAATCTTTAACTCTTTCGATAGACACGCCCCAGATTATTTAGTTTTCCTATTGAGGACGCGATGCGCATTGAGTTCTATTATTAATTCGCTGTCTTGAAGTCTATTTAGAGTTTTGCTTTGAAGATCTTTTAAGCGCATTGCTATAGTGTCTATTTTTGCTATCTCGTGAAGTTGTTTTATCGATGTCCACGTGGGCTTGCGCAGAGCCACGCGCAAGGCATGATTTTGGACCCGTTGTAGTTTTTCAATGTTGGTTTTATTCAGGTCACTTGTTATTATGGCCCCGTACTCTAGTACTGGGCATATATATGATTTGTAAAGATTAAGGAGAATTTCTTTATTGGCTCCCCAATTTTTACCTCTAATCATTTTCAGGAAATTGATGCGTTTAGTGGCTTTGACAGTGACTGAGTTTATGTGATTGTTTAGATTGAGACTGCTATCCAGGTTGAATCCCAGAAACTTTGCCTCATTACTAGCTTCAAGTTTATGATCGTAAAGCTTAAGCTCAATATTAGGGACATTCTTTTTCCTTTGTTTTTTATAGAATGTGATTCTTTGTGTTTTCGTGGCATTTAGCTTTATGTGCCACAGAGAGCACCAGTCTTGCAGGTCGCGGATGGTATCCTGCAGGCGGTTTGTATTATGTTTCCAGCCTTACTGGCCGTCCACATTCCTTTGTCGTCTGAGAAATGAGATAGTTCAACATGGTTCTTCCCTAGTTTGTCAATGTCATTCACATATATTATAAATAGAAGGGGCTGAGGACCGAACCCTGTGGAGTGCCCGCTTCGAGTTTTACCTCGGCTGACACTTCGTGGTTGACCCTCACTTTGATTTTTCGATCAGATAAAAATGATGATATGATCCTTAGAATTTTGGTAGGTAGCCCCATTTTATCTAGTTTGTATCTCATGCCATTGTGCCAGACAGAGTCAAACGCTTTTTTTACGTCTAGTAATTGCGCGGTTCCTATTTCATTTTGACTGAACGCCGTTTTCATATAATCTACCAGTCTATAAACATGCTCGATTCCCTCTCTTTGGCTTCTGTATGCACTTTGCCACTTATTGAAAAAGCTGATTGATTCGAGATGGCTGCGGAGTCTAGTCGTGAGAATCCGTTCGAATTTTTTTCCAATACAGCTGAGTAGGCTTATTGGGCGATAATATAATAATAACACTTTGGCCAGCCGCTGATTTGTTGCGGTTCTCGGACGAGAAGACCATGGTTACCCCTGTACTCCCAACTGCCTCCCTATTCCCACGCTTCTCCTCTCCTCCCAACACTCGGAGACGAACTGCTTGATGATATCCCTTGACCCATTCTTCCCAATCTCTCCGATTAGCATATTAACCCTCTCCTTCGAGTCTCCCCCTAACCACATGTCCTTCATTCTCCCATCCCACTTCCCCATTATACTCCCAGTGAATCTCATTCTTTTAGGCTGATACTTTGGGCATTCTAGAAGAAAGTGCTCCAGGGTCTCCACCATGTCCAAGTTACACATCTGGCACTCCCTTTCACCGTCTTTCCCAATTTTCCCCCTGAGCTCCAGGGATCGCGACCTCAGCTTCAACAACAGTGACCCCCCCAAAGGTGCCATCAAGGTACTCTTCAAAACCTGGCTTCTCTTTATCACGCAGGCCACCCAAAGACCTCTTTGATTTGACCCCCTCTCGCCAATTACGGTTACAATCCTCCATGACCCTTTCTCTGACGATTTTGTTACCCTGGTTTGCCCCAACGTCCAGGTCCGAGATCTCCAATGAGTAGTTCTCTACTAGCTCCCTCACTTGGACCATCCACCCCGTTTTGATATTTGAGTTGAAAATTCTCAGGAACATTGCTTTACACCATCGGCTGTCGGGGAGATTTACCAAATTTACCAGATTAAGATAACCGAGCTTCAACAGGTCTATCCTGTCCTTGATCCTCATCCACCCAAGCTCACCCCTGATTGCTTCTAGCGCTACGGCATTACTCGACCCCGTTATCCATCGGCCTGCATGGTTCTGCAAGATTTCCAAGCTTTTTACGTCCGTCTGGTTTAGGGGTACCACTTCCGTACCGTATGTTATACTTGGCAGCCCCACCATTTCCCAAATGGTTTTCCCCACGAAAACCTTATTGAAACTGTTTCTCCCTATAAGTTTGATTTGGTTAAGGATTCGCTTCCCCCTCAGAATCAATTTATTTGTGTGGTTCCGGTAGATGCCTCTTCCTGTAATGTTTATATTTACCCCCAAATACTCGTAATCACCTGTCTCTCCCACACTGAGAAGTTTTCTGCTCCCTTCCGGAATGCAGAACTCACCCACTCTCAACCTTCGAGTGGGGTCCACTTTGCAGCCCACAGGTATAATTTTGCTCTTGCTTTCATTAAGTTCGAGTCTCCATTTGCTCCCATATTTCCCAACAATTCCCAGCATTTTCGTTAGCCCCTCTTCGCTTTCGGACACTAGAACCATATCGTCTGCAAAAAATAGCCCTGGGATCTTCAAGTCCCCAACTGCTTCCCCCTCCTCACTACGCAGGAGTTAATCTCCTAAACCTTTGATGTACAATGCAAACAGGATCGGCGAAAGGATACACCCCTGTTTTAGGCCTATCTCCATAGGCACACGTTTCGTTATAATGTTTCCCAGGCTAAGTTCACTCTGTACATCTTTATATAATGCTTTCATAATTCCAACAGACTCGCCTCCTAAGCCCATAGCCTCCAGCTTGCGCCACATACCTTCCCTCCATACTCTATCGTATGCCTTTTTTGATATCCAAAAAGGCCATAAACATCTTTTTCTTTTTTGCTTTCGCTGATTCTATCATTTGGGATAGTGTAAAAAGATGGTCAGTAACTCTCCTTCCCTTCCTGAAGCCATTCTGGATTTCTCCCCAAAACCCCTTCTCCTCAATCACCACCTCTAGTCTCTCTCCCATACAGTACTTTACAGAAAACCTTTCCAATGTTGCTACTGACAGAGATCCCTCGATAGTTATCCAAACCATCTTTTTCCTCCTTTTTGTGAATAAATGTCACTTTACTTTCTCTCCACTCCTTTGGGAACTCTTGATGTTCTATGGCTAGATTGAATAGGGCAGTTAGGCTTTTCACGAGTTCTTCTCCCCCTTTTTGATAAACTCGTTAGGAATTTCATCCACTTCTCCCGCTTTTCCATCCCTTAATTTTGATATCACCTTTCGCACCTCCTCCGTTTTAATTTCGCTGCAAACGAAGCTCGATAGGTTTTCCTCGACCTGATTCGGACACTTTGGCGGGCTCCCCATGCCCCATCGCTTATCGTTTACCCTTTCCCAGTGCTTGACTAGTTCTGATGCGACTTGATCTTGCTCGTCTGTAACTCTGCCATCTACTTTAATACTCTGTGGGTTACTTCCTTTGTTACGTTTATTCACCCATTTCCAAAATACGTTCGAACTCGACCCCCTGTCGTTCGTATCGTCCTAATAAGACTGCTATTTCGTACTCTCCGATTATCGTCTTTAATCTTATTTACTTTACTTCGTGCTTGGTGGTATTCTTCCTTAGCAACTGTGGCCTCATTGCTTTCCGCCCCCTTAAGTTTTCTACTTCTCCTGTATGCAGCACATTTAGCTTTTCTTCCCTTTATGGCCCTTTTCAGTTCTTCGTTCACTCTGTACCCAAGTTCCCGTGTTGGCACCCTGACCTTTCCTACACATTCCTTTCCTGCCTCCACCAGGCTCGCAACTATGACGTCGGCCATCTTCTGGACACTGCCCCTCTTGGGTACGGTTGCAAGCTTTGGTTTCAGTTTTTCATTGAACTTCGCCCAGTCAGCATCTTTTGTGAGTTCCCAAATCTCCTTAGAGCTTCCTTTGCTTTTTACTAGAGTTTTGTCCTTGATCGTCACTGTAATCAAGTTGTGATCACTATCCACCTCCATTTTACCCTCATTATCCACTTCTACCCCTATCACCTCCCTCCATAAATTAATATCTGTGAGGATGTAGTCGATTATTGATTTTCTGTCGTTCCTCACCCAGGTCCCTTTCCCCTTACACCTCGCATCCCTGTTCAGAATCTTCAGACCGAGCTCGTTTGTGAAGTTCAACAGCTTCCTTCCATTCCTGTTGACTTTATTGTCTCCACCGTCTATGCCTTCTTCATCAATACCTATGTGGCCATTAAAGTCACCCATCAGAATTATACCGAGCCCCTTGTTTTGTAATTCGGTGATATTGGACCTCAGTGTTGAGTATATCGAATCATTCCATTCGGGTTTGCTTCCCTCCACCGCACAATACACAACCCCAAGGGCAATACTTTTGTTTTTCAGACTGATCCTTACCCATCCAATTTCTTTCGATACCTCAGCCGGGGTGCTGATGTTCTCCAGGTCTGTGATCAGCGATGGTTTTAAATCCTCTTTAATGTACATGCCTACCCCTCCCCCTTTTTCTTGCCTTCCGTTCGCCCTACACCTATCCATACGTACCCCCCTTACTTGGTCTACCCGTTCCTCGTGTCTTACCCACGTTTCGCTTAAGCCCATGACGTCAAACTCCTCTGCCTCAATCACTGTAGCAATTTCACTTACTTTCCGGTGGAGACCCTGGATGTTGCTATAACCCACTTTCAGGGTGTCAAGGTTCATTGGCTTCCGCCTACTGGTCCCTTTATTATCTAGTCCCTGTATGTTTGTATATCCCACTTTGTGTACCTGTTCTTTCCTTGGGAAGCTATTCCTATTGATTTGGATTTTTGGTCCCTTTTCCTTATCCCCCTTGTCCCATTTTTTACACCTATGGTTCGTGACACATTTTCTGTGATTATTCCCCCTTCACTGACCCCCCCCCCCCTCCCCTCCCTATACCAAAAAAGGCTCCACCACCTGCAACATATTTCTTCCTAAAACCTCTGTACCCCTTGGGCTAAGATGGAGACCATCCCTTCCATATAGGTCATTTCTGCCCCAAAACGATCCCCAATTGTCTACAAAGGGTATCCCAAGTTCCTTACAATACTCCCCCAATTCCTCGATGGTCCCAATGATCCGCGAATTACGCTCGCCCCCACCACCTAGTACTGGGAGAAGCCCCGAAACCACTACCTGTGCATTCTTGGCATTCAGTTGAGTTATTAAGTCCTTGTAAGTCTCAATAAGCTGAACTGATTTTCTCTCCCTGATGTTGTTGGTCCCCACGTGTACAACAACCACGGGGTCTGGGCCTGACCCCTTTACTAATCCATCCACTCTGTCCCTTCGGTCTTCCACCCTAGCCCCCGGAAAGCACAAATTGGTCCTGTTGACACTGTCGAGCCCACACACCACCCTACCCAACCCCCGCACTATACTACTCCCTGCGACCACCAACTGCCTCTTCCTGTTCTTTCCTGTCCTCTTTCCCGTCCTACTACCCCTACAACCCCTGTTACCACCTCTGTCCCCACTGGGCCGGCTCGCAATCTTGCACTTCGCCACACTAACCCCCATGCCTACCTTCACCTCCACCTCTTTAGACCCAACCTGCTCCTCAGAATTCTCGAAATTACCTAACACACTGAATCTATTTTGGACACTGCACCCCCACCTTCTGCCCACTCCCACTACAAGCCACCTTGTCGTCGTTTACCACCTTCCTAACCTTCCCTCTGACTCCTGCCCTGACAGACTCCACATGGTCATCGCTATCTCCCTCACTATCCGATTCTATAAGAATACGCCTTTTCGCCCCCGACTCACACTACTAGCCAGGGAATTTGACACTCTAGCCCCTACTTCTCCTCTACCCTCAACCCGACGCACCTTCCTATTTCCAAAAGACCCACTATCCACGTCAAAAGTCAAAGGTCCGCTTCCTACTACCCACCACCTTCCATCCCCCCATCGAATGCCACCCTAACTGGGGTAACACCAGACTTTCCTGCCCTCCCCAGTTTCCCCCTCACCACCTGAACCTCTTCCTCCAACTTTACATATGCCTCTAACAGTTGCATAAGCTCTACGCAGATGGCACACATCCCCAACTCCCCCATCTCACACCCATCCACATACACCATATGGCAGTGCCTACACACATCCGACCGCTGGCCGTCCGTCCGTCACTAGCAGTAGCACCCCCTGTGCTGGCCTCAACCACTCCCCCCACCTGGACACCTATACTAACAGTCTCTGCCCTGCTGGTCTGAACTTCTCGCGTCACGAAACACTTACCATCCATAGCCAAAATTAGAATGAGAAACTTGAATTTTAAAAAGCGGTCGAACTCGTAAACAAAACAAACAAAACACCGAAAATGACCCGCGCGAAGATAGGGAAACGCCGCTGATATCCGATAAAGAAACTAAACAAAACTCTAATATTAAAAATCACATCTATACAGCCCTAAAACAATATATATATATCTACAGAACACCTGGAAGAAAAATATAGATACTTGAGCTAACTTTTGACAACTGAATCGAAATACTCCCTGCTGGTTTGGATATGGACACAGGTTATATGAGCTGGGTTGCTCAAATCCTTGTCGGGTTTGGATATCATGACTCCTGTAGCTACTTTCCAACATTTTGGGAAGTATCCACTAGAGATACAGCAGATTAGGAGGTTAGTGAGTCTAGCGAAAAAAGTATTGGGACATTGTTTCAGGATTTTGTATGAGACCTCGTCCCCTCCTGGGGAAGAAGAAGACTTACATTTTTTAATTGTGTTAGCCAGTTCTTCTTGGCTTATCGGTTCCGTGAGTTCATGGCCATCCCCGTCCTCGGGCGTTTGGCTGAAGTTGGCATCGTTAAACGTTGTCTTGTTGTCTTGAACAAATTTGTTTACTTTTTCTTTGAACTCGTCATCAAACCTATCGCCCTCATGTGGACGATGATATTTCTTAAGGAGCTCAGCAAAGGCGCTAGCCTTACGTCGACTCTGGTTTGTCATCCAGGGCCATAGTTCCATCGCTGATCTTTAGAGTCTTACTGTTGGCTTCTTTATGTTTTTGTCCAGTAAGGGTTTTAAAAGTATCCCAAAACTTGTTAGTCTCCCTGAGTCCATTTAGATTTTCCGTTGCTTTTTCCCATCTCACGCGATTGTCGTTTGCTGTTGCTTTTTTAACTTCGCCGTGGAGGCGATTATACACGGCTTTAAGTTCGACCTTTTTAGTTGGAAGTTTTTCTGATTTGTATGCACGGAAGGCCTTTCTTTTTTGCTTTATTATTTGGAGTGTGGTTTCAGTTATTCTCTTGGCCCGCGGTTTAACTGTCTGTTTGGGACAAATCTCATCAAGAGTGTTGTTAATGACTTCACTGAGATTGGTACCTGCTTGCTCGAGCTCGCAGGTATTCGTTGGGTCGTTTATGTTTATTTGAACCTGAATTATTTTTCTGAAGAGGTCCCAGTCAATTTTGGATAGATTCCTCCTTCTCATTGTGGGGTATCTTGCGGGTCCGCTGCAACCGTGTAATGTAGCATGAACGGGCAGGTGGTCGCTACCTAAATCATCGTCCCCCACAAATATGTCTTGCATTTGATAAGTTAGTGATTTACTGGTTATAATTAGGTCAAGGATGTCGGATTGGTGGAGGGTGTTGTTACTGACGTGAGTAATGTCGTGGTCGTTATTTAATACAAAAAGATCAAATTGTTCGATGATATTGAAGAGAGCGTCGCCATTGGGCTCCGTTTTATTGCATCCGAAAACCTGATGGTTGGCATTGAAATCACCTAAGAAAATACAGTGTTCGTGATTTTTCACAAAGAATTCAAAGACTTTGTGTTGTTCACTAGGTCTAGTGTTGGCAATGCTTTTGATTAGTACTTCTATCCACGAATGTTTGTCTTTCCGATCAAACGATATTACTATGACACAACGCGCAGTCCAAGCTCGTCGTTTAAGGTTAATGTGATGCTGCTCGGAAACCCTGACGAAATGGACCACAGTCCGCACATTCCTTGTTCTCTTGGACACTGATGAACTATCGGAGCTTCTACAACACCATCATGGTCTCGATAGATACAAATGAGTTGCAAATGAGTTGCAACCTTGCTGTAACCGGCTCGGTTGTATTATTGTTCTTAGGGACATATATCACACTAATTATCTGTGCAGGTCATTGTTACTTTGCTGTGGATTACTGGAAAATGCCTGGGTGCTCTTGGGTGATGCTCGCGTGGCTCGGGAGAGTGAATTCATATATACCTATATGAATTCTTTCTCAAGAACTATGTGGGTGTGCGTGTTCTGTTGGATGTGTGGGTGGGCGTGTGTTTTGCATCGTGGGGGCGATGTGCCTGATCCACCAGTGTGTCGTGACTGAGTAGCCCTCCTTCCTTGTGAGTCACCCTTGTCGCATAATGACATCCAATACTAGGGGGAGGCCCCACCCGCTGTGTGCCTCTGAATGTCGAAACAGACGTCACTCCCTATCGACTTTCACTACCCTCGTGATAGCAAGGTTTTATTTCTGGTGGCCATCCCTTTCAGAATAACATGGCCTGCGTCCAAATTTCCTGAAGAATTCCACACTTCATTGTGCTCTTGTAACTTGTATTCTCTAAATACTGAGTGTTGGAAGCCACTATCAGGGTCTTCACAAACAGGTTGGTGCTGGAGCAAAGGCCTATGTTTTCCTCGCTTATGTTTCATATTCAGTCAAATACAAGTAGTCACTTGCTTATATAAATTTGGTTTGTTGGGAATTATTGGAAAGTATAATAAATACTGAGTGTTGGAAGCCACTATCAAGGCTTCCACAAACAGGTTGGTGCTGGAGCAAAGGCCTATGTTTTCCTCGCTTATGTTTCATATTCAGTCAAATACAAGTAGCCGCTTGCTTATATAAATTTGGTTTGTTGGAAATTATTGGAAAGTATCTTTGGGCACTGTCCAATGGTTTCCAACGGAACAAATTTTGTATGACAAATTCACCCCATCCGCTGTGTGCCACTGAATCGAAACAGACGTCACTCCCTATCGACTCTCACTACCCTCGTGATAGGAAGGTTTTATTTCTGGTAGCCATCCCTTTCAGAATAACGTGGCCTGCGTCCAAATTTCCTCAAATTTCCTAAAGAATCCCACACTACATTGTGATCTTGTATCTTGTATTCTCCAAATACTGAGTGTTGGAAGCCACTATCAGGGTTTTCACAAACAGGTTGGTGCTGGAGCAAGGGCCTATGTTTTCCTCGCTTATGTTTCATATTCTGTCAAATACAAGTAGTCTCTTGCTTATATAAATTTGGATTGTTGGAAATTATTGGAAAGTATCTTTGGGCACTGTCCAATGGTTTCCAACGGAACAAATTTTGTATGACAAATTCACACCACCCAAAATAATCTAGCCCTCAACCAGTTAACATCTTTTTCAAATTCAATCATGCATCTATCGATTACACTATGACTTCGCAATTACCCCACCCCTCCCCATTATACTGGGCGCTCATGTAACCTAGACGCTTGACCCCCCCCCCCCCACCCCCCAATATTCAGCTACACCATATTTAGTATGGAAACATGTGGAATGTCCAGATATACAGCATTCAGGTCATATTCCGACTCTGAAAAACTAGCTTGTAGCAATAGATATGTACGAACACTATACGGGAATGTATCATATATTATATCCCTCCCAAAAATTTCACTCCCAAAGTAATTACCAAAGCGCTTCCAAGGCCAAAGCAGCCTTCCTCTTCTATATATATTCTGATACTACTTATGTATCTTGTACATATTATTCACCTTTATCTTTTGTTAGTTTATGTTGTATCTTTTTCTTTCACATCTACTTTTTCTACATCCTTCACAGTCCACCATGACTTCTGTTCTAGAGCCATCCTGAATACACCTTCCTTCCTACATACAGCCGCCTTTTTACTTGTAATCATGATTGGTACCTATATACGAGCACAAAGTTTTTATTATCATCCACAGATCACATAATGTGTTGCGTTGACCTATACCGTGCTCGAATTGGTACCTTTAACTTTTTAGTCTATATTCGCAGCTTAAAGCACAGACTTCCGAAAGACGAGTCTATCTGTATTTTAACCTATCTTTTCATGCGTCTCATTGGAATTGCTCTGCATGAAAGTGTTGCTGCTATGGTTGCTCTATCCCTATGGCAATACACCGAGTACTCCTCCACAACCCGTGAGCGTTCCCATTGCACAAACCGGTTGATAAGCTACATTTACGTTAGTCCGTATCCTTATCAAGATGTGGATGTCTCGAAGTCAACACTGACTCATTCAGTTAGAATTGCAGTTTCCGTTACTGTTTTGGCTTTCTCGTACTTAGCTGTACTTATATTACTGTCGGGCGATATCGAAACCAACCCTGGCCCGAACTCTGTCAACTCAGAGCATGATCAGAATACCCTGAAAATTCTACACGTTAATATTCAAAGCCTGAAACCCAAACTGGATCTTATCCAATGTGAATCTTCATCATTTGACGCTCTGGCTCTCACTGCGACTTGGTTGCAGAACAGCGAACCAACAACTGATATCCTAATCCATGGATTCCAAGAACCATTGCGATTTAATCGTCCGACTAGAGGTGGAGGGGTTGCTATTTACATTAGAGATGGTATTTCCTTTCGACACAGACCCGATCTTGAGACCCCGAATACGGAGTGCTTATGGGCTGAGGTATTTACAAAACGACATAGGTCGCTTTTACTAGGGGTCTTCTATCGCCCACCCAACAGCCCCCAAGACACGTGGGATGCAATATCAACTTCAATCGAAAAAGCAAAAGATTCGCGAGTAGATGACTTAATTGTTACAGGTGATTTTAATGATAACCAGCTAAACCCCACAGGAAGCAGATTTTCTGAAATAATGAATTATTTTAATTTCAAACAGCTTGTGGGTGAGCCAACGTGTTTTACCGAGTCGTCAGCTTCATTGATAGACCTTTTTGCGGTTAGCGACACAGTGAATGTGAAAACCTGTGAGGTCTTAGAACCGATTATCCCCGACATGACCCGCTATCATTGTCCAATTACCATTGAAGTCGAGTTTCCAAAGCCAAGACCCCACACTTTCAGAAGACGGATTTGGTTGTACTCCATATGCAATTATGATGCATTAAATGCCGCCCTCTCTCGCGAAGACTGGAATTCTCTATTTGATAATCCATGTTTAGATACCATAGTCTCTAACTTCACTGACAAATTAATCGATACTGCTTCTAAACATATACCAAACAAATACATTACTTCGAGGTCCAATCAGCCGAATTGAATGCACAACGAAATACGATTACTAATAAGACAAAGAAAACGCTTGTACCGCATAGCCAAACGAAGTGAGCTTCCGAACGCTTGGGCAAACTATAAACATAAACGGAATGAACTTGTTTCAGCTATTAGGAAGGCAAAATCCTTACACTTATCCAAAGTCCAGTCTACCTTGGGGAGTAACGAAATTCCAATTTCACAGTGGTGGAAAACACTAAAATCCTTCCTTGGTAGTAGACGCCCTGCTGAAATTCCTGTTATCAACCACATGAACAAAATATACTCCTCAAATATTGAGAAAGCGGAAGTACTCAATGAATACTTCTGTTCTGTCTCTTCCGTCGATGACTCCCGTGCCTCCCTGCCAGATATTATACCCTGCCCCCCACAAACAATTGATAGTATAACCATTCACTGTAGTGAGGTGTACGAAGCACTGAAATCTTTAAAGGTGTCCAAGGCGTCGGGTCCTGATCTTATCAGTCCACGTCTTCTTAAAGAATGTAAAACTTCCTTAAGTGAACCACTCTCGGTTTTATTCAACATACTGCTGAATAAATCATATTTCCCTTCAATGTGGAAAAAGGCAAACGTCTCTCCAATCCTAAAAAAAACCCCCAGCAAACATAGTTAGTAATTATCGCCCCATATCCCTGATTAGCTGCGTTGGTAAAGTCTTTGAAAAATGTATTTTTAAACAACTATGGCAATTCCTGAACAATACCAACGCTATTGGTCAATTCCAGTCAGGTTTTAGACCAGGCGATTCGACTATTCTCCAACTAACTGACATATGTGATGAATTCTGCAGAGCGTTGGACGAAGGGAAAGAGGTTAGGGTCGTTTTTTGCGACGTCAGTAAGGCCTTCGACAAGGTATGACATGCTGGTCTCATACACAAGCTGGAGCGTATTGGTATTTCGGGTGATCTACTGTCATTTATAAAATCGTATCTTTCAAATAGAACTCAGTGTGTGGTGGTGGCATCGGAGGCATCTTCATGGCGACCTATAAATGCTGGAGTACCACAAGGATCTGTTCCTGGGCCCTTATTGTTTCTGATCTATATAAACGATATAACTGAAAATTTACTTAGTAGTATACGCCTTTTTGCTGATGATACTTCTTTATATTTAATTGTGGAAAATCCAACCAAGCCTCGAACCTAATTAACCATGATCTAGCTGCAATTGAACACTGGGCTGAAACATGGTTAGTTCAGTTTAATCCTCAAAAAACCGAGAGTATGATTATAACACGCAAATCCAACCCCAATGTTCATCCACCCCTATTTCTTGGTGGCACTCAAATATGTGAAGTTAATACTCATAAGCACTTAGGAGTGGTATTAAATACCACATGTACTTGGAACAACCACATTGACCATATCTGTTCCAAAGCCTGGTCTCGTTTAGACTTGCTGAGGAAACACAAGTTTGATCTCGACCGTAATGTCTTGGAGAAGATATACTTTGCCTTTATTAGGCCGCTACTGGAATATGCCGATACTGTTTGGGATAACTGTTCGTTAACCCAAGTCGCCGATTTAGAAAAAATTCAGATCGCAGCGGCGAGAATAGTTACAGGTGCAACACTTAGTGCTAGCAAATCCTTGCTATACACCGAAACACGATGGGACCCTCTTGTAGAAAGACGTCGTAAACATAAACTGGTTCAATTCTTCAAAATGTATCACGACTTGTCGCCTCCTTATATTGCTATTAAAATTCCAACTCTCATATCCTCGACAAATCCATCTATCAACCTTCGAACCAGGCAAAACCACAGAGTTCCATTTTGTCGAACAAATCTATATCAGTCCTCGTTCATCCCCAATGTTACTGATCAGTGGAATAACTTGCCGCTACCAGTTCGCGAGAATTCCTCATTAAGTGAATTTAAGACCTTCTTAAAAGCTGGCAACCTACGACCACCGTTATTTTATAGCGGGGCCAAATCTCGTGCGGCTCAAATATTCCACTGTAGATTGAGGTTACGTTGTAGTAGTCTTAACGTCCACTTATACGAAAATCACCTAGCACCTAGTCCACATTGCCAGTGTGGCGAGCTCGAGACACCTGAGCACTTTCTCCTCCACTGTCCAATCTTTCTTAACGCACGTAATGAAACGATCAACTTACTTCCTTTTTCTATAGACATTTCCATACTTCTGTTCGGTTCTGAATTTTTGAACAACAAGGAAAACAGTATAATTTTTGATGTAGTGCATGACTTTATCTTATCGAGTGGCAGGTTTCGGTGACAACAACTCATATTCTCACAAACTTCATCTTCCCTGGACTTTGCGCTTTAGGGTTAACATCATCAAGATAAAACGTTTCCTACTTATGCAATTATTAAATCAGCTGCCCAAAGGCAAGGATTTGAATTCATATTGTTGACAATGCATCATTTGAATTCTTATTCTAATGGCATCACGTATTCAGGATGGCCTACTTCTACTTCTTCTTCATTTCTTCTCTTTTCTGTCTAACTTCTTATACTCTTGTCCTTCTATAGTTTAAACAATCTCGCAGATCGCTGCCCGGGGGCTGGGGCCTGTTTACGAAATAACACTGACCTCCTCTCTAATCAGTTTTTGTGACGGGCCTTCGCCGCTTTATTTGTAACTGCTTACGCAAGTTTCGGTACTTCTCTGTGCAGATGTGGGCAAATGAATAGCAGTACCCTAAAGGACAATTTGGCTACCCTTTTAATTATGGTGTGGTTCATTGCCAGCGGGGATCATGCCCCTGGGCAGCGATATGCGAGGTCCACTCCACTGCTGATTCATGCCATCATCCTTTGAAAAGTGTTCTTGAATAAAGAAGACGACTCATATAAGCCTATGGCTTCCTGTCGAATCCTCGTCTACTTACAATCCCGATTACTTCTGTTTCTGTTATACCGTGTACAACCATGAAAAATGTTTGCCGTTCTGTGGTTTTATTATTATGTAATGTATACGCGTAACACTGCTTTATGAATAAATATTGTTTAAACTAAAGACTTTGCTGTCAACTGTTTTTTTTTTCGGTTCATTTTAATATGAGATTACGGCAACTTTTTTATGATCTAGTTCAATCTCAGCCGCAATCACCTCTGCGTTGAGATGATCGCTTGATATCGTTTTATATTTTAAGTCCTGCATTATGAGGAGAGCGACTCCGCCTCCACGTTGTGTGGGACGGTCTCGGGTTTTGTTATATAGATCTTATTAAACGCATTTCAATCGCGCTTCAGCAGAGTTGCGAAGCAGTCCTCACATACTCTATCCTAAAGTTCTCAATGAGTAGCGAGTCATATATAATATAATTTTTTTTTCCAGAAACTTATTTTGTTTTTCTGTTAAGGGATCGGTGTTCGTTCAGCTCAACCATTAATTCACTATTTCCTACTAAACACGGAATCGCAGTCATATATATATATACAGTTATTTGTAAAAACTGTTTTGTTTGCGCCTTTGAAGTGAAACACTACTGACTAAATTGTTTATACAAGTGATTGAAAACTCATCAATTAATCAACAGTAATCAGTGTTAACTTAACTGCTTTGACAAACACTGCTGGGAAACTAAGGACCAAAAACTCTTGATTAGCTGTCACTAATTGATTGAACTGACTGGAGCCAAGGTGTGAAGAATTGTTACTTCAGGCTGATGGCAAAGTGGGGATACACCAAACAAATTGCTAGAACGTTAACTTAGTGTATTGTGAGACACCTATCAGCTACCTCAAAAGAAATTTAAATTTGTTGAAAACAACACAGATACATGAATATTCAATCTTTGTAAGTCAAAAACGTCATTCTGACAGTCGATATGCTTGGCGTTTGCTGATAAAAAGGATACTTTGCAAGTTCATGTGAATACTACTCACGAAGAGAAGAAGAAAATTTTCTGATCGGAACTGTTTATAAGTATATTTTTAATATTAGTTTTTATTTCAGGGAAGTTTCTATATATTTAGTTTTGCAAGTGTGTTTGGGGAGGATCGTAGGGTGTAATAAGGAGGTTTAGTTGATAGGTTTTTCCAATTTTGCCGTTTGTTTACCTTAGTTACCTTTTTTCGTGTGTGTTTGTTGCCCTGGTATTTTTGTCGTTTTCGGTCATTGGATTCTGTATATTATTTGTAATCATGAATGGTAAGTGCACGACGGGTGTTCAGACGGAGGTAAGTATGGGTGTTAAGGGAGGTCTGAGGGAGGTGAGTCGAGGGGTGCAGGTGGGGGAGAGTGAGGATCCAGAGGCATGCAGACAGTGTAATATGAGGTATGGTGGTGGTCGGTCAATGGAGAGTAGTGGGGTATGTGCGAATTGCAGGGATATTTTACAGTTGTTAGAACAGTGTGTTGGATTCGAGCGGGAGATTGCAGAGCTGAGAGGGAGGTTGGGGAGGGCCGGTGTATCTGGAGTTACCCCGTTGAAGGTTACCTACGATGGTGAAGTGGAAGGTGGGTGGAAGGTCGTTGTGGACTCAAGGAGGAAACTGGAAAGCAGGAAACGTGGAGGAATAATGCTTGATGTGGGGGTGTAACTGAGGAGGGGGGTTCTAGTAGGAAAATTCGGAAGGTGGCGTCAGGTCAGGGCTGCGTCGAGTCCGACAGCCAGAGTCGGCGTAAGGCTGCCAAGGTTGCTAGGCGGTGTTTAGAAAACAGGTTTAGTGTTTTAGACTCTGATACCCCTGGGGACGAGAGTGAGGGGGGAAAGTGTGGGGGGTGAGATGGTTGTTGATGATGATAGGCCAGTCGGGGTAAGGAGGGCGGCCAAGAGAAAGAGGGGGCCAGGAGCTTGCAAAACGAGAGGAGGTGCAGATGATATAGGAACTGGGGCCAGAAGAAGAAAATTAGTTGTAGCGGGGAGCAGCATTGTACGTGGAATTAACAATGTAATTTGTGGTCCTGATAGTTCCAATCGAACAGTCTTGTGCTTTCCGGGGGTGAAGGTGGAGGATCTCAGGGACCGGTTAGATGGCATTGTGGCAGGGTCAGGACCGGAACCGGTAGTGGTGGTCCATGTTGGGACCAACAATATCAGGGAGAGAAGGTCAGTAAGTTTGGTGGAGTCGTATAGAGGCTTAGTCGGCAAACTGCTAAGTAGGAATGCAAGGGTAGTCGTATCCGGGGTCCTTCCTGTCCTTGGAGGTGGGGACGAACGGAACTCAAGGATTTTGGCGCTAAATGAAGAGTTAGAGGACTACTGTGTTGATCTGGGAATTCCCTTTATCGACCATTGGGACACGTTTTGGGGCAATGGGAGCATGTACGGGCGTGACGGGCTGCATCTTAGCAGGGCGGGAAAACGGGTATTGGGGGATAAAATTCTACGGATAGCAGAGCCTTTTTTGGAGAGGAGCGGGGTGGGAGGTCAGAGGCAAGTATAACTAGAGTGGACATAGGTGGGGTGAACAAGAGGGAGGGGGACAGAATAAGTTTACCAAGACTAGCACCAGAAAACAATGGGCCCAGTAGGCGGAAGCCAATGAACCTCGGTACCCTGAAAGTGGGTTATAGCAACATCCAGGGTCTCCACCGGAAAGTAAGTGAAATTGCTACATTGATTATATACTCACTGACATTAGCGTATGGAGGGAGGTTATAGATGTAGAAATAGATGACGAGGGAAAAAATGACTTGGGTAGTGATCACAACCTGTTAACAGTTAAGATTATGGGCAAAAAGACGAATAGAGACAGAAATACCTTCAAGGAAGTTTGCGGACTAAAACAAGGAGCCGACTGGAAGCAGTTTCGGGAAAAACTAAAACCAAATCTTGAATGTATACCTAGGGATGCAAATGTCCAGAGTATTTCAGATGGCATAGTAAATAGCCTAACAGAGGCAGGGAAGGAGTGTATAGGAAGGGTGAGGGTCCCAACGAGAGAGCTTGGATACAGGGTTAACGAGGGACTGAAAAAGGCTATAAAGAAAGGAAGGTAAAATGCGCTGCTTACAGAAGAAGTAGGAAGCTTAAAGGGGTGGATAACAATGACACGAGACTAATGAAAGGAGAATATGAACTGGCACGGAAAAAGGTGAATGAGATAAAGAATAATAATAGGAAGGAGCGCAATTGCAGTCTTGCCAGAACAATAAAGAAAACGGGGGGTTCGAGCTCAAACGTATTTTGGAACTGGGTAAATAAACGGGGGAAAAGTAGTGTGCAGAGTATCAAAGTGGATGGGGAAAGTACAGAAGATAAAGGCCGTATCGCTTCAGAGTTAGTCAAGCACTGGGAAAAGATAAACGATAGGCGATGGGGCAGTGGGTCCCCACCAAAAAGAGATACACTGGTGGAGGAGAACCTATCCAATCGTGTATGTAGCGAAATAACGGCAGAAGAAGTGCGGAACGTGGTCTCGAAACTAAAAAACGGTAAAGCGGGAGGGACTGATGAAATTCCGAACGAATTCCTCAAAAATGGAGGGGAGGCACTTATTGAAGTCCTGACAAACCTTTTCAGCCTGGCTCTGCGAAAGCAAGAGGTCCCCAGAGAGTGGAGGGAAAGTAAGGTGTCGTTCATACACAAAAAGGGGGATAAGGAAGTTCTAGATAACTATAGGGGGATATCAGTTAGTAGTAACATCGGAAAAGTATTCTGTAAGGTCATATACGGTAGACTAGAGGAAGTTATTGAAGAGAAAGGTTTTTTAGGAGAAATTCAAAATGGTTTCAGGAAAGGACGAAGAGTCACTGATCACCTATTTACACTCACCCAACTGATAGAATCAACAAAGGCTGAAAAGAAAAAGATGTTTCTGGCATTTCTAGATGTGAAAAAAGCGTACGACCGAGTGTGGAGGGAAGGTATGTGGCGAAAGCTCGAGGGCATCGGACTGGGGGGTGACTTTGTGGGAATCATGAAAGCACTGTATACAGATGTGCAAAGCCAACTCAGTCTAGGGAGTATCACTACAAAACGAGTCCCTATGGATATAGGCCTCAAGCAGGGGTGTATCTTTTCACCGATTTTGTTTGCATTGTATGTTAAAGATTTAGGGGACGAACTAATTCAGAGTGCGGAGGGGGTAAATGTTGGAGACATAAAGATACCAGGCTTATTCTTTGCGGACGTTAATGTCTAGAACTGAACAGGGGCTAGAGAAACTGCTGGAAATTGTTGGTAGATATGGGAACACTTGGCGGCTCGAACTAAATGAAAATAAAAGCAAGGTAATACCCGTTGGACGCAAGGTAGATATGACGAAGAGATGGAGAGTGGGGGAGTTCTCAATCCCCGAAGGGGAAAGCAAACAAATCACTGTAGGAGAAACGGGAGAGTATGAGTATCTAGGGGTAAGCATAAATATAACGGGAAGAGGGGTGTACAGAAATTACTCAGCCAAACTGATTCTGAAGGGGAAAAGAATTCTGAACCAACTAAAACTTTTAGGGAAAAATAGTTTCAACAAGGTCTTTGTGGGGAAAACACTGTGGGAGAGGGTGGGTTTACCAAGTATAACGTATGGCACGGACGTGATTCCATTAAACCAAACCGTTATTAAGAAGTTGGAAAATACTCAAAATGATGCCGGCAGATGGATAACAGGGTCGAGTAATGCTGCAGCTTTGGAAGCAGTAAGGGGGGAGCTTGGGTGGATGAAAATCAAGGACAGGGTAGATTTGGGAAAACTGTGTTACTTTAACTACTTGAGAAACCTGCCTGACAACCGGTGGTGCAAATTGATGCTCGATACCATTTGGAATTCTAATATAGAAACGGGGTGGTCAAAACATGTGAGGGAACTAATTGACAATTACTCTATAGAGGTCACAAACATAGAAGTAGGAATGAAAGAAGGCAAAAGGTTTGTCAAAGAGAGAGTCATGGAAGATTGCAATCGAAACTGGCGAGCAGGGGTTAGCGTGAAAAGATCACTGCAGGGGTTACAATATAAAGAAAAGCCAGCTTTTGAGAAGTACCTAGATGGCACCTTTGGAGGGTCACTGCTGTTCAAACTGAGATCAAGATCACTGGAGCTTCGGGGAAAAATTGGGAGAGATGGGGAAAAGGGATGCCAAATGTGCCACTCTGGAGTAGTGGAGACCCTGGAACATTTTCTCTTGGAATGCCCACAGTATATACCTCATAGAATAAAATTTACTGGAAGAATAATGCAGAAGTGGGGTGAAGAAACAAAGGATAGATGGCTGAAGGGGGACACGAGGGAGAGGGTAGGAATGCTTATTGAAGAAATTGAAAAAGAGGAAGTGAGGGACACTATTAAGCAGTTTATATCTGAATGCTGGGAGGAGAGGAGGGGAAGAGGGGGTGGGGTGCAGGGGGAATGATGGCCTTCTCTTATGAGGACCGCGACAAATCAGCGGCTGGCCAAAGAGTTATTATTATTATTACATTGATCGAGACAGAGGAGTTTGATGTCATGGGCTTAAGCGAGACGTGGGTAAGACACGAGGAACGGGTAGACCAAGTAAGCGGGTGTGTGTGGATAGGTGTTGGGCGAACGGAATGCCCGAAAAAGGGGGAGAGGTAGGCATGTACATTAACGAGGATTTAAAACCGTCGCTGATTACAGATCTGGAAGATATCATCACCTCGGCTGAGGTGTCAAAAGAAATTGGATGGGTGAAGATCAGTCTGAGAAACAAAAGTATTGCCCTTGGGATTGTGTACTGTGCGGTGGAGGAAAGTAAACCCGAGTGGAATGATTCGATATGCTCAACACTAAGGTCCAATATCACTGAACTAGAAAACAGGGGGCTCGGTATAATTCTGATGGGCGACTTTAATGGACACATAGGTGATAAGGAAGAAGGCATAGAGGGTGGGGACAAGAAAGTCAACAGGAATGGAAGGAAGCTGTTGAACTTCACAAATGAGCTCGGTCTGAAGATTCTGAACAGGAACGCTAGATGTAAGGGGAAATGGACCTGGGAGAGAAACGACAGAAAATCAGTAATTGACTACATTCTCACATATGAATTTATGGAGGGAGGTGATAAGGGTAGAAGTGGATGACGAGGGCAAAATGGAGTTGGATAGTGACCACAACTTGATTACAGTGACGATGAGGGCCAAAAACGTAGAGAAAAGGAAAGGAAGTTTCAAGGAGGTTTGGGAACTCAAAAAGGATGCCGACTGGGCGAAGTTCGAAGAAAAACTGAAACCAAAGCTTGCAGCCGTACACAAGGGGGGTAGTGTCCAGAAGATGGCCGACGCCATAGTTGCGAGCCTAGTGGAGGCAGGGAAGGAAAGTGTAGGAAAGATTAGGGTGCCAACACGGGAACTTGGGTACAGAGTGAACGAAGAACTGAAAAGTGCCATAAAGGTTAGAAAAGCTAAATGTGCTGCATACAGGAGAAGTAGAAAACTTAAGGGGGTGGAAAGCAATGAGGCCATGGTAGCAAAGGAAGAATACCAACAAGCACGAAATAAAGTAAACAAGATTAAAGACGACAACCGGAGAGTGCGAAATAGCAGTCTTATTAGGACGATAAGAACGACAGGGGGGGTCGAGTTCGAGCGTATTTTGGAAATGGGTGAACAAACGTAAAAAAGGGAATAACCCACAGAGCATTAAAGTAGATGGCAGAGTTACAGAAGAGCGAGATCAAATCGCATTAGAACTAGTCAAGCACTGGGAAAAAGTAAACGATAAGCGATGGGGCATGGGGAACCCACCGGAGTGTCCGAACCAGGTCGAGGAAAATCTCTCGGACTTCGTGTGCAGCGAAATCAAAACTGAGGAGGTGCGAAGGGTGATCTCAAAATTGAGGAATGGAAAAGCGGGAGGGGTGGACGAAATTCCTAACGAGTTTATCAAAACAGGGGGAGAGGAACTCTTGGAAAGCCTAACTGCCCTATTCAATTTAGCCATAGAAAAACAAGATGTCCCAAAGGAGTGGAGGGAAAGTAAAGTGACATTTATTCACAAAAAGGGGGAAAAAGACGTCTTGGATAACTATCGAGGGATCTCTGTCAGCAGCAACATTGGAAACGTCTTTTGTAAAGTCCTGTATAGGAGATTAGAGGAGGTGATTGATGAGAAGGGTTTTTTGGGAGAAATCCAGAATGACTTCAGGAAGGGAAGGAGAGTCACTGACCATCTTTTCACGCTATCCCAAATGATAGAATCCGCGAAAGCAAAAAAGAAAAAGATGTTCATGGCCTTTTTGGATGTTAAAAAGGCATACGATAGAGTATGGAGGGAGGGTATGTGGCGCAAGCTGGAGGCTCGGGGCTTGGGGGCGAGTTTGTTGGGATTATGAAAGCATTATATAAAGATGTACAGAGAGAACTTAGCCTGGGTAACATTACAACAAAACGTGTGCCTATGGAGATAGGCCTAGAACAGGGGTGTATCCTTTCGCCAATTCTTTTTGCATTGTACATCAAAGGTTTAGGAGATGAACTCCTGCATAGCGATGAGGGGGTTGCAGTTGTTGACTTGAAGATCCCAGGGCTATTTTTTTGCAGACGATATGGTGCTAGTGTCAGAAAGCGAAGAGGGGTTAGAGAAGATGCTGGGAATTGTTGGGAAATATGGGAGCAAATGGAGACTCGAACTTAATGAAAGCAAGAGCAAAGTTATACCCGTGGGCCGCAAAGTGGACCCCACTCGAAGGTGGAGAGTGGGGGAGTTCTGCATTCCGGAAGGTAGCAGTAGACTTCTTAGTGTAGGAGAGACTAGTGACTATGAATACCTGGGGGTAAATACAAACATCACAGAAAGAGGCAGCTACCGAAACCACACAAATAAATTGATTCTGAAGGGGAAGCGAGTCCTTAACCAAATGAAACTTATAGGGAGAAACAGTTTCAATAAGGTTTTCGTGGGGAAAACCATTTGGGAAATGGTGGGTCTGCCAAGTATAACATACGGTACGGAAGTTGTACCCCTAAACCAGACAGCTGTTAAGAGCTTGGAAATCCTGCAGAACGATGCAGGCCGATGGATAACAGGCTCGAGTAATGCCGCAGCACTAGAAGCAATCAGGGGTGAGCTTGAGTGGATGAGGATCAAGGACAGGATAGACCTATTGAAACTCGGTTATCTTAATTATTTGGTAAATCTCCCCGATAGCCGATGGCGTAAAGTAATGTTCCTGAGAACTTTCAACTCAAATATCAAGACGGGGTGGATGGTCCAAGTGAGGGAGCTAGTAGAAAACTACTCAATGGAGATCTCGGACCTTGACGTTGGGGCAAACCAGGGCAAAAAGATCGTCAGAGAAAGGGTCATGGAGGATTGTAACCGTAATTGGCGAGAGGGGGTCAAATCAAAGAGATCTTTGGGTGGCCTGCGTGATAAAGAGAAGCCTCGTTTTGAAGAGTACCTTGATGGCACCTTTGGGGGGTCACTGTTGTTCAAGCTGAGGTCGCGGTCCCTGGAGCTGAGGGGAAAAGTTGGGAAAAACAGTGAAAAGGAGTGCCAGATGTGTCACGTGGGCGTGGTGGACACCCTGGAACACTTTCTTATAGAATGCCCAAAATACCAGTCTAAAAGATCGAGATTCACGGGGAGTATAATGAAGACGTGGGATGGGAGAATGAAGGACATGTGGTTAGGGGGCGAATCAAAGGAGAGGGTTAATATACTAATCGGAGAGATTGGGAAGAATGGGGCAAGGGATGTCATCAAGCAGTTCGTCTCCGAGTGTTGGGAGGAGAGAAGAAGCGCGGGAATAGGGAGGCAGTTGGGAGAACATGGGCAACCAAGGCCTTCTCATACGAGTCGTGACAAATCAGCGGCCGGCCGAAGTGTTAATAAATAAATAAATAAATAAATAAAAGTGTGTTGTGGAATTCAATAAAAAGGAGGTTTGTCTAGTGTTTAGCTATAAGTATCGGTATTTCTTTCACACTGTCGTCAGCAATCAACCAGCCGTTAAATCGCCCCCGGCTAAGAACAGCGTCGATTCTTACATGTTTCGTTTTTGTGCCTGAGCGATGATTCTTCATTACAAATTTATGGATGGTTTAATTTTCGAAAGGTTTTTATTAGTAATAGATAATGTATAGACATTTCAACACCCTTAAGGGGCGTCGTTATTGAATACTAGACGACATTCGGTGCTGGCAATCCTTCTCTCTTTACATATTTTAAAGAGTATTTACCCGCTCCGATGAAAGTGTATCGAGAGTATAGCGGTCGGTGATGTTTGTTTGTCTATTTGATTAAAAGCACAAAATATTGGCAACTACTCAAGCCATTGTTGTGTAATCTAGTAAAAAGTTCGACCTAGGTTAAGTGATCTGCCTGCTACCCTCTTTACATATGTTATGGAATTGTTATTACCCACACCGGCGAAAGTCTAGCGGAGGTATAGCGATCGGTGATGTTTGTTTGTCTATTTGATTGAATACAATATAGAGTCTTGGGACAACGATCAAGGTCATTGTGTCCTGTTTTGCTGGTTTGTTTGTGTATTTGTACGTCCTCGCGATATCTCAGTAACCGTTAAAACAGGGGCAGCCCAGCATCCTGCCAATCTCAAATTTCGGGCGGAATCTGGAATCAAATCCCCAACTCTCCAAATTATAAGCATTGCATCTTACAATCGTAAACATTTCCACTCTCCATTTATGTGTTGAATTCAACGGTGACTTGTCTGGGTGGGCATATCAATCAAAAATTAGGAATATTCCAGAACGGAATTATAATAGTTATGGAAGACCTGTTGACAGAAAGCTGGTTACGATATCTGGGAAATCTGCACCACATAACCGCGAATCATACATGGCACTGTCTGTGTGTTGAACTGAAGTTTTCTAATTGAACAACTGCCCTTACGAACCTTTGTAAGATTTCGTCAGCCCTTTTTTGCTTCCTCAAGAACCCTTTTCACCAAATCACTGCAGCTCTCAGTCAGTTCCGGAGGACTCCTCTCTTCAGCAGCAAGATCTTCACTTGCGTCAAAGGCCAAACTCGTCTTCAGTTTCAGAATCACTAGCACAAATATCTATTCACTCCCACCTTCAACATCAATGCCTTCTTCACTGCTGCCACCAGTCTCCTCTGCTTAAAGCAGAGGAGAGTGGTGTCAGCAGTGAAGATGGAGTTGAAGCCAGGAGGTAGTGGTGATAAAACTAACAACGAGTTGGAAGCGGATTTTGGTTTTCATTCTTCTCTTAGAAAAATAACTTATTCCGTGTGGAGATGGCAGATAGCCAATAAAATTTCCACAAAAATAAATGCGTCCTGTTACTCTCGTAAATTTACGTAAATTATCTGGAAATTTCCTAGTTCCCAGTTCTGAGTGTAATTTCGTTCCTGTCCTCGTTTCTATAGAAAACCGGGAATATATTAAATCCTAATTTGAATGGGGGGGGGGGGGGGGGGGGTAAGGGAGTCGAACGAATGGTAAACGCAGCAATACTTTAAGCTTTGGGTACATGCTGATCCGAAGATATTCGTGTCAGTTTTCTATTTATAGGTTATTAAGTCTAAGGCCACAGGACCAATTTGTGACTGTTTTTGCAGTAGTGTTATCGAAGTAAGCACTTTGAGTATTTTAGGTTGGAGTCCAAACTCTTCGTCAAGTACCTCACTTGGAATAGGGTGGAAGCATTTTAATCAGTGTTTTGCAAAAATGATGCACTAGGCACAAGTCGTCCTCTACAAAGGACCCTCTCCCTCACCCAAGTTAATTTATCTTTTTGAATTATTTGTGTGCGATGTTATGTAAAGGAAAGATTAATAGGATGTGAACCTTGCGATCAAGGGTGTATGCTATTGCAATCCATTGAACGTCACAGAGGAATCTTTGGACATTGATTCCACCTTATATGAACCCACTCTACTCTGCACAGCAATGAATAAACAATTTTAAATGTAGACTGGCGTTGAGAAACACAATTTTGTAATAAAAAATGTGAAATGATTAATGGAAGATAATAACCAGAACTTCCAAGCGTCAGTACTACTGTTCACGGGGAATTCATCTGTGATTATTGTGCGTGCTGGGATTGCCGATCAACACTGTGATATGTGTTTCGAGACAATGTGTGGGTCACTTTATGAAATAGATTGCCAGTAAGTCCGAGGTCTGGAATCCGAAGCCACCTAAGTCAATAGCCCAAGTATAACAACAGATCGAATACCCTTTTTTCTGTATTCGAGGCGCATTAAAAAAAGACCCTGGACAACCTTTATTATAATGGTAAATAATAAGCAGACAGTAACCAACGCTGTTGACGTCACATTCACTGGCTGTTTTAAATTGTTTAACGAAGATTGATATCCGTGTCGGGATCGTTGGTCAAGGCTTGTGGAGTCAAAGGTATTATTTTGTTGTCGTCGGTATAGGACTGGTAGGAATCCCTTATCAAATGTCAGTTGAAATTATGCATGCCGTGTTCTTTGGCCCGATTGTACAGAGAATGGTTGATTCTAACAGCTTAATATCTTGTGATTTGAAAGGTAGCTAAACTGTTGGTGCTCTTGATCGGGAAACATTATGTACGTGACAGGTCGAGAGAGACGTGTGAGAGCCGATGCTCGAACCTACGACCCATAACACAGAGAGTGACCGATTTGCCACGAGCCTTTATACCTCGACCACTACACGTAAATGATTCGTGTTTCTGTTTATCTTCATTTTGGGTTTGTTTTTACAAGATTTGTTAGCGCGAGGTACATATTTTAGATATTTCTTATTTGTATCTTTTCCGATTATTGGACAGTGACAAAGTTGACTTTTTCTCGTTTGTTGGTTTGTTTTGATGGGAAGGGTATCCCTGCCGGTTGGTTAACCGAATCATAAAACGCTTGATTTCCCGCAATCTAAAGTGTCATTCACGTTGTGCTCTACACTATCATAAACCCATCAAGCCAGTCTTCGTTTGGGTGAAGTATTAAACCTTTGAATCCCGGTGGTATCTTCCACGCTAGTTCTGTGTCATCAATTGGGAGAGTCTATATTCGTTATATGGGGGAAGACAAATCAATATTTTCAACGTGCAGCCCAAAGGCTGCATGTTGAAAATCTTGATTGGTCTACCATACAAATTCACCGAGCAACTATCTACTTAATGCGGTCAGGTCATATCACTATCCCGCACAAGAAAGTGGTCCTTCGGGTTCAACCATTTCCATTTTCTTTGTTTTGATAGGGTTAAAGCAGATAGTTATCATGGACAGGAAATTAATTGACTGTATTAAACGGCAATTAATTCAGTATATTTTATCCGATTATCGACCAAGTAAAGATATGCAAAGATTTTTAGTCTGTCCGCATTTGTAGTTGCCACTGTGTATTGTCAATCGTAACGATGATTGATTCATGAAACCGTCTATTTTAAAGAATATTAATATTTTCAAATTTAATTAAAAAATCGGTGTATTCGCGCGAATAAATCAGCAGACTCAATCGTTTCAAGCTGTCAAAATATTATATAGGTACAATAACTTATAAAGGCATGGTCTGATCGAAGCGCTCATCAAAAGACGTAACCCTTCATTTCAGTGGCGTTTCATTTTGGTGCTTCGGTAGCTTGCTCCACCCCTCTCCCTCCAAAAAGTAACATCCACACGCCACCCCTAAAAATCTTGAATACTACGATACGGCATTGGGCGTCCACTAATGAAATTACAGATGAGATACCACGGATGGTGAAAATTAACGTTTTATCGAGCCTCAAAATTGTGCCATTTGGGGCATATTTTTCAAAAATTCTATTTTTTAAAATAAATATGCTCTCCCGTGTCCCAGCAATAAGAGGGGGATACAATCTGCATACCTTTCACCAAACCCCAGACTTAGATCTTTGTGATATGCCTGCAGCTTAAAAAAGCCCCCCCCCCCCCAAATATGATCACTGTGCCCCTAATTTAGATACCTGGCTTTCATTATTCTACTTCCATACACAAAGTTGCAACATTCGAGATTATTTCGTCTCCTGAGCGGAATAGGCGCAAGCTGCAATACTAAATCATTCCAGGTGGCGCCTTGTTCCACTCATGGAACGCTTTATTGATATAGTTATCCCTTCCACTAAACCACATCATGTATACTTGCAGTATTGCAGTAATATGAGGTTATCGTCACCGCATGCCCGTTGTGACATGAAGCATATTCGCACAGCATGAGCGTTTTTGACCTGTCCGTCATTTGCCAGCACTCAAACTCGAAGGAGTGGTAGCGACTGGCTTTGACAGTCCATTTTAATTATGTTACTGAACATATTCACTCTGAACCTCAAACTAGGTGAGACAAAATATTTTGGCCCTGACACTGACCTGTGATTCACTTTGTGGTATTCCTAACGAGTTTATCAAAAAGGGGAGAGGAATTCGTGGAAAACCTAACTGCCCTATTCAATTTAGCCATAGTAAGTCAAGAGGTCCCAAAGGAGGGTATCCCCCCATTAGTCAGACACCCCAGTTGTCAGACAGTTTATAATCACAGATTATTGGGTTGTTTGAATAGCTAATCCCTTACTTATCACCTTCAGAATAAAGTGGGATATTCCAATAAGTCAGACAGAAAAGAAACAATTAATTAGCTTTTAGTGATTTATTTCTTCACCAGTGTGTTTTAGAAATGAACAGAAAATAAATAGAATATAAATGACAGTAAAATAAAAAATATGAAGTACAATAAGAAGAGTTCTAGGCACAATAAATTAAAATTATGAAATAAATGACAATAAATGACAATAACATGAATAATCGCACAAATAAATAATATCTTTTGTAATAAATAAACAGAAAATCGTATTTTATGAAACAAAGAAAATAAATAGGAAATAAATGACAATAAAATAAAAAATATGAAATACAACAAGAAAAGATTTCTAGACATGAATAATCATACAAAATATTTTTTTGTGTTAAATAAACAGAAAAAAACAGTAAAATGAAAAATATGAAGTACAATAAAGAAAACATTTAGACTCATTTTATTGTAAATAAATAGAATAATCATATTTCATGATATCTTTACGTAAATAAACAAAAAAACATGTTTTATAAAAACAATGTAACAAAATGAAAAATGTAAGGTACACATCATAAACAAATGTACAATATTACAATGACAAAAAAAAAATGTACAAAAGGAATATTAATTTACAAACAAATCATCCCATTCTTAACAGTGTTCCAGCTGCATCAAGGAACTCCATTGGAGACTTTGTTCCCTGTCCTAGTTGTTCCTAAAGGCGGTCCAGGCTGTTGTCAATTCCACTGTAAACCTGCTTCCGGGAGGTGAAGAAGCACCAAAGTCCATTTGAGCAATTTTGATTGTCTCTGCCTTTTCAATGTTCTTTGTTATATTTATAAATCTGAAGAGGTTAGGATGTCGATGTAGTAGTGATGGATTTAGGCGATTGTCCAACTTCAGATTCTTCTCTGTAAGGTCGGGCATGACCTAAAATCTTGAATTTTGCTCCATAAAGCCTAAAGTTATCCGTGTTATTACACAATATATTTTTGATTTTTATGTTTTGATTATTTCTCAGAAAATATTTAAAAGGTATTTTGATTATATGTCAACAAAAACAAAAAAGTACCAAACAAAATGTTGAAACTAAATTTTATTCAAATTGTATATATCTGGGTTGTTCCATTTATAACAATAGGTAATCATCTATTTTAATTTCAGCTAATCCCCAATTAACTGTCTGACAGCTGGGGTGTATGACAAATGGGTGTCTGACTAATGGGGGTAAACCCAAAGGAGTGGAGAGAAAGCAAAGTGACATTTATTCACAAAAACGGGGAAAAAGACGTTTTGGATAACTATCGAGGGATCTCTGTCAGTAGCAACATTGGAAAAGTTTTCTGTAAAGTCCTGTATGGGAGACTAGAGGAGGTGATTGAAGAGAAGGGTTTTCTGGGAGAAATCCAGAATGGCTTCAGGAAGGGAAGGAGAGTCACTGACCATCTGTTCACGTTATCCCAAATGATACAATCCGCGAAAGCAAAAAATAAAAAGATGTTGATGACCTTTTTGGATGCTAAAAAGGCATACGATAGAGTATGAAGGGAGGGTGTGTGGCGCAAGCTGGAGGCTCTGGGCTTGGGAGGCGAGTTTGTTGGAATTATGAAAGCATCATATAAAGACGAACAGAGTGAACTTTGCCTGGAAAACATTACATCAAAACGTGTGCCTATGGAGATAGGCCTAAAACATGGGTGTATCCTTTCGCCAATTCTTTTTGCATTGTACATCATAGCGGCGAGGGGGTAGCAGTTGGTGACTTGAAGATCCCAGGGCTATTTTTTGCAGACGATATGGTTCTAGTGTCAGAAAGCGAAGAGGGGGCTTGCGAAAATGCTGGGAATTGTTGGGAAATATGGGAGCAAATGGAGACTCGAACTTAATGAAAGCAAGATCAAAGTTATACCTGTGGCCCGCAAAGTGGACCCCACTCGAAGGTGGAGAGTGGGGGAGTTCTGCATTCCGGAAGGTACCAGCAAACTTCTTAGTGGTAGGAGAGACTAGTGACTACGAGTATCTGGGGGTAAATATAAACATCACGGGAAGTGGCATCTACCGAAACCACACAAATAAACTAATTCTGAAGGGGAAGCGAATCCTTAACCAAATGAAACTTATAGGGAGAAACAGTTTCAATAAGGCTTTCGTGGGGAAAACCATTTGGGAAATGGTGGGTCTGCCAAGTATAACATACGGTACGGAAGTGGTACCCCTTAACCAGACGGCCGTAATGAGCTTGGAAACCCCGCAGAACGACGCAGGCCGGTGGATAACGGGGTCGCGTAATGCCGCAGCGCTAGAAGGAATCAGGAGTGAGCTTGGATGGATGAGGATCAAGGACAGGATAGACCTTAATTATTTGGAAAATCTCCCCGACAGCCGAAGGTGTAAAGTAATGTTCCTGAGAATTTTCGACTCAAATATCAAGACGGGGTGGATGGTCGAATTGAGGGAGCTAGTAGAGAACTACTCATTGGAGATCTCGGACCTAGACGTTGGGGCAAACCATGGTAAAAAAATCGTCAGAGAAAGGGTCATGGAGGACTGCAACCGTAATTGGCGAGAGTGGGTCAAATCAAAGAGGTCTTTGGGTGGCCTGCGTGATAAAGTGAAGCCTAGTTTTGAAGAGTACCTTGATGGCACCTTTGGGGGTCACTGTTCTTCAAGCTGAGCTGGAGCCGGGGGTCAATTGGGAAAACAGTGAAAAGGAGTGCCAGATGTATAATTTCGGCGTGGTGGAGATCCTGGGACACTTTCTTCTAGAACGCCCAAAATACCAGTCTTACAGAATAAAATTCACTGGGAGTATAATGGGAAAGGGGGATGGGAGAATGAAGGACGTATGGTTAGTTGGAGACTCAAAGGAGAGGATTAATATGCTAATCGGAGAGATTGGGAAGAATGGGGCAAGGGATGTCATCAAGCAGTTCCTCTCCGAGTGTTGGGAGGAGAGAAGAAGCGTGGGAATAGGGAGGCTGTTTGGAGTACAGGGGTAACCAAGGCCTTCTCATTCGAGAACCGCGACAAATCAGCGGCCGGCCAAAGTGTTTTTATTATTATTATTATCCAATCTCTCGAGGCACCAATTCTGAGGCAAATCTGACCCTGTTCTGGCCTAAAGTCTTAACAATAATTCAGTTGACTGTTTTTTGTTCTGACAATATGAAATATTCTGTACGAGTCAATCTAAATTTCAACACTGATTCTATATCAATATGTCTCTTGGCAAAACTGTCATTTTGTACCGAATGACTATCAAACGTACAAATTATTGTTTGTTTTGAAACCAACAGGAGAGCAGTTTCAATGAACCCATTTAAGGTATTTTTTATTTAATCTTATTTGTTTTACAAGGATTGGCGAACAAGTTATGCACCTTATATTAATGCATCTTCTTTGCCCAGTAACTGAACTACGTCCCACACTGATTTGCGACAATTGACTCTGCAGTCTGCCTCGTCAAAGTTTATCTTCTAAGTACATGTACATTATATACGAAAGTGATGTATGCTGGATGTTTTTGTAAAGCATTGCACCCATGCTTTACAATGTTGCTGTACACCACACGTCCATGCCACCCTATATTGAAACAGAACGAATTTGTAGATGTCTTATTTTGGAACGATTCTGGGAAGGAATCTAAAATATAAACCTAAACTCCCGAGGCGTGGGTATTGCTAATACATTGCATCACCACTTCCATGATTGGTATTCTTATGATCTTAGGGATGTTCTGACAATTGGCATGGGTTCTTGAAAGGACAGACTCGCAATATCGCTTGAGGTCCACTTTATACATTTGGAAGAAAGTTTAAGGCCATGTGCTGGGGAGGGGGGGGGGGGGGGGTGGTCACAATGCCATTATTGTTCTAAGCTTGAAGTGTGCTTTGTGAACATAGGATGGGGGGGGGTCGCCATTTTCTTCTAGAATATCGTTGAGTTTTATTCTATCAGAGTCACCTGTTGTTTTAACCCACCCTTCCATAAAATGTATCGTGCTCCTCTGTGCAAACTATAATGGTATGTTACTTGGGTCCCAAAGTAACCTTTAGTAGTATAAAATAGGGTTTATGGCTTCCAACAGAATATTACCTCACTATTGCCAAGTAACGGACCAACAATACGGTTTCAAAATTCCCTAGTGGCCCATTTGTAATTTCTAAATCTAGCATTTTCTCGTAAACCACTCTTTACACCTCATACCTGGCGCCTAATATTTATTATTCCTCTGGTTCTCAAAGCTTAACCTCTTTATCTGCATGTGTCATACCTTAGTCCTCTTTGCTCAATCTTGAAATCGCCCTGCTTTTTTCTTAAATTCTTAATCCTTAAATTCCCATATTTAAAATAACATACTATATTATTTTGGCAAGAATAAGTTATGGGATACGTCTATGCATGTAGAGATAAGTATCGGAAAAACTGAGTGGAGATGAATGAGAAAAATTGTCGTGGCTGGGGAACACCACCAACCCCGCCGCCTTTTTCACACTCCTGGCGGCTTCTCTGGTATCTACATCATTGTTTAGATAGACAAGACTGTATGACCTACCTTGGCGCTTGTCTGAACAACAAAGGCTGCTCAGATTAAGTGCACGAGTTAATGAACAACGACGGCCACGGCTGGACTGGAAACATGGTGCCCCAGATAAAGGGGTTTCAAGCTTTAATAGGAACTGACGATCAGGTGCTGGAATGGAAATATTGTCAGATATACACAAGTAAGACTTTTGTGTTTGAGACATTCGGAAATACAATAAAAGAAAACAAAACATATTATAAAATGATTATTAGGTCTTTAGAAATGGCGGAAAGATAGATTGTGAGCAAGAAATATGGGAAAATTAACATGCGACACCGGTATGACAAATGCAGTAGGGATACACACAAGCTGTCGTTAATTTGTTCTTGATAAACTACGAAGCAGGCATATAGAAACAACATAAGATGTCGTTTTGTTAACAGGTTTGATTTCATTGATAATATTTAGTGCTTTTGACCTTGACTTGCGAACAAACAATTTTTCCTCTGGGTGGTTATCGTAGTTATACGATTACTCTGAAATAGAACTATGACCTCAGCAATTATCATTACGTAACAATAATTTCCCAGGTCTGCATTTACCAACATTGATGCGTATTTACCGCGTTGGAACTATTTGACGCCCCATTAACTCTTACATGTGCAAAAGAAGCTGCCTGTGTAATTTGTTCTGTTCCACAAGCTTACTTTCGTTCAAATGCACCAGCTCCATTTGACGGTGAGAAAATTAAAAACGTTGAAACTAAAAAGATGTTTGCTTCCAGACAAACTTGAAATCAAATAAGATTTCTGTTGTTTGATCGATTTGTTACACTCATTCTATTGTATACATTGTCGCCCACCCCGTGATGTATGCTCTATTGGATGCCGTGGGAGTTTTGGTTTGCAAACAAAAAATCTCCAAAATGTCATTATTTTGAAGTGCCGTGTACTTCTAATGAGACACTCCAATTGATGTAATTACAGATAATGTTTGGAGCCGTTAGCAACACGAATCAAACTGACTCACTCTACTCAAACCACTCGACACAGAGAAATTTCGTAGCCCGGAGAAAGACTTTTGAAAAATGATATTTATTATTTCCCATTGGAATCGCGCTTCTTAAAAGGTCTCGCCCTTCGGCGAAAATTTAAGTTTAGAAAATAGTAGACACAATCAGTTTGACCATGTCAGTCTGCGGTAATAAAATGTAGTTTCCGTAAAATTAGTTATCGTCTGCATGTATGTTTTGTAATTTCCTTAAATTAATTGAATATACAGTACAGTCGCCGTGGACTGGTCGTAATCCACGAGTGGACAGTAATGTTCACGCATAGTTCACCAGGTAATAAAAATAATCAGCAAAAGTTTAATTAATGAAGCACCAGGTTGCACCCGGTGCCTCATCAATTAAATATTTGATGATTATTCCTATAAGTAGTGTTTAGAATCTAATATTATTGTGTCCGTGGAATTACTGCAAAGTGATCAGTATCCATCGTTTTGGAGTTGGCCCGAGGTGGAGCGTTGAAGTTTCGATTTCATCTCTGTGCCATATGTCCACTCGGCTGAGTCAATATATAGAGCAGAGTGGAGGTCGTGGCTTCAATACACTGTCTCGGAGCCCCACTGTGTGGCAATAACTAATTTGTCTTACAATACTCAACCAATTTGTTTGTTTAAGCAAGGACCTATTTTATTGCATGCACACCAAAACAATACCCTGTTGTCATGAGTGATTCATTAGAATCAAAACAAAGTCAGTGTCATCGGAGTTTCCGTTTCAGTTGATCTTAAAACAATTTATCTCAGTGTGACGTTGTTAGACACCTTTTGGAAGGCTAGCAATTACGTTAACGACGGCAGTTAGCTAATTGTCGGTGTCGTGTCCGTCTGAGGCACGAAACTCCTTTCGCAAAAACAACGAACGACAAATAAGAATTTTCGATCCTATACAAATGTGGGTGGTATGGAAGACTGATGTAGTCGCACATTTTTATGACAAACTGCAAGCTCAGCCCAACATTAACCATCGAGCAAAATAAACACGTGATCAGGGGCACCACGGAGTTTTTTCAGCCAGCTATCATGCTGTGGTTAGGTCTACACTTGACCTAAATAGGATCCTGGGCAAGGTGTCGACTCTCTTGTTTATTTACGCAGTCGGGGATACAAAAATGATAAAACCGTGCACATCCCTGGTGTCTCAACTTGAACGGGTATTTGCATTTTTGTAGATTCGATATGGAGTTACACATGGTATTTGACCTGTTGACAGACCGTTCGATTCAGAAAGGTAGAAAAGTATCTGTTTTACATGTTAAAACAGTTACCTTTATTGATTGCTGATCCGCTTATGTACAAAATGAAGTATTTCATTACAAGTGTTATCGAGCTCTTATACTAAAATTTCCTTTCCTTACGTGTATTTCGTACGTGCGTGACGTGCTGCTACATTCAATACAGAGTTGAGTTTTGTCTAGACGAGACGTTTTTATCCGTACTGGAGAAAATATGCCTACTGCAAGATAAATATAGAATTAAAACCTAATGCGATGTTTAAAATTACCTACAAGAGGCTCGCAAGCACACTTCTTAGGCTAACCGAATTTTCACATGCTCTACGTTTATTTTATTTATCTTATATCACAATTCTCTTTTCTACCATCAATCAAGGATCAAACTAAAGCCCTAGAAACTATTGAATCATGTATTTCGGACATTCGCACATGGATGGTTTCAAACAAATTAATGATAAACGATGATAAGACTGAATTCTTAATAATTGGTTCATGACAACAACTCACTAAAGGTGACATCAATCCAGTGAAGGTAGGAGATTCCGCCATCAGTGCAAGTAACAGTGTACGTAATCTTGGTGCCTTCTTCGACTCTACCATGTCTGTGGACAGACATGTTACAAATATGTGCAATAAGGCTTTCAGAGGTCTATACAAAGTCAAACAGATAAGACAGTTCCTCACCAAATACTCAACAAAAACCCTAGTTCCTGCCTTTGTAACTTCACATTTGGATTATTGTAATGCCTTACTGTTCAACCTTCCACAGTATCAGTACTCCCGCCTGCAGATGATACTAAATGCCTCAGCCCGAGTGGTATGTAGGGTATCACGATATCAACACATTACTCCTGTTCTGAGGGATATGCACTGGATGTCAGTTAAGTACAGAATAATTCTCAAAACTTTATTATTAGTTTTTAAGACACAAAACAACATGTCACCAGCCTAGTTAGAAGAACTCCTTAATACCAAGAATGTGTGTCAATACAACCTGAGGTCCGATGATAAAATGCTGCTACATGTTCCAAAACATAGGTGTAAGACATTTGGAGCTAGGTCATTCTCATTTGCTGGCTCTCACTCGTGGAATAATTTACCAGAACACCTAAAAAGACTGTCAAATGTCAACCTTTTCAAGAAAGATCTCAAAACATACCTGTTCCAAAAAGCCTGTAAGTGATGTTCTGGACTGTAAGATACTGTACATATTCCGTTTGTATATTTGCACGAGCTCAATAACATGTACAGCGCCTTAGAATATGGTTCTGTATCTTCTGAACTATAACTTTGGCGCTATATAAATGTGTATATTATTATTTAAAAACAGATTCAGAATCGAAAGCTACAGCTAACATTGTATGAAACTGCTGTAAGGTAACCTGCATATTTGTCTCATAGGCTTTATACCAGTACCTTGGTAGTAATTATGAGACAAGTATATATTAAATATATAGGATAGGAACAGGTGAATACATGGGTGACTGGGAAGAACAACTGTCGAGGGTATCGAATTTGCACCCCCTAGAACAAGTCCGATATACTGGTGACATTTGGAGGATATAAACACATGGCTTGAAATCTCTCAAATGATATCACTCTTTGGCACATTTAAAATACATCCAAGAATCCAGGTTGACTTGAGGTGGTGGGACGACAAAATAGTATCTTTAGACACCGAAGTAAAAATCGAGAATTCGTATCTCAAAACCGGTTTATACACAAAACCCACAGACACACGCCAGTATCTACATGCTACTTCAGGTCATCCAGTTAACACCAAAAAGCCAATACCATACGTGATAGCATCCACGACGAAAAGAATCTGTTCTGATAACGCGGGGTACGAATGCTACAAAACTAACATTAAAGAACACCCACAGGCCAGAAGTAATAGAAAAGATTTCGTCGATGATCAGTTGAACAAAGCCGACGAAATTGAACGCGAAGGATTATTGTTGAAACGGCAAAATAATTCTATAGACGAAAGAGTTCGTTTGTTATAACTTACTCACGGCGCGTCCCCGACATCGGTAAAATAACACGCGAACGAATGCCAATTCTACACCACTCAAAACGTTTGACAGAAGCATTTGACCCCCTCCCTTATCTATTATAAATGACTGAAAAACTTAGGGGACATTATAGCTCACAGTAAACATAGTAAAAAGTTCAGTAATCAAAGGGTAGAATCGAATGTATGCCATAAAAATTGTGAAATTTATGGGTTTATGCTCTAACTATACAATTCACCGACATGTGCGGGAAACATATAACATAGGTAGGAAAATCACACGCACATCTTGGAATGTGCTGTATGGGATTTTCTGCGACAAATGTAACGAAATAGTTTACGTGGATGAAACCAGCACAAAACCTTACGAGTGGATGCAAAACCATTTGAGCAGAATGAAGCTGAAAGTCCTGTGCAACTAATACTGCAGAATTTATTCTTGTATAGAAAATTATTGGAATCTAACAAGTTACACGACAAAATACGGCTTTCGTAAAGGGTGCGTGCGGCATTTTGGATCAACAAACTTCGACCATGAGAATCAGTGGGCTTAACAGTTACTTTTCCCAGTTAGCAGTTGGTGAGGGCTGGGGCAGGGGCGTAACCTCTAGGATTGTGGGTGTGACATACCCCTAAAATCTCCCGATCCTGGGTTTCGTCTGGCAGAGGATAGGTAAATAATTATGAAATACCAAGTTGGGCGATGTCCTTGCTTGCCCGACGAAACACACGCTGTGGAGCACACGGTTGGTCAAAATCTCTTGCTTGCCTGACAAAAATACATACAGAATTGAAAGTGCAATAAATGCCCGACTCAGTATATCGGCAGAGAGAGTAACTAATAATAATAAATGACTTTTATGATCATGACCTATAGAAAGCACCCATATGGTCGGGCACCTCAACTAGCTGGTGTATAATTGACAGTACTGTCAAAAATGCCAAATACATTCTCTGCTATGTAAACATTTTATCAATGGAAAGTATATTTGTGGAGTATAGGCCTTTGATAAAATCGATTAGTTATGTTCCACAGTGTTGGGCGGTATGACAGAGCTGACAGGTTCAGTGAGAGTGGAGGCGCAAATGTGATAGCTTCGAGGTGTATGGGGCTGTATATGTACTTGGGCTGTATTTGAACGGTATGCCTACCCGAGTTCGAGACGGACAATAGTGCAGGGTATGATATGGCGGTGGGGAGGGAACACGGTTGTTGCGTATTTAATAATGTGGGGGTTGTGGTGGGAAGGGGAGTCTTTGTTGTAGCTCGTGAGAAAAATGTGATTGCTTTGTGGTATATTTGCCACGGCCTATTGGAAGCGTTTACATTGAAACGTGGAAATATAAAATTATGTAGAGTAGAATTGAAGGGTTTTTTTTATTTATTAGAGATCACCCAGGTGATCAGATGGAAGAGGAGGAGTGGTACTTGGCTGGGGGATAACCTAAAACTGTGTTATTCGAGAGAGCTTACCGTCTGTTACCAGTGGTAGTTCTGATATATACACGTTACAGGCTCTCATCTGATAAAGTGCACTTCAAATGAACTCGCCCCCGTAACCAGTAGCTGCGAGGATCATATCTTCAGGTTTTGCCATCCAAGGTCGTTATACTTTTAAAACGTGAATTCATTAATCAAAGCTCACGTGCTCACAATCTGCTACCAGCGGGAGTTTTGATATAAAAAACATTCCAGACTCTTGTAAACACTCAATGGACTTGCCTCTTTTAACAGTGGGAGTAAAAGGGATAAAATAAAACGTAATAAATTTGATGATAAACAGCAATGGAAAGAGCGTCGCTATTTTCACGTGTTGCCACACAACGAAGATACAAGTCGGTATTTAAAAAAAAAAGAAGATCCCAATCGGCCATCATGTTGATCGACAGTGGATTGCCGTCAAAAACACAATTCGACTCCAAACTTATGAATTATCGGCATGTCGCGCAATTTTAACATCCTGGTGACGCGGCGTATTATGGTACCGCACTCCAACGGAATTGATAGAAGTAAAAAATGAAAGCCTCTCTGAACAGAGTAAACTCCCAACCATGATGGGAGCTTTGACAAAAATTTTTAACATATTTCGCACGTGTATATAAACAATAGCTATGCCCTCGTGACTGAACCTCAAAGAAAACACACGCCGAACTGAAAGAGAATCTGCCGATGGCAGTGAACCCGGAGAAGGTGTAACTGTAACCGCGTCTGTAAAAGAAGTTACAGTACTCCGTTTAATCTCCCAACAACACTTTAGGATTATTGAGGTGATAAGGGTAGAAGTAGATGATGAGGGCAAAATGGAGTTGGATAGTGATCACAACTTGATTACAGTGACGATGAGGGCCAAAAACCTAGAGAAAAGGAAAGGAAGCCTTAAGGAGGTTTGGGAACTCAAAAAGGATGCCGACTGGGCGAAGTTCGAAGAAAAACTGAAACCAAAGCTTGCAGCCGTACACAAGGGGGGTAGTGTCCAGAAGATGGCCGACGCCATAGTTGCGAGCCTAGTGGAGGCAGGGAAGGAAAGTGTAGGAAAGATTAGGGTGCCAACACGGTAACTTGGGTACAGAGTGAACGAAGAACTGAAAAAGTGCCATAAAGGTTAGAAAAACTAAATGTGCTGCATACAGGAGAAGTAGAAAACTTAAGGGGTGGAAAGCAATGAGGCCATGGTAGCAAAGGAAGAATACCAACAGGCACGAAATAAAGTAAACAAGATTAAAGACGACAACCGGAGAGTGCGAAATAGCAGTCTTATTAGGACGATAAGAACGACAGGGGGGTCGAGTTCGAGCGTATTTTGGAAATGGGTGAAGAAACATAACAAAGGAAATAACCCACAGAGCATTAAAGTAGATGGCAGAGTTACAGAAGAGTGAGAACAAATCGCATTAGAACTAATCAAGCACTGGGAAAAGGTAAACGATAAGCGATGGGGCATGGGGAATCCACTGGAGTGTCCGAACCAGGTCGAGGAAAATCTCTCGGACTTCGTGTGCAGCGAAATCAAAACTGAGGAGGTGCGAAGGGTGACCTCTAAATTGAGGAATGGAAAAGCGGGAGGGGTGGACGAAATTCCTAACGAGTTTATCAAAAAAGGGGGAGAGGAACTCTTGGAAAGCCTAACTGCCCTATTCAATTTAGCCATAGAAAAACAAGAGATCCCAAAGGAGTGGAGGGAAAGTAAAGTGACATTTATTCACAAAAAGGGGGAAAAAGACGTCTTGGATAACTATCGAGGGATCTCTGTCAGCAGCAACATTGGAAAAGTCTTTTGTAAAGTCCTGTATGGGAGATTAGAGGAGGTGATTGAGGAGAAGGGTTTTTTTGGGAGAAATCCAGAATGGCTTCAGGAAGGGAAGGAGTGTCACTGACCATCTTTTCGCGCTATCCCAAATGATAGAATCCGCGAAAGCAAAAAAGAAAAAGATGTTCATGGCCTTTTTGGATGTTAAAAAGGCATACGATAGAGTATGGAGGGAGGGTATGTGGCGCAAGCTGGAGGCTCTGGGCTTGGGGGCGAGTTTGTTGGGATTATGAAAGCATTATATAAAGATGTACAGAGTGAACTTAGCCTGGGTAACATACAAACAAAACGTGTGCCTATGGAGATAGGCCTAAAACAGGGGTGCATCCTTTCGCCAATTCTTTTTGCATTGTACATCAAAGGTTTAGGAGATGAACTCCTGCATAGCGACGAGGGGGTTGCAGTTGGTGACTTGAAGATCCCAGGGCTATTTTTTGCAGACGATATGGTGCTAGTGTCAGAAAGCGAAGAGGGATTAGAGAAGATGCTGGGAATTGTTGGGAAATATGGGAGCAAATGGAGACTCGAACTTCATGAAAGCAATAGCAAAGTTATACCCGTGGGCCGCAAAGTGGACCCCACTCGAAGGTGGAGAGTGGGGGAGTTCTGCATTCTGGAAGGTAGCAGTAGACTTCTTAGTGTAGGAGAGACTAGTGACTATGAATACCTGGGGGTAAATATAAACATCACAGGAAGAGGCATCTACCGAAACCACACAAATAAATTGATTCTGAAGGGGAAGCGAATCCTTAACCAAATGAAACTTATAGGGAGAAACAGTTTCAATAAGGTTTTCGTGGGGAAAACCATTTGGGAAATGGTGGATCTGCCAAGTATAACATACTTTATGGAAGTTGTACCCCTAAACCAGACAGCTGTTAAGAGCTTGGAGATCCTGCAGAACGATGCAGGCCGATGGATAACGGGGTCGAGTAATGCCGCAGCACTAGAAGCAATCAGGGGTGAGCTTGGGTGGATGAGGATCAAGGACAGGATAGACCTATTGAAACTCGGTTATCTTAATTATTTGGTAAATCTCCCCGATAGCCGATGGTGTAAAGTAATGTTCCTGAGAACTTTAAACTCAATATCAAGACGGGGTGGATGGTCCAAGTGAGGGAGTTAGTAGACAACTACTCAATGGAGATCTCGGACCTTGGCGTTCGGGCAAACCAGGGCAAAAAGATCGTCAGAGAAAGGGTCATGGAGGATTGTAACCGTAATTGGCGAGAGGGGGTCAAATCAAAGAGATCTTTGGGTGGCCTGCGTGATAAAGAGAAGCCTGGTTTTGAAGAGTACCTTGATGGCACCTTTGGGGGGGGGGGGGGGGTCACTGTTGTTCAAGCTGAGGTCGCGATCCCTGGAGCTGAGGGGAAAATTGGGAAAAACAGTGAAAAGGAGTGCCAGATGTGTAACGTGGGCGTGTGGAGACCCTGGAACACTTTCTTATAGAATGCCCAAAATACCAGTCTAAAAGAACAAGTTTCACGGGGAGTATAATGGAGAAGTGGGATGGGAGAATGAAGGACATGTGGTTAGGGGGCGACTCAAAGGAGAGGGTTAATATACTAATCGGAGAGACTGGGAAGAATGGGGCAAGAGATGTCATCAAGCAGTTCGTCTCCGAGTGTTGGGAGGAGAGAAGAAGGGCGGGAATAGGGAGGCAGTTGGTAGAACATGGGTAACCAAGGCCTTCTCATACGAGAACCGCGACAAATCAGCGGCCGGCCGAAGTGTTATTATTATTATCTCTCGAGAAGATATTAGTTTGTATTTTGTTATTTCGGTCTGGTGTTTGCAGTATTTTTCTCATGAAATCTCGACCCACTGGCGTATGCGTGCGCCGACCAGATCTTAACCCTTTACCTAACCTAAAAAGCAATGCAAAAAAAATTCTTGAATAACAAATTTTTTTCATTTTTTGTCTCAAAAACATAGGTTTGGCCCCTCGTTGCAACGAGCTGGACGAACTCGTATCAACGAGGAGTCATAACCTATGTTTTTGAGACAAAAAATGAAAAAAATAATGAAAATTAATTCGCAATTTTTGAGAATAGCGCTGGCCGGTTTTGGTCGTTATGGTAGGTAAAGGGTTAACCTTATCGAGACAAGGTCGCTTTTATGATCACAGTACTGTCGTTCATGAACTAACGTAATTATGTTTCCCAAAATATCGAAAGTGTAAATAAGATACACACTAAAATTCTGTTTTTCAAACTGTCACTTCATGATGCAAAACCACCGACTTAAATAAAAATATAAAAACCAGCAATAGAAAACGCAAAGCAACCCATTTATGAATGCATTCAGGGATAAGGCTTTAGGTCGCCGATTTTGAATGCAGTGAGAATGAAATTAAAAATTCCCAAGTTTATTGCTTCGATTGAAAAGCTACGTAGAAAGTGGCAAAGCGGACCGTGCGGGCAAAGCGGATCAGTCGCATACGTCATCGATGATGCGGATGGATGATTTTTTTCAACCTCAAAAATAACGCAGACGACGCACGCTGGTTATTTTTACCGCAAACACACAAGTTCACAACAAATTCCCCCAATTATGTCAGTTTATTTTCTACAACAAGAAAATCCTAATTTTTTAAAGGTGAGCTTTTAGTGATTATGCTAATGTGTCAAAGTACTCCGAGTAAATAGCTGTTCGTTATAGTGTTTGGGGGGTTCTTCTAAAAACAAAGTACTGAGATCGAATCATTTCACAATAGTTTTTCCGCAGCCATTGCACATTATTACCACTTTATAAGGCGTTCCCTAGTACATTAACAAAGTCTAACAGGGCATTACAAGAACGTAATGCTCAGCTTAAAAAGTCACGTGATGTGTCGGGCCGTTAATGAATTAGACATCTCATTAACAGCCCGACACGTCAAGTGACTTTTGTTCTCGGTGTCGTACACTCAAAAATTAAACAGTTTCCAGAAATGGTTTCAATTAGTAAACAATATGATTTTTATTTAAATTATTAAATATTTAAAATGTCCAGCAAAGTTAGTGCCATAAGAACAAGCAGCTGTGTATAGTAAGTAAGTCTGCAGACAATTTAAGCCTCTATTCCTGACTTAAAAGCGGTAAATATCGGGTTTGTTTTTAAGTTTTCTAACTTCGTTGCAATTGAAAGAGTACCGGTGCCGATCACGTGATAACATGTCACGCCAGTTTGTTTGAGAACAGACGATAATATCATCTGCCAAAATTGAAAACGTTAACCCTTTACCCAACGAAACAGCCAAAGCCTGCGAGCTCTATTCTCAAAAATCGTCAATTAATTTTCATTATTTTTTTCATTTTTGTATCAAAAACATAGGTTATGACCCCTCTTTGGAACGAGCTCGCTGAGCTCGTTCCAAAGAGGGGTCATAACTTAGGTTTCTGAGACAAAAAATGAAAAAAATTAGTTATTCGAGAATTTTGTTTGCAAGCGTCGTCTGCTTTTCATGTTAGGTAAAGGGTTAAAAAACATACACCACTGGTGAATCGTAGCCACAATTATAAGCGGGGTTTGATGGATTAGCCAACAGCTTATGAACATATTGGAGTGACAGTTTAATTCTGCACTTCTCAAGAGAAGGCTCCTTTGCTTCAATGAGCATTGAACCTAAAGGCGATGTTCTAAAAGCTCCCACGCTAATTCCGATACCACTATTATGAATTGCAGCAAGTGGTTTGAGGTGAGGTTTTCTCACAGAAACATAAACTACACTAAGGTAATCTAACTTTGATACCACAAGTGATTTATTCACACGGAGTAACCTATGTTTATGAGACAAAATATTAAACAAATTAGTTATACAAGAATTTTTTTTTGCAAGGGTCGTCAGCTTTTCATGTTAGGTAAAGTGTTAAAGGGTCTCAATCAAGCGAATTGAATGAAGACCAATCGGCTGTTTGTAGCTGCCATGTAAGGTACAGGGTCAAAACTTTCTCAGAATCGCAGTGATAATAATAGTAATAACATGATTTTGTCGGGCCTTGTGGTTTATTAACGACCCAACAGGTGTGAATAACAGCCCTTCAGCTTATTAACGGCCCTCGACTTCGTCTCGGGCCTTTTATAAGCTGTCGGGATGTTATTCACGCCTGTTGGGCCGTTAATAAACCACAATGCTCTCCAAAGTCATGTTATTGTTATATTACCGTTTTCAACATTTCGGGCAAAGCGGATCAGTGAAAGCGGATCAGTGAAAGCGGACCAGTGACCCGCCTTGCCCTGATTGGTGATTCGTTCTATCCGATGAACATTAGGTGAATTGTATTTTCAAATTAATTGAACTGACAGATCGGAAAGTTTGTTCAATGTATTCGCAATTACCGAATTTCCATTTCAGCGCGATTTTTAGCATGCTGACTTATCAGCGCTCTAAACTCCATCTTTTAGAGACGTTTTTTCTCGATCAAATCGGTCAGTTGGAACTATACAGGACACGAAAGTAGTCACTTCATAAGGCTTGAGGCCGTTTTATGCTTGTTGTTTATTCGTTTATTTTTGTCGAATTGGAGAACACATTCCTATCGCCCTCAACTTCCCTCCTCTTCCCCTTATCTCTCCCTTTATTCCTCTCCATTTCTTTTCTCCCTGCCTACTCTTTGTTCCTCTCTTTATCTTTCATTCTCTACCTACTCTCTATCCCTTCCTCAATATTCTATCCCTCTTTTCCCTCCTCTCACTCTTTCCTCCCCATCTTTCCCCTCCCTTCCCCTCTCTTCCCCACCACTATATCTGTCTCCTCTCTTCTTCCTCTAGCTCGCTCCTCTGCCCCTTCCCCTCCTTTTTCTTTCCATCTCTCTCCCCTATTCTACCTTTTTCCTTCCTCTCAACTCTCTGTCCCTCCTTCTACACGCCGCCGAGGTAACTCCTCTTCTCCCCCGTCCCCCATTCACGGGTACACAGTTTGTCGAAAAAATTATTTTTCGCTTGTAACTCGTAGGCATACATCGGTGATAAAACCATGTAGTAACATCAAAGGAATTATAGCGGTGAAAATGTTTGATTCGAAATGAACAAATATTTCATGAAATTTTGGGAAAATTTTTCTCGCTAAAAATTGGCTCTCTCTATCTATCTCTAACTCTCCCCTCTCTGTCGCTGTCTCCCTTTGTCTCACTCCATAGTCTCACCTCGCCCCCTCCCTCCTCATCTCCTCTCTCTCTCTCACTCACTCATTGACTAGCATTTTACTGAAGTACTAAATTGTTCCCTTATTTTTCAGATGGTGTATACTTACAAAAAAAAGGAAGGCCAATATGGCCAGCTTGTCTGAACTGTCTTTCAGGTTGGCAATTAGCGAAGCCGCATCATCTATACAATAAGAAAAGCTGCATCCCAGTTTGACATTCCGTACGCAACTCTGAATCGCCATATTAAAAGCTGTAGCTCTGTCAAAATACTCGGTCATTTTCGACCAGTCTTCAGCGAAGGTGTTGAGAAGGAAATTGTGACCTACGCCACCAGGATGGACGAGGTATTTTATAGGTTGAAGAGAGATGACCTCAAGAGCTTGGCATTTTTTCAAATATCAACTCCCAGTGGGATACCCAACCCCTTCATGAACGACTCTGAATGTCAGTCGTAGATGGCTGGATTTCTAAAAAGGCATCCCAAGCTCTCCATGCGGGCTCCAGTACCGCAAGCATAGCCTGGGCTGCTGGTTTCAGCCGCCCACAAGTTGAGAGGTTTTACAGTCTTCTAAGAGACTTACTCACAGATAGAATGTTCAGGCTAGAAGATATTTATAATGTGCACGAAACGGGGATGCAGACATCGGCAAATCGACCACTCAAGCTTCTCTCTATCAAATGGAAAAAGCAAGTGGGAGTGATTGCACGTGAAGAGGATGGGAACTCGTGACAACTGTTTATTGCTGCTCGACAGCTGGTAGATTTATACCACCGACTTTGATTTTCCCAAGAAAGCGCACCATTGAAAGGCTACCTGACAACGCACTGCCTTGCACAAAGGGACTCTTCACGGAAACGGTGTGGATGAACCGAGAGCTCTTCCAAGAGTGGATGAATTTGATTGCCGACAAAATGAGGTGTCGAAAGAACTTAAGGTTATGCTCATTCTCGATACGATAACCATGTCTCGTACAGAAATTTAGACATGTTAGATTTCGCAACCAATAAAGGCATATGAATTGTCTCAGTTCCACCACACAGCACCCATAAATTGCAGTCTTTGGAATAACTGTTTACGGACCCTTCTCAACATATTTCGAAAGGGCGATTGATACATGTCAGAAAAATCATCTTGGTGTAGAATTGCTGTATAGGAGATATCAGAGATCTTCAGTCAGGCTCCTACCCGTCGTCCGCTAAAATGAAAAAAACGCCATCAGTGCATGTACAGTTTGTGGCATTCACACAGAAACCCTAACGTTTTCACAGACGCTGACTTCGCACCATGGACTGTTACTGACCATAAAGATCCTGAAACAAACTGTGTGATGAGGGACATTCTACACGAGATTGTCGATAAAGTGTCCCCTCTCGTTGTCAGCACCTCACATCCCAGCAGCAGCACATCTTCGTCGGAGGTTGCCGCTGGTAAATCGGTTCTGATTGTCATGTCTGAACAAATAAGACCTCTTCCATCCGCAAGGCTGGGTCAATCAAAACGGAAAACTCAAAGAACAGAAGTTTTGCCAAGCACGCCTGTTAGAAATCCTGTGAGGCAAGATTTGAAGGAATCCACCAAGAAGAAAACTACCAAGAAAAGGACAGCAAATAAAACTTATGCACTATCGTAACTGCAGCTACAGCGGTATCGACTGACAAAATAAAGCTCCACGAAAACAGCCATAGCGTGAAAAATCAAGACAATCTAAAATGGAATTTGAGTACTTATGTATAATTTGCAGCGAGAAGTATATTGACCAGGCTGTTGAAGATTGGATAATGTGCTGTGAGCGCCTAGAGTGGTCCTATATCAAGGGGAGTCAAGTCCTCGGAAACTTGTATATTATCAACCAACGCCTATTCCGTTGGGTGCGCCTAAACGAAAATGTGGAAACTGGCGGATTATCAGCTTTTGCCGATGACCTGTTTGCCAGAGAGAGCTGAATATGCTTAGGTGTTCAGGCTTTGCCCGGGCTTCCCCAATATATTAAACTGTGCGTTTTGTTTCGCAATAAAGACGTTAGTATATCTAAACTGAGGAATAGAGTATTGCCATTCTAACAATATATGGCACCGACGGAGCGAATTTGTCAAGTATACGCTAGCTTCCACTCAGATGTTTTTTTCTTTTTACTTCTACCATTCCATTCTATCCAAATACGGCCGTTCAGTCAGACAAGAAATTGCGCGGCCTTTCATCTGACCTTCAGTAGAAACGCCCACTTCGGCGCATGCTGATTTGTTCGGCTTCACGTTTAAGGGTGAAATTGATCGGGGAAAGAACCTCGTCTATGTTGTAAGTGTGGAGCTAGTACTCAGTCAGAGGTCAGAGTTGATGTGTGAATGATCGTTTAGTCCCAATCTGCTTCATGCCCATAGTTTAGCTTTTGAACAAAAGTTTATGCCATAGGCTATGAAGCAGCTCTTTAGCGATAATTATAGGATTAAACAAATGTATCCGAAAATTTAAAAAATTCTCGTCAGTCGACGGCATTAGACTATAATATAATTGAAGAACCTTAATACAGAGCCGAAAACACTCCAAGCGAGGAACTTATTCTGCTCTTTTTTCCTGAATACCCTTTGGTATGCCGCCGACTTTTCTGAGATGAGAATACGTCCATTACGCCCATGCTCGTATCTCTTCCCAACAGCCAGAAACGATCGGTTTGATTATATCGCGTATTACACATTTTGCACTCCTTAGCGTTGTTCCAAGTTTACTCCTAATCTCTGGTGACCCTCTCTCTCTCTCTCTCTCTCTCTCTCTCTCTCTCTCTCTTTCTCTTTCTCCCCATCTCTCTGTCCTTCTCTCTCTGGCGATTATTTTTGGGGGTGGGCGGTTCCTCTTCTAGGTCTGATATCTGTAGACTAATCTCTATGAACTCCTTCACCTGTCTTATCGCCTTATCTATTCTGTCAGGAAAAATTGGTGCCAGAATACTCTAAAATGGACTGAATACTCCGCGTGGATCCACAGTACGTCAGGACTTCTAATGCTTCCAGTATTCTTCAAAAGGAATTGTCCCTTTTAGAATAACTATGGATTTAAATCAAAGTTTCTAGGTCTTTGGGCTACCTTTTTTCAACAAATGAGGTGTTCGTGATTTGATTTTCAATTCGTGCTAATCTCAAATAGTATATAGTATCAAAATTATATACGGTTCAGTGTTACATAGGCTATCTAGTGTTTATTGAGTGTTTGTTTAAAAACGATGGATATTTCTAATTTAAGTCAATGAGGTCACCAGACAAACATCCGCAGAGCACCGGAGAAATCATTTCCGTAGATTTAGGAGATTATTAGTTATCCTTGTGTTTTCCAGGGTGTATGGGAATTTACACCGGTGTGGAAACTCATACACCCTGAGGCGAAGTATGTATGTATGAGTTCTCAGACTGATGTAAACTCCCATACATCCTGGAAAACACAAGGATAACGGATTTATTTCTAAGAATTCTGGTGTACTTACTTTAACCTACATTGTGGACAAAAACTGACAGAAAATTTGTACTTTGTACGTTTCTTAATAAAACCAGACAAATATGGATGCCTTTGGAACTGGCTCAATGAGCCAGTTCCAATAACATCCATATCTGTAATATTTTATTGCACATACATATTAAATTTTCAGTAGTTTTATTTTTGTTCTAACATAACCGAGCAGAAGGTATGAATTAATAATTAAAAATTGGTACTTTTTAGCCATATAGCCTGCTATTGTGTATAATAGAAGGTATGAATTAATAATTAAAAATTGGTACTTTTTAGTCATATAGCCGGCTATTGTGGATAACCACTGTGTAAAAAAAAGCTGCAGTGGATTGCAAGTTACACCGTACCTCTCAGCCAATCAAAATGCAGTATTTTGTTTTATTTGGAAATAAATATATTTATTTATTGGGGTTTAATGACACTTTCGACAGCTATGGTCATCTCGTGTCGGAATTTAGGAGATAAATCTCAGTGACAGGGTATCGATAATTATATTTTGGAAAGAGAAATGCGAGTAACAATGTTTTATTTGTTATTTATTTATTTTATTTTGAAAGGACTACCTATTTTTCACAATTGTTCCCCCATCAGCTCACAGTTATCTTTGACCACGGAGTCTCTTTCAATCGCTACTACGCCAACACGGAAAGAAATTGCCTCCTTAAAATGGATAAACAGGAATAATGTAATTAGTGAGTGTACAGAAAAATAACCATGTCGGCAAGCAAACATGGTAATTTAGTTTCATTTGTGATAACGTAGCTTTGAAAAGACGCGATTTAAAGGAATGTCAGAAAACCAAGCAAGCTGCTTGCAACGTTATTATCAAATGCCTTTTCGTTCACTAAATCATCCTGTAAAGTTTGTTTATTGGAGTCTAACGACATCTCCAACCTTTGGGGTAATATCGGTTTAGACAGTTTTATTATGAGTGGTTGATACTTGTGCGATCGCATTGTGCAATAAACAACAGCACATTATTCAATAATACCGCATTATGCAATTAAAAATATGCATGATGCACTAATTTCGCACTATGCAATAAAAACATCGTACTGTGGAACACATATGACAACAAAAACGCATTATGCAATAATTGGTCCAAGTTTTTAGTTGTCCTGTCTGACGTGCTTTCCTGGATACACATTATAGCAGTCTCTATCACATCTGATACATGATACAGTTTATTAAGGCTAACAAAATATAAATTTATTTAGCTTTGTTTAAATGGTAAGATATTAGATAGATAGATATTTATTCGTTCAGTAGCATACAGGAAATACAATGGTTACAATCACATAGTTCAATTAATATATAACATTTTGTATACTACTGGGAGATGACATAGCCAGATTGGCTGTCTTCCAGTCATCTCCCTAAGGAATATTTTGCAATACTGTTTACGGGCCCAGACTGTCGACGTTCTTATAAAAATCATCTCATCGGTTATAGAAAATGTACTATGTAAGGGTTGTGCTAGACTTGGCAGTTAAAGTGTTTTCTAGTGGATGTATTTCAGCTTGGGGCCTTCTGGCTGTGTGCTACAAATGAAGCAACCTAAATTGAGCAGTTCGAGTAAAAGAGATATAAAAATTTGCTTCAATCCTTTATTTATCTTGAGAGCGGCCCAAAGCTATAAGACATCCCCTGGCGAGGTCATTTAACGCGGACAAGGTGGGTATAGCTATTTGGAGGACAGAATGTCATTTCGTCTGGTCATTTAATTTGTTCATATATAGGTAAAGTAAAGCAGGAAGACGTGTTATGACGGTGTCCAAATCAGCAAGATCACACCCTCTCTCAATCCAGGGGTGAGAACGGGTCGTACTACCGCTGATGTGATCACCGCCGCTACGATGTTTATATAGTGCAATCTGGACAATAAGGATTACTGCATTCAACATTGTCTGAATAAAGTGCTAGAAGCCTGGACAACAGCTTCTTTTTAAATACGTTTCTATTGTTCATCGTACGTAGATCTCTATCTAGCGCATTCCAAATCCTGGGATACAGGTTGGTAGGTAGACGGTCCAGGGCTTTTGTCCTTGTTCTAGTTATTTGGAGAAGATCACGTTGTCTAGTGGTTCTGACAGGCATACTAGCTACTCTGAAGAAGTTATCAAATGACTGGGGAAGATTGTCGTTTTTCCAATCAAAGACGAAGAGGGATACTTGGAATTTATACAGGTCAGTCACCTTGAGTATTTTGTCCCTTTTGAAGAGTGGTTCTGTGTGGGCATTATACTTTTTGTTATTAATTATGCGCAGTGCACGTTTTTGAAGAGTTAGAAGTTTATTGATAGATCTCGAATTTCCCCATGCTTGGATTCCATATACCAAGTGACTATGTATCAGAGCGAAGTATAGTGTTCTCATAGCCTCATGAGGAAGGATTGCCTTTACCTTGTTAAGAGCAAAGTTTGCGCGTGCAATCTTGGAACAAAGTTGAGCTATGTGGGCGTTATATGATAGACAATTATCAATGGATATACCTAGAAATTTCAGTGATTTTTCAGCTTCATTTGGTCCAACCTTATTTATTATTTGGTTGTTGACGAAAATATTATTGTGAGAGAGCGCTTGCTTATGGGATGGATTAAACACAATATATTTAGTTTTACTTGCATTCAATGCCAATCTATTCACGGAACACCATTCGGAGATGTTTTCTAACTCTTTATTCACAGTAATTGTCAGATTGTCAGTATTAGATCCCGAAAGGTGTACGTTGGTATCATCGGCAAAAGATAAAGGGTTTAATGTGGTTGAATTGCAAAGATCATTTATGTATAGCAAAAATAAAATAGGTCCTAATATTGAGCCTTGTGGAACACCACAGGTTATTTCAGCTAAGTCAGATGTGCCTTCACCGTATGCAACAAATTGGTGTCTATTTGATAGGTAACTTTTGAACCAATTGTTAGAGATGCCCCTAATTCCATACCATTCTAGTTTCTTCAATAGGATATCATGGTTTATGGTGTCGAACGCCTTAGATAAGTCCAAAAATACCGCTAATGTTATGTCTTTACTTTGCCTATTATTTGCATCGGCAATGTACTTTAGGAGATGTAGGACAGGGTGGATAGTTGAGTGATTTTTTCTGAACCCATATTGACTGCTGCATAGAATTTCAAAGCGATCGAGAAAGCTTATCAGCCTAATTGACACGAGTTTTTCTAGAACCTTTGAAAAGGTGGGGAGGATACTGATAGGTCTATAATTGGTAAAATTATGCACATCTCCAGATTTGAAAATAGGGATTACCTTTGCAATCTTCATTTGTTCTGGCACTACTCCTTGGACAAAGGAGTTATTGATAATATGTGAGAGAGGTACTACAATTTGGTTGATTGATTGCTTGATGAGAGTTGACGTGATATCATTACTGTCTTTACTTAATTTTGATTTCATTGACTGCACTATGTTAACAATTTCGGCTGGCGTAGTTGGTGTCATAAAAAAGTTATTTTGAAAATCCCCTTCCATGTAATCCCAGAAAGGCTTATTTGACATAGGTAATAACTCACTTGTTTGTTTCCCAATATTCGCAAAAAAACTGTTAAATTCTGTGGCAATTTGGTTATGATCAGTTATTTCTCTTTCACCTTGCTTAAAAAAGGAGGGCGGTTTGGCTTCTCGTTTTGCTTTGTTTATGCTATCGTTTAATATTTGCCACGTTTTACGCATATCATGTTTATTTTGAGCTAGAATGTTCTTATAATACATGGCCTTGCATTGTTTTTTCACTCTGTTGAATATCCTACAGTAATTTTTGTAGTTTTGAATATTGCGGTCGCTCGGACACTTCAGTTTTTTCAGGTAGAATTTTCGTTTATTTAATGACGAGATCAAGAGGCCCTTCGACATCCAAGGTTGTTTTCTTATAGTATTTGTCTTTGCCTGTGTCTGGGATAGAGGAAAGGCAGTTTCAAAGACATTTAGATAAATTTCAATGAATGTGTTATAAGCCATGTTTGGGCAATCTAGTTCCATTACAGGAGAGAAGTCACACTGAGATAAAAGTAAGTTAAAGTGGGCAACACTTTCTTTGTTTATTTTTCGTTTGGACACAACAGGTCGACGTATATTTTCTTTGGTATCGGGTTCAATATAGAATGTGCCAAAATGGTCAGATACATCAGTTATTACTATTCCCGTGTTAGAATTTGTTGAGATATTATTTGAAAATATGTGATCGATAAGAGTGGCGGAATAGGGAGTTACTCTTGTGGGCTTGGTTATTAGAGGTAGGAATCCCTGACTGAACATTAAATCAATAAAATATCTAGTCTTGTCATGGGAACTGAATTTTAACATGTTGATGTTCAAGTCTCCTACAATGTAGGATGGATTGTTTTCGCGATTTAGTTTGTCGGTTATTTCATTTAATTTCGATATGAAGAGGTCAATATCTGCTTTAGGTGGCGTATTTGGTCTGTATATCACTCCTATTATTTTCTTGGATTTCTTGGTATTGATTTCGATGAAGAGGGATTCAATTACATGCGGAATAAAAAGAGTCAGGTCCGGGCGAACTCTATACTCGACATGTTCCTTAATAAAGAATCCTACCCCGCCACGACCATCATCGCCATTTGGTCTACTGTTCACAAGGAGTGGGTGGTAGCCATTAAGTGTGTATGACATAGTGGGTGGAATTTTGAATATCTCTGTTAGTCCAATTATGTCAAAGAAACTGTCCATGTCATGCAGGTTGAGTAAAAGATCATTTAGGGCATCCCAGTGTGCGGTCAGCCCTTGGCAATTTATGTGAAAAACAGAAAAGGACTTATTCAGTAGAGTACGACATGAGGCAAACTGTTCAGGGGAGTAGTACGAGCAATCATTTTTAACTTTTTTAAAGGGGAACAAGTCATCATCTTGTCCGTTGTAGACTTTTTCCTTATAATGACTAATAAAGTCGTATTCTGGCCGCGTTTGGATCTCGCCCAACTCTAGTCTATCCGCCATTACTAACAATGTAACTGCCAAGTACTATAGGTGCACCACGCCTCGCAGAAAACAATATGAAATTTGGTAAAGAGGGATGTACTGAATACGACAAGGTTTGAACCAGTCTAAGGGTGACTGCACTGGACCTCATACTAATGGCAACAGTCTGGGGCAATGCAAACATAATTATATTAATGGCGGAAACTAAAAAGGTTGAAACAAAAGAAAAGAAGTTGTTATAACAAATCAGGGCTATGTACATAGAAAAACAGTTGCTATACATGGGTTCTTGAATAACTGGGTTTCTGATCGACTCTCACATTTCATACAATTTTTTTTTTTTTTTTTTTAGTAGCATAGATGCATTTATTACTAATCGGTCACACACTCGCTCATCGACCCACAAACCCATCACTCAAGTAAGTGATTGAATGCGCGAGTAAATGAGCGAGCGAGTCAGGGTGAGGAAGCATCGAGTTTGCCAAGTAGACATTTCGCGTAGTCAGAGTTGATATTGAGTTATCATCTTCAGGTTAGGAGATGGCCACCAATTACACTCACCCGTTCATCCAACCAACCATCCGTCCTAATGAATAATGAAATGAATAAACAAATAAACAAATGAGCGGATGAATGAACGATCTTGGCTATTATTTCACTTGTAATGATTTAATTTCCAATCATTCATTCATCCATCCATCCATTCAAACACCCCAATGAATGAATGAATGAATGAATGAATGAATGAATGAATGAATGAATGAATGAATGAATGAATGAATGAATGAATGAATGAATGAATGAATTGGTTTGTAAGAAAGTCAGTCATACGTGCATGCATCCACTCCAGCAGTTACTCACTCGGATGAATGGATGGATGAATGAACGGGTGGATGAATGGATGATGAACGGAAGAGTAAGTAAATTGATGAATTGATGAATCCTTGGATGGATGGACGGATGGGCGAAGGAATCACAACAATGAATAAAAGAATGAATGAATGAGTTAACTATCATGAGGTATCCTGAGTCAATCATTCATCCGTCCACCCATCCATACACCCACCCACTCCTAGGACGAATGAACGGATGAATGAGTGGATGCATGAACGAACGGATGATAAATGGATAAATGAACGAATGGGTGGATGGATGGATAGATGGATGAAAGAATGAAAGAAGGATAAAAGAAAGAATGAGTGAGTTGACTATTCTGGGCTTTGACTCTGGAGACTTGATTTACACCAAAATTATTTATGGTATTACATATTATCTGGAATGACAGAATGGCGAAGAAAAGAAGCACATATTGATCACAAGAGTATACAATTTTGCGAGGTTGTGTCTAGAAGTGAAAAGGTTAAGGAGTTTTCTTGATCGATTAATCACTTGTCCAAATAGATATCTGAATAACTACCATACCGTTGATGATTTACAGCATGGACCCTTTACCCAACGTAACAAACAAAACCGACTGGGCCTACATATATAAAAAAAAAAAAAAACAAAATTTATGTTTTCAATCTTTGTCTCAAAAACATAGCCCATGACCCACCTCGGAACGAGCTCTTTGAGCTCGCTCCAATGAGGGGTCATAAGCTATGTTCCCGAGACAGAACATTGAAAAATTTTTGTAATTTATGAATTCAGTTTGCAAGTAACATCCGCTACCCGCAGTGGGTAAGGTTTTAACATTGACCATTTCCAACTTCTGATTCAGTATGATCATCATGCAAGTAAACAAGGATGTCAGCACGCATCTTGTATGCTTTGCTCTGTCTCATATGATTGATGTAAGTCAGTATGCACTCACTCAGTCAGACATGCACTCATTCACTCATGCGATCATTCGCTTGAATAAATGAATGAATGGATAAATGAATGAATGAATGAATAAAGGAATGGACGAATAAATGGACGAACGAATGAATGAGTTAACAATACTGAACTTTGACTCCGGGGTAATAAGCTAACTGAATTGATTTACACCAAGAGTATTTGTAGTATTACAAATTATCTAGAATGACTCAATGATGAAGAAAAGGAGCACACACTCGTCACAAGAGTATAGTTTATGGGGAGGTTGTGTCATGGGCATCGGTTTAATTACGGAAATCGAAGTAAAGACAAGTCAGTCCACAGCAGAAAGGATTGCAGTGTCATTGATTTAGAAAATAGCAATGCTTACCACTAAAAAGTATCAGACTTGTAAAAGAGAATTTTCTAAGGCTGATTCCCGCGTGGCTGCAAAGGGAATACATCAATCAATTGAACATAAGGAGTTAGTTCTTGTCGTACATCCTGTGTGCATTATAAGAATCAGGACAATTGTTGACTATGAAATGTAGACAGGCATCCCATCAACTACTTCAGACTGGGAATTAATAAACATCTAGAAGAGTTATTAACTCTTAATCTTGATGATTAAGTATTATACTATCAATTTCGGAGTTTGGATATATGGCAAGGAGTTTTTGAATGTGGATCTATTTATTTGTTTATTTATTGGGAGTTAACTACACCTTCAACAGCCAGGGACCTCTCGTGGTGAAGAAATTGGACAAGTGAGTTAGCGTTCAGTCACACACGCATCCGTTCACTCATCCAACTCCATCCATTCAAATAAATGAATGAATGAGTGAGTGAGCTAGTGAACGAACGAACGGACTAACGAATAAGTGAACGAATGAACTAGTAGCGGAAAGGATGGAGGTCCGACAGGAAGGGACAAACGAATGAACCTCGTTCCCAATTGCTTTGAGAAAGCTTGTATCTAGAATTATTGATTCACTGGGGCTTAACTACACTTTAAACAGCCGAGATCATCTCGTGACGAGCAATCTGGACAAATGAGTTAGCTTTCAATCACACACTCCATCGCTCACCCCTCCAATCATTCATTCAGATGAATAGATGACTGAATAAGGGAAGCAAGGAAAGAAGAAAGGGACGAACTGACGAACTTGTTCTCAGTTACTTTGAAAGAGCTTTTGGATCTAGAGTTATTTATTTTTTGTTGAGCTATCTGATCTAATGAGTTAACTGTCAGTCACACACTCCATCGCTCACCCATCCAGTAATTCTTTCAGATGATTGAATGATTGACTGAATGAAGAAAGGAAGGAAAAAAGGGACGAACTAATTAGCTTCTTCTCAATTACTTAGGTGCTTTAGGATTTTTAGTTATTTATTTATTTGTTGTGGCTTAGCGACACTTTCAACGGTCCGGGTCATATCTTGTCGAACATTTTGGAGTATTGAGTCAACTATCAGACATTCATCCGTCCACTCACTCAACCACCCATTCTAGTGAATGAATGTGCAAATGAGTGAACGAATGAGTGCAGGAATGAGAAGGGTAGGAAAAGGATAGGAGCTTTTTGATCTTGAGTTATTTATTTATTTGTTGTGGCTTAGCGACACTTTCCACAGTCCGGGTTATATCGTGTCGATCTTTTTTGAAATAATGAAATAACGATCAATCAGACACTCATCCGTCCACTCACTTAACCACCCCTTCGAGTGAATGAATGAGCAAATGAGTGGACGAGTGAGTGAATGAATGAGAGGGATAGGAGGATGGAAGGAGCTTATGTGTTTAGATTTATTTTTTTATTTGTTGGATCTTAACTCACTTTCAACATTCCAGGTCATTTCATGTCGAACAATTAGGAGCAATGAGCTCACTCTCAGTCACACACTCACACTCATCCGTCCACTCACTCAACCATCCATTCGAGTGAATGAATGAGCAAATGAGTGGACTGGTGAATGAATGGAGGAATGAATGAGAGGGGGGAGCATGTTCTCCGTTACTTATTTCATTCGAGTAGTGAATGAATGAGAGAGTTAATGGACGAGCGAATGAGTGAGTGGGTGAATCGAGGAGAGGAAAGGAAGGGGGAGAAGCATGATCTCGATTACTTAGTTCATATGAGGGTTCATTTTAGTTCACAGTCAAAGAACGAACGAACTAATAAGTTTGCTCTCAATTACTTTGAAATACTTGTACTTGTATATTTTTGCTTACCGGAAATAAAATATTGTTTAAACTAAAGAGCTTTTGAGTCTTGAGTTATTTATTTGTTGGTGCTTAATGATACTTTCAACACTCAAGGTCATATAGTGTCAAACAATTTGAATTAATGGATTAGCTATCAGTCACAAAGCCATCAATCCACTCACTCAAATGAATGGAGTAATGAGTTAGCTATCAGTCAGACACTCATCCGTCCACTCACTCAACCACCCATTCGAGTGAATGAATGAGCAAATGAGTGGACGAATGGGTGCATGAATGAGAGGGGTAGGGAGAAGGAAGGAGCTTTTGGATCTACAGTTATTTGTTTATTTGTTGGGGCTTAGCGACACTTTCAACAGTCCGGGTTATATCGTGTCGATCGGTTTGGAACCATGAGTTCACTATCAGTCACACACTCATCCGTCCACTCACTCAACCATCCATTCGAGTGAATGAATGAGCAAATGAGTGAACGAATGGATGAATGAACGAGGGGGAGGGAGTATGTCCTCCGTTACTTATTTCATTCGAGTAGTGAATGAATGAGCAAATTAGTGGACGAGTGAATGCGTGAGTGGGTGAATGAAGGAGAGGAAAGGGGGGGGGCATAATATGGTCTCACTTGGTTCATGTGAGGGTTCAGTTTAGTTCACAGTCAAGGAACGGACGAACTAATCAGTTTTCTCTCAATTACTTTGAAAGAGCTTTTAAATCTAGAGTTATTTATTTACTTGTTGGTGCTTAATGATACTGTCAACACTCAAGGTCATATCGTGTCGAACAATTTGGATTAGTCACAAAGCCATCAGTCCACTCACTCAAATGAATGGTGTTATGAGTTAACTATCAGTCAGACACTCATCCGTCCACTCACTCAACCACCCATTCGAGTGAATGAATGGGCGAATGAGTGGACGAATGAGCGCATGAATGAGAAGGGTAGGAAGAAGGAAGGAGCTTTGAATGTAGAGTTATTTATTTATTTGTTGGTGGTTATATGATACTTTCAACACTCAAGGTCATATTGTGTCGAACAATTTGGGTTAATGGGTTAGCTATCTGTCACAAAGCCATCAGTCCACTCACTCAAATGAATGAGCATGTTCGCAATTACTTGGTTCATGTATTGGGTTCAGTTTAGTTCACGTATTGGGTTCAGTTTAGTTCACAGTCTGGTTCACAGTCTGGTTCACAGTTAGAGTTACTTACAATTATTTCTCGGCTGGTGGTATTCAATTGAACATTATGGGAACATTACATCCGTGACACTGGAAGAATTTTTTGTAAGTCCTGTTCACAGTTTATGGTGATTGGCTTGTCGTTCTCATTTTTCACTGCAAAGATCCGACCGTCACTTGTCCAGTAAGCATGCAATTGTTTATTTCTCCGCAATTTAGAAAGTCCACTCACAAGGGCTGATCTCCGAGAGGTGAGAGATTCCGTAATGAAAACATTGTTCTGTCCTTTGAGCTCCTTTTTCTTTGAATAGATACTGTGGCGAATTCTATAAGAGGTAAACCTGCATATTATGTTGCACGTCCTAGAGACTGTTTTTGAGGTTGAGGCAGATGCAGAGGCAGATGCAGAGGTATCGCGGGTCATAACTTTTCCAATGACATGTGATCTGCTGATATCTGTCTCTTTCACCGAAACACCCAATTTGTCATTACAAATGTTCATACACATGTGGTCTGTCTTTTTATTTATTTCCTTAATTTGATCAGTGTCAACTGGCATATTTCGAAATACCAGACAGTCTCTGCGGCTATATTGTTCATACTCGTCCAATCTAGTGTCCACGTCGTTTTTTATCGCCTCATTTTCCTCGGTGAGAAAAGATATCTGCTCCTTCAGGTCTTCGTTCTCAGTTCTGAGTTCGTCAATCTCCGATTTTAATGGCGCAATATGAAGTTCCATGAATGATTCCAATGCTGTCTCTATGGCCCTGGGGATTACAGTATTGGCTTGCTCAGAAAATTGATGCTGCAATTCTTTCTGGAATTTTTCGAAATAACGATCAAGTCGCTCGTCGTAAAAACTGACCAGATGTGGCCTCACCTTTTCAAGGAACGGTTCCTGCGTTAATGTCCTAAACACAACATCAGATAAATCTACTATGCCGCCCGTAGATGCCTTGGCCTGCATATCATCTGAGTCCCGCAAGTCTGAAATATCACCGAGATTTGAAATTTTCTTTTTAGCTGTCTTAGACAAAAGAGGTGAAATTTTATCACTGCCCCTTTTATTTGATTCCCTCTGTGGTTGTGATTGACTCTGCGACCACGACACTTTTTTTTCAGGAGTCCTTCGAATCATACTTGTTGTGTTGTACAGAACAATATTTTGAAGACACAAAATTTAAATCACCAAGCACCAAACATCAACACGATGTAAAATACCAACTCTGCACTGCAAGGTGACTGACATATCATTTGCGACGACAACATAAACAACAATGGTAAACACTAATCAGCTTCTGGTGAACACGTCTGGTGAACACATCTCAGGTGTGGAAAGTCAGCAGTGGTGGTGAATAACTGACACAAATTGTTGAATTTTTGTGTCCCAGTGTTAATCCTATCACGAAAATATGTGAATCAAAAAAGAAGTACACGAATGTTGATCATAACTCCCGAGAATGGACTCCAACAAATCCCAACAATATGCTGAAAATACTCGGCATTCTCTTACTGCCAACCTGGCTATAAGAATGATACTTCCATTAATGTAGTTTAACTTAAAAATGAGTTTTTACTGTGAGAGTCGAAACAACACCCGTCACGTTCCCGCCATTGCTCTCGGTTTGGTAATGTACAAGGATATCTCCAACTGGGAGCCAATACTAAAAAACTTTTTCTAGAATTGTATTTTCAAGTTATGACTTTAAATTGCTTAAAATGAACCATTAGCATTTTCAAAGATCTGGCAATTTTCCAGTTGGCAAATTGCCATATCTTTTAAAATGCTAATGATTCAATTTAGTCAGTTATATTAACGGGTAGAAAATAAAATTTTGGAAAATACAATTGTAAAATTTTTATAATATTGGCCCCTGGTTTGCTGGGCATGGTATCTATCATATCATAGCTTTGATAGCGTCCTCGATATTGTTTTAATGAACTAAGCCCGAAGAGAAACAATTTGTTTGAGTTGTTTTCGAATTGTAGCACACTAGACCCATTCGGGTGGCTTCTCTCATTCCTTATCCAACCCGAATAGCAGACGACACTTACAAACGATTTCTTGAATAATTAAAATGTTTCATTTTTGTCTTAAAACATAGCTAATGACCCTTTAATGGAACGTGCTTAACGAACACGTTCCAATGTGAGGTCACAAGCTACGTTTTTGAGGCAAAAATAAAAACTGATGGAAGTTTGTTTGGTGAGTTTAATAATAGCGCTGGCCATTTTTCCGTTATGCTCGATAAAGGGTTAAACCCAAAGGATAGCATTCGATTCAATCGATGCAAGCTCAAGATTATGTGTCAACCGTTTGCCTATTTGTTTCACTGCAACGTGGTCACATGTACATCTATCACCACATCATTGCTCGTATGATATTCTTACGGTATCCGATTTTTATCTTCTGCAGTGAAGCTCTCCAATCTGCGCCTCATCACTTAGCGAGACTACTGACACTTTCAGTAGACTAAACGACATTCGAACTCTATTTACAAATACTGGAGAATTTTTCCTTATATTCGAGTCCGAACCTTTTGCCTGATTCGATTCGAGAGAAAAATAGTGATTCGCCGGGACCTACTTTCAACAGCCCGGGTCACAAGGTTTCGGACATTTATTCGGGTGAACACAAGCGGAGTTAGCATTGGTTGAAGGCAGGCGTATCGCTGAGGTGAATGTAAAATACTACGGTACACTTGCCTTCAACTAATGCTAACTCTGCTTGTGCCCAGATAGAAACTTGGAGAGTCCGATCGTTACTCACATTTGCTCAGTGGTTCTATCCGGGGACTCCGATTTCCTCTAACCATGAAATTGTACACCATGATACGACCCAGTCTGTCGAAAGAGTCATTAAAACCAATAAACTGACAATCATGAAAGTTTACACATTTGGCCTTTAGGTTGGTGAGTAGGGAATTGATTGATTTGGATTAATTGATTTATTTTGAAGTGTACGTACATGCATGCCATACAATATAATAATCTGGTACTAAAATATACAAAAATATACAAACAGACATAATTGTAAAGTAGAAAAGAGTAACCATCCTTTGATGCGTTTCCAGGCAAACGTTTCTTTCAGGCGAACGGCTACCATCCCTATATGAGATACTAAAGGTGTGAGGCATTTTTTACTCGCTGCAGTGTTTAGTCTGATCTTTTTTCTATATTGTTACCTAGATAGGATTGGTTACAGCCTTCAATGACGTAGCCAGAGACGGTCACGGGCGTAGACTCCCAAGACCACCAGTATTTAAGCATAAAATATGCAGAGATACTCCTTGCAGGTTAATCATGATACAACTTGATTTTACTTCTGGTAAACGATCCTATAAATGATAAGATTTTTTGCCAAGCTGTTATTGGTGACTCAGACTGAGGCATTGCTTTGACATCTGTTTCGTCTGGAATTAATATTTTATTGATTCTCTTTGGCATATGTAAAAGTTTCTCTACACCGCGACAACATTTTCCATCTCAGAGGACACTATCTGACACCTCACTTCTATTATTTTTCAGAAGAGCATTCTCTCTACAACTCCTGACACACGCCTGTTCACAGTTCGTGCATTCCACTTGAATTAATCTCGTCGTGAAAAAGCTCTAACTAATATAATGACTCTTCAACCACACTTTAGTTTGAAATGTTTCCTGCACACTCGGCGATAGCAACAATTTCTTCAAACTAGTCTTATAAACATTGGCAAGCCTAGTACACACCTATTAAAGGGATTCTCATATAAATTACATCATGCCAGTATCCATTACTACAAGGAATTGTAGGACAACAAGTAGTGATTGCTGTCAAGAAATCTTCTCCAGCAAAGTGACCAGAGTGGCCTCAGTGCACTACCATTCAAACAAATCGCAATAAATTTATCTCTGGCCAACGTAACTTAATTCACAAAACTGCATACGAACCATGGATCTCTATACAATGGATTTCTGAAACACTCATTGGTCACATATAGAAAAGTGTCTTAACTACCTCCATTTTTGAGGTGAGATGTAGGCCAACTCAACAGCAAAACATTTTATGGAATATTTTCAGTTTTTCGACGCCTCGCAATCCCTGATCGCTTTTTTAAAGAATGTACTTTGATGTCTGCAAAAACGGAATTTATTTATGATGTGCACATTTTTCGGGGGAATGCAAACTGAATAATAAAACGATAGTTTAATTATTATTGACAAAAAAAAGTATCGAAATTGGGAAGTTGACACCGTGTTATTAGTTTTCGTTCCTGGCGTTCGTTTGATGTTTGAGTATGTGAGAGCATTTCTGTTATGACAACGGTCACAACATAAACCGCTTTAACATCATGAAAGTCATCGTCAGGAAGTTTTAACGCTGTGATTGAGCTATTCGGGTTAGGTTCCTGACTGAGTTGCACGTTTTTCGCTGACGTTCAGTGGGTCGAAACGATAGTGACATAGTTGAGGACAGGGAAACAGTAACTGATTTTTGTCTTTTAGGCCCATTGAAATTTAATGTTTTAAGTTTCATAGAAGTATGCCGTGTACCTTTTGAATCCTATCAGATGAACCTCGCCATGGAATCAATGTGCAATAGCACACCATGGTGCATGCTGAGTGTCGCATAGATTTTAATTTTTTGGAAACGCACATGGACGGACAATTGGAATGTTAACACCATGGTGATGCGTAGATAGTGAAGCGTTTATCGAATGACTTCTCTAAAGACTCCTCAGCTCTTCTCAGTTTTTAAGTTTTATAGTGGAATCAAACTACTGGACCGATAGTGATAGTCAGTAGCATTCAAGAGGAGGAAGCGATAAATAGTATGAGTACTACTAACCAATATCACACAAAATAAACGACGAAAACACATGCACTGACATCACACACCACCATGGAAATGATGTCACTACATGGTCGCTCATGCGCATTACACCACAACCCACACGCGAGACTCTCATTGTGCAGTGCGGTTTGACGTCACCCCCGAGACCAGGTAGTAGGTGCTCAAGGTACATGCCATACTACTTTTGTAAATCGGGAAATATCTCATTCGTGTGGACCTGGAAATATTTATAAGACTTTCAACCCCGCACTCGAGATATAATTCCCAGTATTCACTAAAACAGCATAGATATCCTCTATTTACTTATGTTTTTTGGTGTTCCCAACTCCAAAAAGCCTGCTTTTGTTGATCAAAAATGCTTCGTACATCCCTTGTAAACTATATTTTCATGTCTAATTTGATTATCTCATCACTTCAGCTCTTTTATGTTGTGATTTTCAGGCGAACAAATGCTGCGATGCGGGTTCGTTGAAGAATCATTTTCATTCTTCTCGAATAGTCCTGCCTTCTCTTAAAAACAAATTCGTTCCTATTTCCTCTATTTCACTATTTTATTGAAGTTATCGTCGAAAATTACTCACACAATGTAGGGGCACCCATCCCCTGTTTTTTGCACCTCATTTTTTTCACAAGCACCGAGACCAGAGTAAATGGTGCCATCCGCGATAATGTTTTATCGTGGATAATACGATATCCCACGCATATAGCTATTTATTATATGCTAGCCTGTGAATTATCGCAAATTATCTAAAAGATATTTCTCGATATCCATCGAATGATGGATAACGAGGAATATCCCTCATAGTTTTCTGAATGACGTCACGCTTTGGCGCATCACTTCGCCTTCGATACTGTTACAATCGATTCCATGCTGGCTTTACCAGCAGTACCCGACGTTCATGCTAATCCAAGCCGTTCTGTTGATCCTTTGACTGAAAAATTAAATATATAATAATAATAAAATAATAAAGTAAAATAATTAGATGTGTAGAAAGTGACTCCGAGAGTGATATTGAGCCTTTAACTGGGTAACTTTTCCGAGAAACCGTCTTGATCGATTCGCCCAGGAAGTTTTGTTTGGATGAGTCTGCGCACTCAATTCCAAATTCCCTGTTGTAAATTGACATTTCAAATGTTTTAAAAATTAACATTAATGAAAATTATGAGAATATTCTCGTTTGTAGTATTATAGTTATTAAATTTCATCTGTAAGTTGAACAATTAATTGGTTAAATTATCTTGGGAAGGTGGTACTAGTTATGTTTTAAAAATTAACATTAATGAAAATTATGAGAATATTCTCGTTTGTAGTATTATAGTTATTAAATTTCATCTGTAAGTTGAACAATTAATTGGTTAAATTATCTTGGGAAGGTGGTACTAGTTATTTATGTTTGCGTAATTTGGCTTGTACCTGCTTGAAAGAACGATCAGCTGACCCTTGTTATTGTTTTGAAACGTACGTGTCTGCAATTGAATTGGGTTGAATATTGCGCAGTAAGATGTCACGTAGCATATAATAAAAAGAAAATCTACGCTATTTTAGTGAATATCGGTAATTATCTCATTCGTGTGAACATGAAAAGATATTCAGGTCCACACGAATGAGATATTTCCCGATATTCACTAAAATAGCGAAGATATCCGCTATATCCTATGCATACAGCTACTGATTATATACGGGTCTTCTGTGGGCCGTTTAATTTGACATCACTCTTTCAAAATATAAATAAATATTTTGGCTGAAAAACATTGTGGCTATGTGCAAAGAAGCTAACCTAAATTTTCACTGGGGATGTCCCCTGACCCTGCCAATGAGAGAGGATTATCCACTCTTCTCTGGTGCTCACCCCAACTCGCCGCAACTCGCGTTTGACGATCCTTCACATAAAGACCCCTGATTGAAATGTGACGCCCCCCCCCCCCTCCAACCCAGAATCTTGGATCCGCCAGCGTTATACCAATGTAAATCCGCTTGCACACGTTGATGCTTAACTAAAATGCGAATGTCAAAGGTAAAAAGTATCTGCTTTAATTATATAAAAGTTAGAACATATCACCTGTCGAATCAAATCTGGATATACAACACCATTTTCTGGATGGGACATGACTATCGCAAACCAATTTGCTGCTACTTCCACGCTGACAGCTAAATGTAAATAAATAAAATATTCTTGTGGAGAAGCGAATTACCAGTCTAATTTGCCTGGGTGAAAATCTATTCAGCTTCAAATATCAAAATGCGGCTTTCGAGATAAAAGCTGACAAGAGAGAATAAAAATGTCGTCTTGGTGAAATGAAGGCAATCTAATTGTTAGTTATCAAATTGCTCATCATAAAAGACCCTCTAATTTCGGTTGTTGATAAGATAAACTTTACAATCGGAAAATGGGTAACCCTTTCCTACTTCTAACAACGGACGAAAAATATTTTTCGGCGAACTGCGCTGCGCGTTAAATTCAAGAGGAAATAGTACGGCTGCAAGCCATAATAATCGTAGTAAAATAATAATATTGTTGTTGGAAATAAACATGGAAATCCCCTCTACCCCACCACACAAATGCATTTTATCTATTCTTCAAAATTCAAACAACAAACAATTCTGAACTCTTGATAATTTTCTCCATACACCAGACGCGCATAAACTTGACAGGAAAACAAGCCCACCTTCCCAATTTATTTTACCTCCACTTCTTTAACCCCTAGCACTCTGGTAGTGCAACATAATTTTCTCAAATCACTCCGTTTTTCCCATGTTTAAGTATGAATTTAACCAATTATATCTTGTTTGACAGAGTTCACTGAGCTCTGTCAAACAAGGTATATTTGGTTAAATATCAAACTGCATTATGGGAAATATTTGCTGCTGAAAACTTTGCCATTTTGACATCAACGTGCAGAGGGTTAAGAAGCTATATTCTCGTCACCCTGTACATCCGCCCGTGCGTACGTCCTTACGTCCGACATTCTTGTGTGCGCAACTTCTCTAGCATTTAAGATTCAATTTTGAAGAAATTTCTTGAATTTTATGGCTATAAACAGGGCATATTCCAAAAAATTCTATCTGCGATAAATTTCTACGGGTCAGCTGCACTTCAATTTAGAATATTCAAAAAAGACTTCATCCTGTTTATGAATCGAATTAGATGAATCGACCAGAAAATGACCACTAACAAGTGAACATGCGCATTACATGGTGTTGTGGGGTGGGAGAATATGTGGTCGGGGAGTCTCACCCGACGGCCAAGGTATTTGAGCCAGACACGAGACTTGCCGAGTGTTTGGCACAAATATCTAGCCCCGTAATAGAAATTTTCCCTCCCACATCCAAAACCCCATCGTGTATAATCGTGAATAAGTTTTCTTCTGCCCAAATGTCAAGCTGTCGTCATTTAGTCTCGAAGACTGGTAATGTGCAACTTGATCTTCCTGAATGCGGGTTGATCATTGACAAAATATATTTACATATTCTGAAAATGATAATTTAGTAGAAACCAAATGTATATACTTGGAAATCGAATGGCAATTTGCAGGTAGGCCGTGCTAAGGGGATGAAGCGATAAAACGTTGTGTTTTGTTGGTGTGCAAAACATCACGCGGAAAGGGCGAGAAACGTCTTTCTCTCGCCACCTGCCTATTGATATACACGTGCCCCCGGGTAAGATACCTGAGTGAGACAGTTCTATTTTACTGACCCCACGTGACCATTCCATTTTAAATATTTAATGATCACCGGACTATCTCTTCGTCGTCAGCATTTTGTAAACAAACAAATCACCTGCTTCAATTCAATTCACCTAGCTACCCCTCCCACCCCCACACAACACGTGAATGATTTTTCTTCCGCCACGCTCACATGACGTCATCTTAATCAATAACATCAAAGGTGGCGTCACAAGAATGTCAGCTGCTTTTAACTCGCTTCAGTATATTAACCCTTTGCCCAACGTAACGTCCAAAACCGACCAGAGCTATTCACAAAATTTACAATTCAATTTTCATTACTTTGTCATTTTTGTCACAAAAACATAGCTTATGACCCATCATTGGAACGTGCTCATTGAGCTCGTTCTAATGATGGGTCATAAGCTATGTTTTTGACGCAAAAATGAAAAAACAAATAGTTATTCAAGAATTTTGTTTGCAAGTGTCGTCTCCTTTTCGTTTCAGGTAAAGGGTTAATCCATCGTAGCCGAGAGCTAACACCACTTTTCGTGGATTATACCTTCTGTATATACAGAACTTCTCAATGGTCTTCCCGAATATACAATCAATTTTTCTCTACGATCCACAGATAGAACAGTACATTTTCATCGCACGTATTTCATTTCTATGACGTTATGTGAGGTGGGTGGGAGCGCGATGGCTCAGTAGTTAAAGATGCAGGCTGCAAGCCGAGGTCCTCGGTTCCAATCCCACCTGCGGCAACACCGCTGTGTCCTTGGGCAAGACACTTAATCCCAATTGCCTACGTGGGGGCACGGTGGCGCTGTGCACTAAGGCGTATTGCACGTCGATGGTACACTTGTCTTCAAACAATGCTTGTGTGGAGTTAGTACGTTGGGGATCTGATATTTGCTCGCAGTTGCTCGGTGGTTCTCTCCGGGTACTCCGGCTTCCTCCACCCGTAAAACTGTCCGGCACGAGTTGACCCTGGCTGTCGAAAGTGTCGCTAAAACACCCAAAATAAATAAATAAATAAATAAATAAATAAATAAATAAATAAATAAATAAATAAATAAATAAATAAATGTGGGGTTGGTAACAGAGTGGTGTGGATATGGAATGGGAAAATCTCATCCTCGGGAAAGATATTGATCTGGATACTTCTCAGGTGAGGAATACCCATCCCATCACCACTCCACTCATTGCTTCATTTAATGTGCGTTCCGAGTGAAAAACCTTGAAGTCAAATGGGGACAAAGTTTCTTGTTATTTTGCTGCACATAGTCAGTGTATTATTCCTTCGAGCGAAATTTGCATTTCATATTAACCATTTGAACTCGCAAGACCGATTTTTGATCTAAGGCATAATTTCGTCCCCTTTTTTCTCATTATAAGAGGTTTATACAGGGGCAGTGATGATAAAATAATGACAGCAGTCTGCAGCCAAGTGGCTGCAGACTGCAGTTATTATTTTATCTTCCCAGTATATTGATATTGGACTGACCCATCTCACTGTAGGTGTACATAAAGGCGATACCATTCCAGAAAACGACATTTAAAGGGTTAAGTGAATAAAATATACGTTTAGTACATACTCTCCTTCTGCTATCGTTTACGCTGTTACTATCTTTAATTAATAATCATCCTTTCTGCTGTGCAACATTTACAAGAAACTAAAATCTACAAGTGAGTCAAAGAATAAATGAATTTGATCGCAGTATAATAACACTGTTGAGTCTCGGCAGATTCTGACTTTAAATTGTAGCAGATGTGGATGGAGGCTAAGCATTTTGTGGAAAGCTGTGTAAGGTGTATCAGGTTTCTGCCGATGCTCAGCAGTTTTGTGTGGTCTGAACCCAGATGCCAGCGTATATGTCATCACCGTATCCTAGTCATCCATATTTAAGTATTGATTTCTTGCATGCTGTTGGCGAATATTCCTTCCAAGGACAGGAAATCTTTTGCCATTAAAATAAGTCAATTTTGAGGATATTTAACCAAACTTCCCCCCATAAATTGTACAGACTGTTTAAACAGTGATTTCTTGTATTAAATTTTCATGAATTTTTCATCAAATTTGATTATCGCTGCTTCACAGCAGCCAAGACTAGATTTGATGGAAAGTATTTTATAATTACTCAGCGTGCTAAAAGTTAAAAGATGGATCAACATTGGTTTTGTAAAGTATTGTATGTGCATGTACACATCAACTGTCCACGAATTACAATACACGTACGCGCTTTATAATTCACTAGGTTTTTCATGAACAGTTCGCATTTGTTTCGTCTCACATCACCCCTTTGTGACTAATTGTGTCGCTTGGCTCACGTCGCAGAGAGAGAGAGAGAGAGAGAGAGATCATCTGGAACTTCCTCTTTTATGTTCGCATCATAGCAGGAAAGGGTTCACGGATTCTTCAAAGATTCTTCACTCTTAAGATCTGACTGAATATGTCCTCGTATGATTGTCTCTTGTACGTCCTTTCAAGCCGACACATTTGCTAAACATGGAGCCAAACATGTGTACTTTCTCAATGTATAATAACGTTAGTCTCAAACATAACTCTGTGACCTGTATTCCTGTCCTGCCTCTATGGCACATGGGCGACCACTGATGTAAAATAGTGTGTGGGGACTATTCTGCTATGATCGGGTGCCCCAAGTTCGAAATGTTCAGTGCGACTGTGAGCACGTCCAACACAGACGTTCTCGTCAGGGGGTTAATTCTACTCTTTAGTTTCACCTCAGATAACGTACCTTTTAAAACGTATTATCTATACAACTGACTAACAGCTCAAGAACTCGACAGATTGCGTTTGTTCAACAGCCTCACTGCAACAGTTTGCCATTTTTTCTTCAAAAGCAGTTAGTTTCGACAGACATCAACTTTGATTCGACGGCCCTAATGGCAATACCTTATCGGTTGATAACGACTGTCGAACAAGGAACTGTGAATAGGTAACGATTATCACATGCCCAATGGCAATTACGTCCAAATAGCTTTACATTAAAACCAAGCGAGCCATGAGTGATAAAAATAATAATATTTTTTATAGCCTGAAATCCACACATGGTGCTCTGTGACTGTACAAACTTACAAAATGCCTTATTGAGAAAAACACCCAAAAGACTCACACGTTTTATAGCTACGTCTCAGTTTTCACGGGGCTCTTCTTTCGGCGATCATAGCTTCTATCTCCTAATATATACAAGAGAACACGTGGTTTATATCCATTAACACTTTTTTGAAATTCTATACAATAATTGAAACTGAGAAGATCACACGTATAAATCTGGAATTACTTTTGATAGTCTTAGAAACATACATTTTGAGCCAACATCTGTCATCAGCAGCGCTATTGATAAAAACTGGCATTCAAATTGTATTTGTTCAGTTTTACCTCCTAACCATAACTTATGATTAGGAGGGTTCATAAGTATATTTTTGAGACATTTTTTTATATTTCCAGAGGCTTTATCGAATATGTATTTTAGTCGACGTAATCGTGTTAGGCAAAGGGTTAAACCAACATAAATGCATTTTGAGTCATTAACATTCCTTCCATTTGCTTCGCACAGTATTGTGTACAGTAATCCAATAGGAGAACAAAGAATTCAATGAATTGAGGAACATCAACTGTTGATGGCTCAGCGGGTTTTCGAAACCCCTCCCGGGAGAGCCCCTCCGGCTCCAACCGTGGAGAATCCCGATCCCCCACTATGCAATTTGTGACATAGTCATTTTTCATTCTTAATTCTTCGGCACGTGAGAGATTTAAAAAACAAAGTTCACGCCTATTTCCAGTGAAGAGCAGTATTTAGAGTTAAGTAATGCAAGCTTCTGTAATAATCAACTGTTGTGCTTTGAAGTGGTAAAAAATAGTAGGCAAAAGACATTCAGAACAACCCCAGCTTGTCAAACGAAACAAAAAATCGTCGAACAAATTACATTTCGACCCTTGAGTGAATCAGGACGCCATCTGTAATGCTGGTGCTTTGCGGATGACGCCTTGATACACTAAATAGACGATTTAAATGTAAGACAAAAACTCCGATAAGGGTACGACAAGAAAGGTGTCACTTTTAATTTCTTTGCTTGGCAAAAGGAGGAAGGGGTCGAGTGTAAATGCAGGACAAAATATTAGTTTCTTTCGAGAGGGATGGGGACATTGTTTCGAGTGATGATTTTGTAATATGCTGATATTTATTTAGAATGAATTCAGATTTATGTGATGCGAAATGAGAGAAAACAGGAAACAAGATGTTTGAGTCATGTGCTTTCAAAGCTTGAGACAAAAGGCGTGAACTTGATTAAAGAGTGTCTATCTGTTATTAGTGAATCTCTAGATTACACGATTAACTTTGTTAATTAATGAGCCGCTTTGTACCTTTTAGTCAAATGAAAAGAAATCTTTCTCAAATATACCCTAAGCCTTTAATTTGTAAGGAAATACTTCAAAGCTTAAGAGGTAGTTGACTCTTCCGTAACCTATCCTCTGACAAACGCTTGTTCTTTTTGATACACTCCCAACATGCAACATGCCGAAGGATTTCAATTAACAATACAGGAAGTACCTCACCATGCGCCTGTTTTGGGTGAATCCTCTTGTATTCAAAGGATATTAACCCTAACAGTACAAGTGTAATATCGAACTAGCTATAAATTCTGGCACACTGTGTGACTGAATCAACTTATATCGTTTACAATCGTGTGGAGTGTTTGTTGAAACTGATGTTCCTTATCCTAGAGCACAATAGCCAACTGAGAATAGTACCACCAGCTGCAAAATTTGAAATTTCCAAACCCCGTTATTCATTGTTGTGCCATAAACATGTCGAGGAAGCGTCGTTAAAGTTGTAGTGCATGATGTGCGCCAATTAGGCTGTTCAGTCAACCTGATGATTGTCATTTGGAATCCGTAGAAATCTACAGGGTGCCGATTAAACAAAATCTGTAATGACCAGCCGTGCGTCTGAATCAGTAAAGCTCCAAATACAGTCCGATAGCCAAAGAAGCAAGCTGGATCCCTTCCTCATTTCTAAGCTACTACTTTAAGTACTCTAAACATTTTCGAAAAACCCTTTTCTGTTCGAAGTCGATAGGCTTAATTAAAGAAACACTCGTAATTCGCACCATTCCGACTGTTAAAACAGCATTTAGTTGATTGAGCATTGGTAGTCGCCGATCAAAAACGACACGCAATTCATGTTGTGGAAAATAGGCCGTGCATATTTTAAAACTGAACTTGCCATTTTGGATATACTATTCTTTACACAAAATATATTCCCTTCCAAACATTCGATAAACTATTACACAAACACTAGACCCCAACACTGGTTTCAAGATATTGTTCAACAAATCTAGTCATGGCTGCTTTAGAGCAGCCATGACTAGGTTTGACGATAAATACATTCACATTTAAATCAGAAATAATTGGTGAAAAAATTCCTGCAATTTACAGAGGGGAAATTTGATTAAATGTACCCAAATTATACTTATTTCAGTGGCAAGAGACCTCCTGTCCTGGGCAGGAATATCCACAAGCGGCATGCAAGAAGTTACTTATATTGCTTTATAGCATTCTCAGTCGCTGCTAGTTTAACTAACATCATCGACGGGCTTCATTGGTTGAAGAGATCTTCAGACTTTCTTAGAAACCGTCGCTCCCCCGAGAGTAACTGGGGAAAAGAAGCAGCGCCTGTTTGTAGTGTTGAGAAAACTACGTGTTACTGGCAAAATAGGACCCAGTCACCAATGCCTGGGGTAAAAACTCTAAAATGGGTATAAACGATTGACTAAACTTGACTTTGTATCCATTTTACGGTCACGATTAGCCACTGTACAAAAATATGTGACATTAAACACAAATAAATAAATAAATAAATAAATAAATAAATAAATAAATAAATAAATAAATAAATAAATACCCGTCGCTATCACATCTTCGGTCGGTCTAACTCAAAGAGTCGATGCAGTCACGACGAGCATTCAAGAAGAGAATTTTAAAGAACATCTTACACGCAGTAGGGTGTTAATCCTCATAAATAATTTGACATATTCGGATTTTACCATATCACTTAAAATGCTGTGTGAATGACCGGAGACAGTCTTCAACTGACGGTAAAGGCATGTACAGTCTCTTTTAGTTGCTAAATATACACATCTGATAAGATACATAAACAAAATTACATTCGAGTAACAAAATCATCTCCAACTGGGCATTCAGTAGCCTCAAGGTTAAGTTTTTTCACATTGGTTCACGTTAGGACAGTTTAAGACACAAACCCGAAGCCATCATTTTCTTTGGATCACGACGATTAGTATCGCTACTCTCAACTTATTTTTTTAGGACAGACTATCAAGAAAAAAATACCTCTACCTATATTACTGAGAACAAAAAATTCCATTCACAAAGATCGCCATTCACTATTGTTTTATTTTTTGTCTCAAAAGCATGACCTATGGCCCCCACCTCGCCCATTGTAGTGAGCTCATTAAATGAGAATTAAAACTTAATAGTCAGTAACAGCAACTTCACTGTAATGAAACATTCCAGTGGGTGCTTAATTAAGTGCCAGGTGTATATTTACACATGCGGGCATAAGTGATTACGCCCTGGATATGTACATACAGTACGGCCGCCGTAGACTGGTCATTTTCCACGGATGTGCATATTTCCACGGATGCAATAATATTAGCTTCCAAGAGAGGAAATCGAAACTTCAACGCTCCACCTCGGGCCAACTCCAAGACGATGGATACTGGTTACTTTGCACGGGTGGGCAGTAATTCCACGGACGCAGTAATATTAGATTCTAAACACTAATTATAGGAATAATCATCAAAAGTTTAATTAATGAAGCACCGGGTATAATCCGGTGCTTCATTAATTAATATTTTGAAATTGGTGATTTTTATTACCTGGTAAACGCATGCGTGGACATCACTGCCCATGCCTGAATTATGACCACTCCACGACGGCTGTATTGTACTCAATTCCAAATATATATGCATAACCATACCAATATATATGATCCAAACTGGCGACGTGTTATGTGTATACTAGCACTCTCTGGGGTGCTGATACTTTTTTAAGTAAAATACCTAGATTTACCGAGGTATGTGTGTTGTGCATGTACCACAGTTACATGGTTAGAATTACCTGTAAACCACAGAAAGGGAGAGCACAGGGGGGGGGGGGGTGGGGGTGGGAGGGTGCTTGAATAGCTTCACACACATGGAAGGACATGCATGAAAGGAATTCATGGAATACATAACTGTGTGGTAATAATATTAAGATTGGGCGGGGAATTGCTGACGACGTTGTAAGTGTGTACTCGATCGTTTGTGTACACATGCATGAGAATATTTAAGATGGGATTGGCGAAGCTGACGAGTCACAGGTGCAGACTGCTCATGTATAAGAATGCGCACGCGTGCATGCGCGTGCTAACACATGCCTACTCGTGTAACTGCATTCGTATAGATGCAAACATATGCTATACAAATGCTGGGTTGCCTGAAATGTATGTACATCTTTATTACGCTGTTGAAATTGGGGATGGTGGGGGGGGGGGGGGGGTGGAGGGGGGTTGCAGGTTTGTTTTTGTATTTGTACAATACTATATACTCATAAACGTTCAGAAGTATACACGAGCTGGCTATCTGCACACCCGTACACATACATATGTATATAACCATTCCAATACATGATCCTAACTGCCTGCATTTACAGTTTATCATCTGGACTATCTAGGGTGGTCGAATTGATTGAGGGTGGAGGATGCAGACATCGATTAATATTCAAAGGAAATACCTAGATTGACCGTGGTCTGTGTGTTATGTGCATAAACATGGTCCCGCTCATCTGCGAATCACTACAGTACATGGAAACACACTCATGTGGATATGCAGTCTTACGCGATCATTTGTGTATACATGCAAGAGAAAGATTTTTAATAAGATGGGATTGGAGAGGCTTACAAGTTACTGGAGCATAAAGCTGCATCTATAAGACGGTACACATGTGCATACGGCATGGTGACACCAACTGATTACCAGCCGATTCAAATTAGTTTGGGTTTTTGATTTCTGTCTCATAGGACACTGATGCGAAATGAGTTTTCATTTCCGCCTCGGCTAACTATTTTTGCTGAAGTTACCCCCAATTGTTTAGTAGTTATCCCCGCTGATAAAAATCTAAAACTTCCGCTTTAATGACACCCTTCTCAGAAAGCTATTTTGGCGAGGTATTCCTGGGTGGTGGGGGGGGGGGGGTCACTTGTTCTATTTAACAATTACCTTGCAGCTTTTGAACAGCTCTAAAATAATTGTTGGTTACTTTATATTCCTTAGCATTCTGGTACATGTGCCGCATAAAGTATTTAATGTTACCCCACTTTGCTGAATTAACAGGAAAACCAAGTAACCTAAACCAACATCTCACCCTTATTAGGCATTAGATGTTTATTTTTGCTTTCCAAATCCAATAGATTTATACTCTATACTCTCTATCTGATACTTGACATTGATAATATTCCATATCAGCATTTTAGCATTTCTACTCAAATGAATAACACATTCTATGCCTGTGTCTTGTGACTTGCGACAACTCTATTGAACACGGGGATCCACGCTAAGTTACCTGAGGTGTAAGTGCTAGAGTCTGTGAATATAGTTGCTAGTATCCTGAAAATTTAGTTGGTAATATGTAAAATGTAACGATTACAAAAAAATACTTGGAGAAAATATACTTTTACTTACAGCATATTAACTTTGAATTAAACACAGGGATTAACACTACATTTAAGTGTCTGGGTGTATGGAAGTGCGAAATGTTATTCTTGACAGCCTTTATCTAGGTTACATTTCTCAATAGGTTTTACTTAAAGAAGGTTGCTTACAGAAAGTACATTTTGTTTTAACAACATTCCACGCAGGGAATGCAACTGGGTGGCATTTTAATGATACATACTACCCACATAAAGTACTTTCCCAACATTTAATGTATTTCGCATAGTGGACTTCTCACAACAACTAGTCTACTCGTAATATTCAACAATGATAAAAGTCAACCACAGTATCTTATCCAACTAGACAACTTTGTTCAATTTTAGCCTTGTGCAAACAGTTGTATTGCATAAATGGAATCATACTGCTCATAGTACCAGTACGGATATCGATGTGAAAGAGAAATGTTAAAAAGCGTAATCTCAAACACCTTTTTATGTGTAATACTTAAAGGAAACATACTATGTTTCTTAGCCGTATTCCACAAATTTAGTGCAAATGTAGTGTATTTTTACAGGAAGAGATGCTGTCAAAAAATAACTTTCCACAATAGCTTCATTTTTTCCTGTGAGCCTCACAGCGTAATCTATTGATACCTAGTTAAATTCTGTTGTTTCGCGCTCACCACACAGAAGGGAGAGGCTAGGTGATAGTCATTGTGTTTGTGGGCGTTCATTCCACTAAACGCAACCTTAATATACAATGGTATAACTGAGCTGGTCGCGATTGGGCTGCAGTGTAAAATGGCGGTGGATGTCGGTAACCGTTGTTAAGAAAACTCTTAAAACGATTTGCTAGCACTGGTGGTGGCAACAGTAATTATCCTTGCTGCGGCTAATTGAATTTTCTCTAGGTCCACGGCTTTAGTTATTGAACGGTTATCTCAAACACAGTTAGCATACCCCACAAGGGGCCTAATGAAAGCAAAATATAGATTAGATCAGGTGAAATTATATGAAATTTATTTAGCAGAAAAACATTTTACAGAGAGCAAGGTAATGTAATGTAAAAAAAAACCAAAACATAGAACATGCTGCTGGGAGAAGACATAGCCAGATTGGCTGTCTACCTGTCGTCAGCCAAGGAAGATAAATGTTATATAACATTTTGTCCAGACTAAGCTGAAAAATGAGATCGAATATACGGTGTATAGTATTTCTAATTGAAGGGAAGAAAAGAGTATGCGACTTTGCTATGTTGAACAAGTTTCCTAATCATAGAGTTTATTGCCAAATCATGAAATGTTAGGCCGAAATCAGGACAGTAAGGATTGCTGCACTGTATAGAATCTGAGTAAGAAGATAAAAGTTTAAAAGTGAAGCATTTTGGACATCTTACTATTATCTAGTTGGCGAATTTAAACGTCTAACTCATTCCACATCTTTGGATACTGGTACTTGGTAGGTCTTCTAGTGATAATATTCCGAATTCTATTTACGCGAGGAAGACCAATGTTCTTTTAGGCCTGGCTATTAACTTTTTTAAAGAAATTCACAACGATGCGGGAAGATTGGATATTTTCCAATCGAACACATCAATGCCGCATCTGAATAAGTCATTAACTTTGAGGATACCATCTTTGATGAATGGAGGCTCGGTGTGGGCGTTAAATCTTTTATGATTGATTATTTAGTTATTGGGGTTTAACGACACTTTCGACAGCCAAGGTCACCTAGTGTCGGACAGTTTTACAGATGGAGGAAGCCAGAGTACACGGACAGAGCCACCGAGCATCTGTCAGGCTCCCCAACATTCTAACTCACACAAGCAGGGTGAGCATTGATTGAAGACAAGTGCACCATCGACGTGCATTACGCCTTAGTGCACAACGCCACTGTGCCCCCACGTGGGCGATGGGTGTAAAGTGGGCAATGGGTGTGAAGTGTCTTACCCAAGGACACAACGCGGTTGCCGCAGGTGGTATTCGAACCGAGGACCTCTCGACCTGTAGACTGCACCTCTACCTACTGAGCCACCTCGCCCCCTTTATGATTGATTTGTCATATGGATATTTTCTGCAGTAACTGTAATATTTTTGTTGCTTTAGAGTTCCACATAATTAAGTGAATAGCATTATATCAGGTGTACCAAAGTATAGTAAAGTGTTTTCAGGGCACCATGCATGTGGTAGGATAGTCTTAAATTGATTATGGGCATTCCCTATATGTGAACAGCATTATCTCAGGTGGCTATGTACCAAAATATAGTAAAGTGTTTTCTGGGCACCATGTGGTAGGATAGTCTTAACTTGATTATGGGCAACGTTTGCTTGTGAAACTTTTGAGCTCAGCTGCGAGATATGGTTGTCGTTTGATAAATTATCATCGATATTTATACATGAATATAAAGAATTTTAGTGACTTGTCAGTTTCTTTAGCACCAACACTACTTAACTTTCGTTGTTTATAAAGACATTGAGATGAGATATTACATTTTTTTGTTTCTGGATGGATTTATCAGGATGAACTTTGATTTCTTTGCCTTTATAATCAGGCGGTTTGTAGAAATTTAATTCATTATTTATGAAGATCGTCAAATTATTCACACTGGTGTTTGGTAAATACACAGCAGTGTCATCTGATGTAGATCGTCAAATTTTTCACATTGGTGTTTGGTAAATACGCAGTAGTGATATCTGATGTAGATCGTCAAATTATTCACAACGATGTTTGGTAAGTACACAGTAGTGTCATCTGATGTAGATCGTCAATTTATTCACATCGGTGTTTGGTAAATACGCAGTAGTGTTATCTGATGTAGATCGTCAAATTATTCACATCGGTGCTTGGTAAATACGCAGTAGTGTCATCTGATGTAGATCGTCAAATTATTCACATCGGTGTTTGGTAAATACACAGTAGTGTCATCTGATGTAGATTGTCAAATTATTCACATCGGTGTTTGGTAAATACGCAGTAGTGTTATCTGATGTAGATCGTCAAATTATTCACATCGGTGTTAGGTAAATACACAGTAGTGTCATCTGATGTAGATTGTCAAATTATTCACATCGGTGTTTGGTAAATACGCAGTAGTGTCATCTGATGTAGATCGTGAAATTATTCACATCGGTGTTTGGTAAATACGCAGTAGTGTCATCTGATGTAGATCGTCAAATTATTCACATCGGTGTTTGGTAAATACACAGTAGTGTCATTTATAAAAGACAACCGGTTTAATCTGATTGAGCCGTGGATATCATTAATGTATAACAGGAATAGGATGGGACCTAGTACGGAATACCACAGATGATTTTAGTTAAGTCTGACCACTTCGCATCATAAACGACGAATTGCATTCTGTCAGATAAATAACTTTTAAACCAATCGTTGGTATCTCCTCTTATGCCATACTATGCTGATTTAATAATCAAGAAATCTTGACTTAAAGTGTCAAATACTTTTAACAGACCAATAAAAACGACACTCGTGTTTATTGTTTTCTTTAGCCTCGTATTTCAAAAATAAAAATTAAAGGACAGGATGTATTGTGGAGTGTTTTTCCCAAAGCCATATTGATGTTCGTATAGGCTATCAAAGCGATTCATGCAGTAGTATCAGGTTTAAACCCCATCATCACGATCCGGAAGATCTCTAAAGTTGTGCGCTTGCGATGCACGTGTTGTCAGAGTGACACGAAGGGTCTTTTAGGTGATAGGTTCCAGCAAATGCTGTTTTTACTATACGAGCTGCCCATCGCCTGCATTATACCACCTTTGGGGGCAAAAACTAGAGAACACAAATATCAGCGCACCGTTACATTTATTACTTACATGCTTTTCGTTGTTCGACATTCGTTGCTTAAACGTATAAACTGTACCCAACCGACCCCAATAACCTGGACTTTTGCTGCACTCTGTAAAATCAGTTGGGTTAAAAATCACCCCAAATGAAGTGGGTTGAGTGGATATGAACCCAGTTGGGTTCAATTTTTATTTTTTTGGTTTTCTGCCCTTTGACTTTCAATCCATGCCCCAAGAACAAGACGAGCTCACTCCAGCGTGGGACCATGTGCCCTGCTCTGGAGGCAGGAACAGAAAAAGAAGTAAAATCCGAAATGCTATCTTTGTAGAGAGTGCAAGCCAGACACGGCCATTACGCTAGGTAAGAAATTGCATTACAGAAATTGAATTACAAAAATTACAGAAATTGCATGGGCTAAACAACGAGAAGAATGTTGAGATCCAGACGAAATGAAAGTACAATCGGGACACAAAGGGTTATTACAAGAGACATTTGTAAAATGTGAATTTAGAGCCTTGTCCATTATGGTATTCTTAAACTGGGATATGTTGAGGCGTCGGATTGTGTGTTACCGGACTGGACCATCCAGTTTTCGTGCCAAATGGGTTCGTATAATTTTTAAATGTGTTGACGAAGGACCCCGGTAGTTTATTATTAAACCAATCATTCATGAACAAGAGATTATGTAGTGTATATAGGTCTCTGAATTTTAGTGTACCATAGTTTTTGAAAAGGGGATCGGTGTGTAAAGTATAGGATTGTTTTGTTATCACTCGGATAGCTTTTTCGCAGGCCGTGGATCCCACTGTGCCGCAGAGTGTCCCCAAACGTCGATCCCATACATTAAGAGAGTTTAGATCGAGGAGAAGAACACAATAATCTTAACGCTACTCAGAGAAGAATTTTTTTCCCGATTTACGGCAAAAGTAGCCCAGGCTATTTTCAAGCAATCGGCGGAGACATATTATTTGAATTTGAAATTTTCATCCATGTGGACTCCGAGAAACTTGAATACTGTCTCCTCGTGATGGTTACCGACTAATATAATATGTGTATCATTCAATGATGTGCCTTTGCCACTCGCCCGTTATGGATCATTTTGGGGGATGGAATAGCATGACGTTGGTTTTGGAAGCGTTTAGAGCAAATTTATTTGCAGAGCAACATAATTTAATGACTTTTGTGGATGGTGTTCATATTTCCATCGAAGAGAAATAACTTAGTTTGTAAGGATTTGCCTTGCTGCATTTGACTGGGGAGTGTTCACACGCACTTTCCAGTGAACTGCAGCAAGGCAAAAACTTGTGAAAAAATGTTGACAGTCCTTTCGACACTCATACAAAACAAGGACATCATTTTCCTGACTGATTGGGTATCGGACGCCAATTTATGGGCTTTAGGGTGAAATTTGGGTACCAGCGTTTAATGTCCCCACATTTATGTTATGCGTGGCCTATAGGAGAAATTTCCTTTTACTCATCGCCACATAATTCGACCAAATAGTACAAACCCACCCGACTAAGGTCTTAAAAATCATTTAAACTTCATCTTCTTTCCCTTTAACGGACTACAGCCCGTGACCCTCGTTGATATGAGCCCGGTGGACTCATCTCAACGAGTGCCATGGACAGTGGTGTACGGGGGAATGGGCCTTTGGAATAAGAGATACTCCAGCCAACCAAAAAACCAAACTACAAGCCGATCTCGCCACTCAACACACCCAACAGGAGATGTGTATCACATGTCTAATCTTGTTACAAACTGTATATACTTGTTACCTCATAACTTCTCTTTTTCCTTTCACTTTCTTTCAATACTGCCACTCACCAATTTCACTGCCACGCAATCAGTTTATTTCAAAAACACAACCCACCTTCCATGGTGCGTTGGTGGGCCCCATTTCCATCTGTTGTCTAACTTATCTAGACGTTAACCATGGCTATTAGTATCGAGCAATACAGGACTACAGTAGGACTTCATTACAATTTCCTCGTGTGCAGGTACTTTGTCACGAGTAGATCGGTTGGACTCCCGCACCGTATAACGATTCGTACGGTAAAAATCCGTTTCACGCTGGTTTTATGCGTTATCCTTGGAATCATCCTTTTGTCCGGGGACATTGAAGTCAACCCAGGGCCATCTCGAACTGGGTCGGTAGACGTAAGTAGCATTTCTATAATTCATTATAACATCAGAAGCATCAGGAATAAACTTGATCATATTACAGACGACATTGATGAATTCGATATTATTTGTTTTACCGAAACGCACCTTGATCCCAGTTTCAATTCCGACAATGTGTTGATTCCCAATTACCTCCCACCAGTTAGAAAGGACAGGAACCAACATGGTGGCGGTGTCGCGGTCTATTTCTCCAAAGAAATTCATGCCAAGCGTGTGCCTGAACTGGAATTCGATCAGTCAGTCTTATGGTTTGAGATTACCTCAAAACGCAAGTTTTTGCTCTGCCTGGCATACCGATCGGTTCAATTCTCTTGCAATGACTTCTGGGAGAAGCTCGAAGGCGCCATTGAAGATTCATTCAACATAAACCCTTCCCTAATAATTACCGGAGACTTAAATAGCGACCTTCTTAACCCCTCTAGTCGATTACACGAAGTTATAAACTGTTATAACCTACAAAACGTCATTAAAGAGCCGACTCGTGTAACGCCAACCTCAAGCACCTTATTAGACCCAATAATAGTTAGCGATAATGTTGTAATTTTGAACTCAGAAGTTCACGAACTTGGTGTTTCCGACCACAAAGCTGTATCAGCAGTCATAGAGACTGGAACCGCACAACACGAAACAAAAATTCGACAGATATGGAACTACAACAGAGCAGATTTCCTCAAAATGAATAATTTGATCTCCGAAACAGATTGGTCTTTCATTTCAGACACGACTACGCCCGATACGTCATACCATGAATTTGCATCTAAATTTCTAGGTATTGCCAGAGAATGTATTCCGTCCTACAATGTGGTAATACGTCCCCACGATAAACCTTGGTTTGACTCGGCTCTACGTCGGGAAATTCGCCACAGAGATCGTTTCCGGAAACGAATCTTGAAAAACCCAAACCCACAAATAATTGAAAGATATAAACATTCCCGAAACAAAGTAAATAACATGAAAAAGAAGGCCAAATCCATTTATTATTCAAACCTAGATACTTCACTTTCGGTAAGTAGAAACCCCAAAGTATTCTGGCACACTGTTAAACAGCTACTGAATAATTTTGAAAGGAAACCCTCGGTCCCCTTTCTTAACCAAGAAGATGATGCGGGTAGTACAGTTATCGTAACAGACGACAAAGACAAAGCCAACTTGCTCAACAAAACATTTCTGTCAAATAGTAAGATACATGACGAGGGACATAGTTTACCTGTCTTTAGAAGAAAGTGCTCTCAGAATCTGTCTGAAATAAACTTCTCTGAAGACGAAGTGACTCGAATCTTGGGCAATCTAGATACCAAAAAAGCAACTGGGCACGATGGTATAAGCAACCGCATGCTTAAAGAAACAAAAGCCACAATATGCAAACCTCTGGTTCACCTATTTAGGCTTTCGTTTTCTTCACGCGTCTACCCATCAGAATGGAAGATGGCCACCGTTGTGCCGATATTTAAAAAGGGAGACGCACACAACCCCAGCAATTATAGACCCGTTTCCCTCCTAAGCTGTGTCAGCAACGTTATGGAGAGGATTGTTTTTAACCAAATGTATGAACACTGTTGTGCTAATAATTTATTTTTTAAATATCAGTCTGGCTTCCTACCCCAACATAGCACCGTTTATCAGCTCATTGAAATATATCATAATCTCTGTTTAGCCTTTGATAGGAACCAGTTTTCTCTTGGAGTATTTTGTGACATATCAAAAGCATTCGATAGGGTTTGGCATGAAGGGTTAATTTACAAACTGAAACAAAACGGTATATGTGGCCCACTCATCGAGTGGACCAAAAGCTATTTGTCAGATCGTAAACAAAGGGTAACTGTTAACGCAACTCCCTCTGAGTACTTACCTGTTAATTATGGAGTTCCCCAGGGATCTGTCTTAGGACCCTTCCTCTTTCTTATATACATCAATGACATTACTGAAAACTTAGATTCACCGGACGCCTGTAGATTATTTGCAGATGATACAAGTATAACAGAAAGTGGATTTGAACTGGATGACATTGTTTCAAAGTCTAATGAAAACCTTGCGGCTGTTTCCGAATGGGCAAACACGTGGCTTGTTACATTTAACCCATCAAAAACCGAAATCGTTTTATTCACCAAAAAACGTGTTAACCTAAGTACTGTTGTGATGTTTGGTGACACGCCACTTGAACTCACAAAGTCTCACACCCACCTTGGCCTGTCCTTACAGGGAGACTTAAACTGGCATGCCCAAATTAACAGATTATGCCAAAAGGCTAATTCCAGGCTATCTCAGTTAAGAAAATTAAAGTATATTCTAGGTCGAAAAAGCTTAGAGACGCTATACAAATCATTCATACTCCCGATCGTTGAATACGCAGACGTGGTGTGGGCCGGTGCACCGGATTACCTACTTACCAAATTGGATAGAATCCACACGGATGCAGCGAGAATAATATCCGGTCTAACAAGATCAACCCCGGTATCTGCTCTATATGCAGAACTTGGTTGGGAAACCCTTGGGCAGAGGCGTCATCTCCACAAAGTGATAACATTTTTTAAAATTGTAAATAACCAGGCCCCTACATACCTCTCTGACTTATTGCCACGAACCTTTGAGGACATTTCCCCGTATAGCACCCGGTCCCATTCCAACTTTCAATTACCACTCACATACACGGAAACATATAAGCGCTCATTCATCCCCTCGTGTATCTCTGAATGGAATACACTACCTTTAGAAGTAAGACAGTCGAGTTCACTGAACAACTTTGTCAAATATTTTGATGGAGGCAACTGTAAACCACCTAAGTACTTTAATAATGGCGATAGGGCCGTCAATATTATACACTGCAAGCTGAGGAATTCTTGCAGCGACCTAAATTATGATAAACACTCCAACTATATTCATAACACACCAAGATGTTCTTGTGGTTACGAGGCTGAAGATGTGAACCATTACTTTTTCAACTGTAGTAACTATTCAAATGAAAGACTAGTCTTACAGAGAAATCTTGCGCATCTTACAATAAGATCGGTCAATGATCTTCTTTATGGTATTCCAAACTTACCGGAATCCGTCAACATCCACCTTTTTCGAAGTGTACAAAATTTTATCAAGGCCACGAAGCGGTTTTAGATAAGACGACAACCGAGCAGATATGACTCACAGCATCTTAGTCAAATGACCTATAATATGAACTCGTGTCCACCTCTGTTTCCTTCACACATGACTTTCCGCATGTTTGTCCTGCATGTCCTGGTTATAACATTGGTATGGGGCTCCGCTGGATTCATGGTTGTGTTGAAAAATGACCCGTTGGTATGTAATTTAAAACCAACAGTGTTGTAGAGTGGCAGCTCACTTCTCTTCTCTTCTCCCTCTCATCTCTCTGCTCTGACTCTTGTGAAGTTGAATACCCGTTAGGTTTTATTTCGAACTGTGTACATACACAATATTGTATCGATATATACACATGTTTCTCTTGCCATTATATGCACATTATAACTTCTTATAAATATTTGTAAACATAATTTGTAATTTTCAGATGTATATTACGGAAAGGATATAATCTAAGTGCTAGGCACTTGTTATCCAATCCCTTTTGTTATAACAAATAAAAAATATGTTTTAATCTAACACTCACTTATTATGCTATGCTAAAAAGAGTTTTCACTTTCTCTTATCTCAAAGTCGATTTGCTAATGTGGTGGCATATAGTTGAAATAAAATGGACCGAGGCAAGAAACTTGGGGTACACCTGTAATTATCTGTGTTTTGTCAGATACTTCATTCTGGGAGAAACTGGCTTTTTTCGGTTAACCCTTTGAAACCTTGTGGTATCTTCAATGCCAGTTTAAGTTCAGCAAATGGAAGGGTCGATATTCCTTATTTAAAGGTGTACCAATTAATATTGATTGGTCTACCCCACACATTTACTTTACAGCCTATTTTCCTACTTAATAAACGTATGACGCATCATGTTCTGGGACCGAAAAAACGGTCATTCGGGTTCAAAGGGTTAAATAATCCTTAAACCGGGAATTAGTTAACCCTCGAATGCCATAATATTCCCGTTTCATTAGTAGACTATTATGGTCAATGCTATCGAAAGCTTTGACAAAATCTTGGAAAATAGAAAGGGCGCAGTCTTTCGTTGTTTTATCATTTTCGTCAGCAACATTGTTTGTTAGCTGAAGCATAGGAACTACGGACCCATGATGCTTCCTAAACCCAACTGATACTGGTATATGGTCTTTTGGTCATCTAAGAAACTGGTTAAACGAGAATACATACATTTTTACAGTATGTTTGAAAATGCGGGAAAAATACTCATGAGTCGGTAGTTATTGAATACATGGGGGTCACCGGATATGAAATTGGGTATAATTTTGGCCACCCTGATTTTGCTTTGCATTATACCAGTAGAGAAGGAGAGGTTACAGTACAAGTCAAAAAGGGTGTAGGATAACCACTATAAACTGTGTATCTTTCTCCTCCTACACTGATAAGACCAGCAGCTGACATCATTTTCTGGAAAGCTCGTCACCTATTGATTTAAATATGATCGCAAAAAGGTATTAAGTCCACCGGCAATCAATTTAGGGTCTGTTAGTTTGTCGTTATCAATATGAAGGGAAGATGGCAGTGTTGGGGTTCGTTCACTTGTGTTAATGACTTTACGTACAATTTCCCAGGTTGTTTAATGTTATTTTGTTTTGGGAGTAGGATATCGGTGTAATAATTGGCTTTACTTGTTCTTTTCACTCGGTTGAAATACGTCTATAGTCTTTGTATTCAGTGATGTTTTGGAGAGTCGGGGATTTTACTTTTCTCAAATACAATTTGTTTTTGTTCAATGAGGAGTGTATGAGTTCTCGTTCCATCCATGGTTCACGTTTTCTATATTTCTTTGAAGTTGACATCACTTCCATTGGGAACGTGTTACAAAGAGACAGTATAATTTGTCGATGAAAAGCTCAGACGTTCCATTCGGGCATTCTGTTTTGAGAACGTCCAAAAAGTCGCAGTCTGATAAAAGTTACTTCGGTTGACTAACATTAGTCCTTTTTAACACGCATTTCATGATTTGAGTTGACTGGACCGGGCAGTTGCTATTGTTATCGTAATAAGATGTTGCCAAGTTGTCGCTAACATCGGTAATAATAATTCCTATTTCATGTGGGTTAGGATTGTTACCAAATAAATCACCGATTAATGTTACTGAAGTGTCCGTAACTGTCGTTGGCCTTGTGATAACTTGCATGACGTGTTGGTTTCAGTGTGACCGTTAAAGTTTAGCAGGAAATGAAAATATCGAGGTCTGCTTTGGTGCAGAATTTAGATGGGACCAATTAAATTATATATTAAATTATATATTAATATCTGCCAGAGATTTTTGAATAATGATTCAAAGACATGAGGGATAAAAACTGAGAGAGCATTGCGTATTTAAATGACAGATTATCTTTTACAAATAAGCCAATACCACCCTTCCATCATCATTATCAGGACGCGTGTTATAGGTAATAGGGCGATAGCCCTGAAGCCCGCAGCGCAATGAATTTGGGTTAAATATTTCAGCCAGTTCTTCTGCATCAAAAAAGTTTTTATTGGGCTGTAAATCGCACAACAGATTACGGAGACTTCGCATTTAAACTGCGGCACTTAATATCAAAGGCGGAAGACGATTTACTTTGGACTAACATATTGTCTTTGAATTGCTCGGGTGTATAGTACTTGGAGATTTTGTTATCTAGAGCAAAAGGATAATTTATTTATTTTTACACGCCTGCTCTATGAAATCTAAACAATGCGGAAAATGAAAATACGTTCCGCATATAACGGAAATCGTTGACGTACTATTTTTATAAAGAAGCGAAACTTCCCTGGAATTCGGTCTCTTTTTATCCTTTTGCGCTGGCACTCATGCCATATCGATTAACCCATTCACATGCGTGGATTGTTCTGTGTGTATCTAGCAAAAGCATGATTGATATCCTCGCTGTCTTCAAAGAGTGTACCGTTGAATTTAGAAATGAAATAAAAAATATCGTCATTCTGGAACTCGTCAAGTGTTGGTCTGTTGACCGTGTTCATTTAACAGATGATCGGAAGCACATTGATGTGGGCCTTTTATAGGTATGAAGAATCATAATATGGATTAGACCTTCGGAGCTGGGGTGAGTACTGGGCTACAGTTGTCGAGTACGAATATGAGTAACGTACGAGTGGACCTGAGATGTACGGGTACGAATACTTTGAAGTACCCGAGTACGAGTACTTTCCACATAAGATGAATAACACTTGATATACCATACATCATTTATTGCAGTGAAATAACCAGTATGGCCAGTACATTCATTGTCAATATTTACCAGGTACATGTAGATGTCTATTCGGAAATATCTCACTCAAATATGAAATCAAATGATATGTGACAACTCAAGCTAAGATACCAAGAGAAAAACGTTTTAAGACATAAAGAAGAAAAAGATAATTTCTACCAAGTGTTGGATGTCGCGATACTATTGGACCATCAAGACTTGGGTTCTGTTCGAACATTGACGATTTACTAGCTTCGCGATGTATTTCATAGGATAACGCACCTACAGTCCTGACTATGATTTTGTTTTTGTGAGGTTACGTCGAAACTAACCAAAATCAGCAAACACGTTGAATACCTTACAAATCTTGCATCTCAAGTATACAAAGACTAAGTCCTAAACTAGACACCATCCAGTGTGGATCCAAATGCGCGATACCAAGACTTGACTATAAAGCTCTGACCTAACATCTAATATTATGATCCACCTGATCCAAGAACCGTTGAGGTTCGACCGCCTGTCGAGGAAAGGTGGGAGACGGAATATGCTTCCGGCGCAGAGACAACCATGAAATGCCAAACATTGAGCGCCTTTGGGCGGAAGCGTTTACAAAGGATGGAAGATCATTATCGTTAGAGGTATTCTATCGCCCAGCCAATAGCCTACCAGACAAATGGGATACTATCTCTGTTTCTATCGAAAAAGCCAAGATACGCCAATTTTGGATTTATTTATAAGTGGTGATTTTAACGATAACCAAAACATCTTTCTGAAAAACCACTTCAAGGATATAACTGATGACTTCAACTTTAGATAGGAAGTTAACGAACCAACATGCTTTAACGAGTAATCTGCTTCCCTGATCGATATTGTTGCTGTCAGCAGCTCAGGCAACGTATTAGGGTGTGATATCCTTGACCAAATAGCACCTGACGTAATTCGTTACCACCGTCCAATTTCTATTGAACTGGAGTTTACAAAACACAGCATCTAAGCTTTAAGATGCGTGTATGGTTGTATCCTCCAGGAAATTATAAGGAATTAAGCAAGACCTTTAGTAACGAACAATGGGACCCTCCCTTTGACAGTTAATGTTCAAACACCGTAGTCTCTAACTTCACTGCAAAGCTCCGCGAAACAGCATCTAAATACATTCTATTACGTCCAGGACAAATCAGGCAAATGGATTCACAATGAGATACGCCTGTTGATAAGACAGAGGGACGTTTGTATTGTGTAGCTGAGTGCTCCGGCGTACCACATGCATGGGGGAACTATAAGCACAAACGAAATAAAGTTGTATATGCTATTGGGAAGTACGAAGCCGCGTATTTATCAAAAATTCAGAACACAGAGTAGCCCTGATAGCCCTTGTCCCAATGGTGGAATTAGCCGAAAAACGTTCATTAATATAATGTGTAAGGGATTCCGACTATTAACCATTAAAACAATATGTATACCATTAACGTCAAAAAGGTGAAGTATTTAATGAGTACTTTTGTTCCATCTCTACAATTGATGACCTTAATGCCTTCTTTCCAGATTCCCTGACCCGTGTTCCACAAGCGACAATACTATACCCTTCGAATTAGTGAAATTTACAAGCTATTAAGTCTATGAAAACATTTCCAACGGATCAGGTGCCGATCTGATAAGTCCACGTCTCTGAAAGGAGTGCAGTCGTTCCCCGAGCTAACCACTTATGAACCCTTCAATATCTTGCTGAATAATTCATATAAGTCATATTTTACGTCCACATGGAAAAAAACTAACGTCACACTCGTTTTGAAAACAGCCCCGCAAACATTGTCTCCAATTATCGTGCAATTTCACTAATTAGCTGCATTGTAAAGTATTTGAAAAATGCATTTTCAAACGACATTGGAAGTACTTAATTGACCATAACATTTTGAGCCGGTTTCAATCAGGTTTCACTCCATGCGATTCAACGGTTCTACAACTAACGGATGTTTATAATGTGTTCTGTCATGCTGCTCTCGGTGATGGCAAGAAGTTCGGGCTGTGTTCTGTGACACCAGTGAAACATTCGAGAAGGTATGGCATGCTGGTCTTATTCACAAACTCAAGAGAATCGGTATTACAGGGGACTTTTCTGATATACATCAACGAGTTTTGGTAGCCTATAAGACATTCTCGTGGAGACCTATTAACTCGGTGTTCCGCGGTGGGTTAATCCTGGGTCCGTTGGTGTTTCTTATCTACATGAACGATATCAGCGAAAACATACAAAGCAGTATACATCTCTTTGTATGTGAAACATCTCTATATCCTATAGGGGAGTACCCCGAGCTTGCTTCAATCTTGATCAACCGTGATTTGGCAACAACAGAACATTGGGCTTAAACATGGTTGTTTGAGTTCAGTCCTCAAAAAATAAAACTATAATCATATCACGTAAAACCAACCAATCGGCATATCCACCTGCGGTGGGGGCAAATCGCCGAAGTTAACAATCATAAGCACCTGGACGTAATCTTGAATCGCAAGATCTTGGAAAAAAAATGTATTAGCTGGTAAGCATGTCTGTAAAAACAGTCATCTAATAATTTATAGAACAGTCCTCTGATGATCAGTAAGTACAGATTACTGAACTGTAAAAACAGATTATTAATCTGTCAAAAAAGCAGATTACTAACCTGTGAAAACAGTTTCTTCATTGAGTTGAATGTAACCAGAAACAATTTGTTTAAAATTTCGTGGTCAAAATCATTCTGTGTATAGTTTGTGATGCGTTCTTTGATGCACTTGCATTTTATACGATAAATAAAATATGCTGATGTCTACAAAAATATTTTATAATTTAAATATTTAATAAACCCACTTTTAACGAATATTTTTTCCATTTTTTTTCTAAATTGGTTTTCCCAACAAAAGCGGCTCCTTCCTAAAAGTTTCAGTTAATGAATAATTCACTTCTCCCGTAAGTTCTCCGTCACACTTAGTTTGTTCGTGTGGTTTCGATAGATGCCTCTTCCCGTGGCGTTTATATTTACCCCAAATACTCGTAGTCACCTGTCTCTCCTACATTAAGAAGTTTATTACTACTCCTGGAATACAGACCCCCCACCCACCCACACACCCACCCACCCACCCACACCCACACCCACCCACACACACACACACACACACACACACACACACACACAGAGTCTTGTCTACACCCTACATACCGAGGTACCCCATTGTTTGTCCTTTGTGTGGACTAACGGTTTCTACCTCGTTTTGCGGGTTCAGTTCTGGGAAAACAACCGAGGTAAAGGGTTTCTTTTGTCTTTTGTACCTCGGTACGGCAGAACACACCAACTCTTTTGTCTAATTACCTCGTCAAGTTGGTAAGACAAACCCGCCCACACACACACACACACACACACACACACACACACACACACACACACACACACACACACACACACACACACACACACAGACACACGCACACACACACACACACACACACACACACACACACACACACACACACACACACACACACACACACACACACACACACACACACACACACACACATTGCCAGACGGTGTTGCCGAGGGTTCGAATCCCGGCAGGGGATCAGAAATCAACATTCAAAATTCCTCTAAAACATGATTGTGTCATTTGAAAAACACACACGAGTCCGTGCTAGCCTTCGTCTGAGGCCATCAACAGCACTTTCGCCGTACTGTAGCCAGCGCGATCCTCACTTTCATGCTGCTGCCGAAAGGACTATGAACCAAGTAATCATGAGGACTTCATCTAAAAAGCTCGATTCCAGCCATCTTTGTAGACGGTGTGCAATGGTCTAGTGGTTTAGGCGCTGGACTCCTGATGGCCAGGCGGTGTTTATTATTATTTTTATTCAGATTAAATGTTGTATACATCTCTAAGTAAAAAAAATGATACAGAATGCATGTTAAATGCAGTTATCTACTGACGTGCAGATTTAAGAGCAGAAGTATTTTCTACCTCAGGAATTACAGAGAAACAGTAGTTTACTAATCAGTATCAGGGTAGTGTTGCATAAGGAAGTATGGACTTTTCATGGAAAAAAAAGGAAAATACTTGTAGTGTCCAGAGGTGTTGTCCCGTGCGTACAAGGAAATTACTGAATAGGTTGATAGATCATGGCTTGTAGAGATTCCCATCTGGTCTTTATCGATTTTTTCTTCTTGTCGAAGTACATATGAAGTGCATATAGCTCAACTTCACGATATTGACGAAGGACTTCATTAAAACCCTGGATGCTCGGTTGACATTTTCTCACTCTGCATGAATAAATGAACTTTTTATATAGGAGAGTTAGAAGACTGAGGGAGTGTTCTTGTGGACAGGGACGCTTATTATTATTATTATTATTATTATTATTATTACTATTATTATTATTATTATTATTATTATTATTTTAACCAATGAGGATGAAATGTGATGTCAATGGAAGTAGAATATCACATTTTTCCTGAAGTCGGTCGGCCAGTTGTAACAAAATTGTCCTTGTCACCGAACATTCGAAGAACAAGTGTAACACTGTCTCCTTAGTGTTACAGCAAAATGTACACAATTCAGTCTCCGACAGTCTACACTTAAAAAGACGAGTATTCGTGAATAATGCTCCCTGTAAAATATTTTATTGCAAAGTTTGGAGATAAGTATCGTCAGTTGTTAAAAAAGCACATTTGCATATCGATCTCCAAGCATCGGCTTCGACATCGATGTGCAAAAGTTTGTTCCATTTTTCCTGAGACCGGGCTAGGAGCAAAGCCATTTGTTGTAGGAATAATGGACAAAATGTTTTGTTAACCATGGTGGTTTCTTTTAATTTATCTGTCAGTGTGTTCTGGACCGACTCCGATTTTTTATTGAGTTTAATTTCATTTTGTCATCGTTTTGGAATCGCATTTCTTATGTCTTGGAAGACAGTGTAGGGTGTTTTTATGTTAAATTTTGTGGAGAAGGCTTCAAAGCTGAGGAAACCCCCGCTCTCACTCAAGAGGTCGCTAAGAAAAAATACACCTTTGTCACACCAAGTTTGATTATAAAATAGATTATTATTAATTTTTATATTATTATTGTAGAATACGGGTTGTGAGCAGATTTCTTCAAAGTTCTTCTGAGACTTATCTTCAAAAAGAGACCAGGCTATGAGAACGTTTTTCCAAAAACTGTTTGAGTGTTCCACAACCTTTCTTAACCCTTCTTTGCGTAAAAACCATGTTTTGAAACTGACATATTTTTTAATGTCGTCTAAAATAAGAGTTTTCCAAGGCGCCATTATGTTCGGGTCTATCAATTTCTTAATCCAAATCATTTTTAAGGAATAGCTGTATGGCCGAATGTTTGGGAACTTGATCTCTCCATTCTCAATTTCGTTCATTTGAATATTGCGTTTAATCTTTTCACCTTTTCCAGACCATAGAAACTGAAATAGTTGTGTCTGTATTGTCTCAAACATATTATCCGGTGGATTTGCAGAACCGAAAGGCAATGTATCAACAGTTGGAGTGCCAGTGTTTTAACGACTGCAGTTTTTCCAATTAAGCTAAGTTTTCTAAACGACCAATCCATTAAAAGTTTTTCCATCTTTTTGGTTTTTTTGATATAATTATTTATTATGTAATTTTCACTAAATAGATCATAGGAAATGCCCAGAATCGTGAATTTCCCGCTATGGTTCCATTGGACATTGTGATCCGTAGAGACTCTCTCACTTGATCCACGTTTCGATCCAATCCATATAACTTGTGTCTTATCAAAATTAACTTTTACGCCTGACTGCTGAGCAAAAGAGTTAAAAACTTCTAAAGCTAAATTTAACGAATGTCCATCATCACTCAGAAATAACGTTGAGTCATCTGCATATTGGCTTATTAGGTATTCGGATAAGTTTATGTTTGTGCCGTTGATATCCGGGTTGTATTTAAGTGCGGCACTTAATATTTCCACACTTAAAATGAAAAGGTAGGGAGAGAGGGGGTCGCCCTGCCTCACTCCTGTCTGTAGGTTATTTTTTTTCTGAACAATGGCCATTATTTAATACATAATTGAAAATATTGGAATAAAAGGTATGAAACCAGTTAATAATAAAAGGACCGAAATTAAGGAAATTTAGTGTTTTTTCAATGATTGACTATTCGAGGAAATCAAATGTTTTTTCAAAGTTTATTAGGACTATTATTCCAGCAATGTTTTTTTCCTCACATTTTTCAATGGAGGTCTCTCCAATATATCTCCCTTTCATAAACCCAAACTGGGTTTCCGATATTAATTAAGGTAAGACCATTTTATTACGATTTGCTACAGCCGTGGAAGCAATTTTGGTATCGACGTTAATACGCGAGATAGGCCGCCAGTTTTTAATGAATTCCTTTGGTTTGTTTTGTTTTGGAATGCAGGTAATGATACCAGTTCTTTGTGCATTCGATAGCTGTTTAACACTGTATCCATAATTTAGAGAGTTGATTAGGCAGTTGCCAATATTTTTCCAGAAGAATTTATAAACCTCTACTGTAAAACCATCGGACCCAGGAGTTTTATTATTTTTCATTGCTTTTAAGGCTCTTAAACATTCAGAACTAGTCAGAAGTCCCTCCAAAGAATTGCTTTCCTCGTCATCTAAAAACTGTAAAAAGGGATTGGTTTTATCAAAGAAAGGATTATTGTCCTCGAAAATACTAGATGAGTTTAATTTTGAGGTATTTAAATTTTCGTAACACTTTTTTTGTTCATTTAATATTTCAGATAATTTTTCAGTGGTACTGCCAGTAGTAACTTGGATATTATTTTTTCGGTGTAGTGTCTTTTTTCCAGGTTACAAAAGTATTTGGTTGGTTTTTCTCCGTCAACTTTCCATTTAGCTTTGGATCTTAAGATTATACCTTTAATATTTAGCTCACCTGACTGAAAGTCAGGGTGAGCTTTTCTTATCACTCGTCGTCCGTCGTCTGTCGTCCGTCGTCTGTCGTCCGTCGTCCTGCGTGAAGGTGGTGTTTGAGCCTCTTTCTCCTAAACTACCGGCCACATTTTAATTAAATTTCATGTAAGTAGTGGTTATATAGGGACATTTTGATTTTTATCCAAATTAGGTTTCGGCTCATATTGAGCAGAGGTGTGGGGAAAAAATGGCCAATTTTTTTTCAAAATCTTCTTCTAATGAACCACCAGTAGCAGAGACTTGGTATGTGGTATACAGAGTCCTTTTGAGGTTTAGAATCAAGTTTGTTCAAGAGAAGTTTGTCGGGCATTATTTGCCTTCGTTATGGGAGGGGCAAAAATTTTGGCCACGCCTAAAATTTCTATTTTCAGAACCGTGAGGTCGATTTGAACCAAATTTGGTATGAGATAATAATGGGTCATAAGTAGTTGATTGAAGCAAACAAAATTTTTCTCATTGCCCCGTGGGAACCTCGGGAGCTAAAAATAGGAAAAACCTTAAAACTGCCATATCTCCAAAACTACACGGCACAGAGAATTCTTATTTTGTATAAAGCTTACTTTTATCCAGTAGAATAGAATGGTTAAAAAAAATCCCAATCGGTTTGATCACAAGGTACTTTTTTCAGGACTTTGAAAAAGTGCTGAGTCAGCACTTTTTAACACTGTAGGCAACGGGAAAAAGATTAAAAAATCTTCTTCTCCAGATCCAGTAGGCAGAATCTTTTGATATTTGGTATGCCACATTGTAGGGTGGATCTGATTCAAGTTTGTTCAATTCGGCCCCCTGGGTTCATATTTGGGCTCAGTATAGGAGCCCGAATTCGAACTTAGTGCATTTCAGGCAAATTTCTTCAAAAATCTTCTTCTCCAGATCCAGCAGGCAGAATCTTTTGATATTTGGTATGCAACATTGTGGGGTGGATCTGATTCAAGTTTGTTCAAATCGGCCCCCTGGATTCATATTTGGGCTCACTATAGAAGCTCGAATTCGAACTTAGTGCATTTCAGGCAAATTTCTTAAAAAATCTTCTTCTCCAGATCCAGCATGCAGAATCTTTTGATATTTGGTATGCAACATTGTGGGGTGGATCTGATTCAAGTTTGTTCAAATCGGCTCCTTAGATTCATATTTGGGCTCACTTTAGAAGCTCGAATTCGGGCAAATTTCTTTGAAAATCTTCTTCTCAAGATCCAGCAGGCAGAATCTTTTGATATTGGGTATGCACCGTGCTTAGGGGGATGAGATTCGAGTTTGTTCAAGCCAAGTCCCTGGGTTCATATTTGGGCTCACTGTGGTAGCCCGAATTATAACTTAGTTCAAAATGACGAATTTTCTTTAAAAATCTTCTTCAGATCCAGTAGTCGGAATGTTGTGATATTTGGTATGCTGCATCCTTAGGGGGGTGAGATTCAAGTTTGTTCAAGCCATGTCCCTAGGTCCATATTTGGACTCACTGTGGTAGCTCGAATTGTAACTTAGTTCAAAATGAGGAATTTTCTTTAAAAATCTTCTTCTTCAGATCCAGCAGTCGGAATGTTTTGATATTTGGTGTGCTGCATCCTTAGGGGGGTGAGATTCAAGTTTGTTAAAGCCAATTCCCTGAGTTCATATATGGGCTTCCTGTGGGAACCCGAATTATAACTTAGTTCAATATGAGGAATATTCTTTAAAAAAAAAAATTCTTTTTTTTTGAGATCCACTGGTTAGAATCTTTGGATATTTGGTATAAGCTTTTCTAAGGAGGAGCAGATGCAACTTGTTGAAATCAATTCTCTGGGTTGATATTTAGGCTACCATGTCAGGTGAGCGCCCTCAGGCCCCTTGGGGCCTCTTGTTTTATTTCTAATTGTTTGCTAACAAACTAACCTCCCAAGCCCAAGGCCTCAAACCGTCGTCACATACCCTACCACCATACTCTTATCATATGACTTTTTAACATCCAGAAACGCCATAAACATCTTTTTCTTTTAGCCCTTCCCAGATTCTATTGTTTGTGATCGTGTGAAACGATGTTCAGTGACTCTCCTTCCTTTCCTGAAGCCATTCTGGATCTTCATCAAAAAGTCCTTCTGTTCGATCACAGCTGCTAATCTTCTGCGAGGGACCTTACAGAAATGTTATCCAGTGTTGCTAATAACGGAGATTCCCCGATAGTTACCCAATACTTCCTTTTCCCCCATTGTTGTGTTTAAATGTCACCTTACTTTCTCTTCACTCTTAATTTTGAGACCGCCTCTCGGGCCTCCTCTACTTTTATACTTTTCTACATTTCGCCGCACACGCAGTTCCATAACTTTTCCTCGACCTCATCGTTGCACTCCGGTGGGTTGCCCTGTCTCTCCTACATTAAGAAGTTTGTTACTACTCTCGGAATACAGACCCGCCCCACCCCCTCAAACACACACACATACACATACACACACTCTCTCTCCACCTTCTAGTAGGTTCCACTTTTCGACCGACGAGTAGAACTTTGTTTTTGTTTTCGTTTATTTCGAGTCTCCATTTGTTCCCATATCTCCCAACAATTGCCAGCATTTTCTCTAGCCCCTCTTCACTCTCGAACACTGGTGCCATATCATCTGCTACAAATAGCTCTGGGATCTTCAGGTCCCCAATTGTTACCCTATCGTTGCTAAGCAAATGATGTTCAGTGAATCTCCTTCCCTTCACCTCTCGGGCCTCCTCTACTTTTTATACTTTTATACATTTCGCCGCACACGTAGTTCCATATCTTTTCCTCGACCCCATCGTGGCAGTCCGGTGGGTTGCCCACGCCCCATCGTTTATCATTTACCTTTTTCCCAGCGCTTGACTAGTTCTGGTGCAATTTGGTCGTGATTGTCTGTATTTCCGCCCTCTATTTTCTGTGTCTGTTTTCAGACAACACTCTTCTTGACTGGAAATCATGAAGCTGATACAGTTACGATCACACTGGACAGATGTGGAAGCTATAATTAATCATGTTTACTCTGAAATGCTACAAATATTAAACTATTAAAAAACATTTCCCCTCCAATGCAACTGGGGCATTTGAAAGATATTTACGGCTACTCCTAAAGTATGCTGCTTGCCAAAATCAAGTTTATTCAAGTCGCTGTCCTGGGGTCATATCTGAGTTTTTCTAGGATTCAGTCTTTTTCAGCAAAATGGTACTTGGACTGTTTTAATATTGCCATAGAAAATATTATTGACTGAAATAGCCCATCAAATTTTCCAGCCCAAAACTGTTCGTCACATCAACACAGCGGGATTTGTTTATATGAAGTTTATGAACATATTTTCAAACCTCTTACACTTTATTTCTTTGTGGCACAATACATCAAATTTACAGTCCGCGGCTCAATTACACCAAAAAAAAAAGAAAGACAGCTTGTGATATTGGTTTTGTCGAGGTCGGATCTCACCACGATTAGAATAAGTGCCTAGAAAAAGTATTCTTAAAAAAGTGAATTTATTAAATATTCAAATTGTTAAAAACAAAACTGCAGCTCTCGGCATATATTATTTGTGGTATGTAATGTAGATGAACTGAAAACATATTACGAACCAGAATTAATAACTCATTTTGCACAGTGTCCTATTTGGTAATTTTCCTCATATTGCTTCTGTTTACATTCCCCTTAAGCCTTTACCAAATGTAAAAGTCAAAACCGCCTAGCGCTATTCACAAAAATCACCATTCAATTTTCATTATTGTTTCATTTTTTGTCTAAACGAACATAGCTTATGACCCTCTCGTTGGCACAAGCTCCTTGAGCTCGTTTCAATGAGGAGTCATACGCTAGGTTTTTGACGCAAAAAAATGAAAAATAAAGTTATTGAAGAATTTTGTGTGCAATAACCTGCCACAGAAATCACTCATCATCGTTATCTTCATGTTTGATCCCATCACACCAATGCGAGAAAAAGCTACGTATGACTTCAACTGTTCCGGTATTTTTTTTTTTTTTTTGTATTGAAGCATGTGTTTGGAACCTGTTGGAATTGGGTCTTTCAAATCGGGAACCACAGAATATGTATGGAGAAAAAATACAATACTTGCCGAAATATAGGAATTTACTGATTACACACGCAGCATCATTACACTCGTCCTATTAATGCAAAGAGGTACCACCTCTCCCCCACCAAATTCCTTCCACCCCTGAAGAATGCTACATAACGTATATGATACAGCATTACACAAATGTAGAAGGAATTTGGCAGCAATTCAATGCTTAGGCTACAGTGACGGGAGTGTAGTGTTGCATGACGTATCTAAAGTTGATTGATTCGGGAACTTTTGCGATATCTGGCAGCTAAATTTGTCCTGACGGTGCCAATCCGCAGGCCGGACTGGCCATCTCACAGCGGCTTCATTATCTTACACTGGATCAAGTGATAGGGTTTTCATACGGGGTGATATTTGTCCACACTGCTAATATGCATACGGACACACAGCAGCAAACAATAGTCTAGTTCCAGTGAAATCAGAAAGATCGCAGCTCAGTCTTCAAGTTGCAATGTGTAATCCATTTTCTTACCCTTTCGTAATATTTACCCAAGGATTTATCTCATCTTATACCCCAGTATGTCCGTTCGAAATATCAGTAGAGAGGTTTCTAACCTCTTTAACATACTGCCGAAAGGGGCGGAGAGGGATGGGGTGAAGTAAGGGCCTTAAAAAGGGGGCTGATACAGTAATACACAGGTATAAGATGGGACGACCAGGAATACTAGGAAGTCATAAAAAATATCGGATGTGAACACAATAATTACAACGTTTACCATTTAGTTTCATTGATTCGGCATTTCTTTTATCAAAAAATAATACCCAAAGGATTAAACGGGATGCATTTTATTTTCGAGGTTGCTGCTACAGCCAACCTCAATCACTACCTACCCACCGCTTCTGCGGCATCTAGCACCACTACACCCTCCACTGCAGTTACTACTACCATCACAAATACTACTGCCAGAACAATGCTACCAACACTGGTAGTACAGCAGCACTGTGTTAGTATACAGGCATGCACACACGCATCGCTGTATACAGGCGTAATTGGTAATACAGATACACGTGCATACACAAGGTATACAGTTATAGGGGCCCATACATACATACAAACCTACCTACCTACATACATACATGCAAATATACGTACATACAGACATACAAACTTACAAATACATGCGTACATCACTCACTCTTCACAGACACATTGACATATGTAACATATGTGTATTGTATAAATAGTGCCATAAGAACATAGGTATATGTATATAAATATATATGCACACACGCTCCTGTATATATATTACGTAATAATAATAATAATAATAATAATAATAATAATAATAATAATAATAATAATAACACTTTGGCCAGCCGCTGATTTGTCGCGGTTCTCGGACGAGAAGGCCTTGGTTACCCCTGTACTCCCAACTGCCTCCCTATTCCAACGCTTCTCCTCTCCTCCCAACACTCGGAGACGAACTGCTTGATGACATCCCTTGCCCCATTCTTCCCAATCTCTCCGGTTAGCATATTAACCCTCTCCTTTGAGTCTCCCCCAACCACATGTCCTTCATTCTCCCATCCCACTTCCCCATTATACTCCCAGTGAATCTCATTCTTTTAGACTGATACTTTGGGCATTCTAGAAGAAAGTGTTCCATGGTCTCCACCATGCCCAGGTTACACATTTGGCACTCCCTTTCACCGTCTTTCCCAATTTTTCCCCTCAGCTCCAGGGATCGCGACCTCAGCTTGAACAACAGTGACCCCCCCAAAGGTGCCATCAAGATAATCTTCAAAACCTGGCCTCTCTTTATCACACAGGCCACCCAAAGACCTCTTTGATTTGACCCCCTCTCGCCAATTACGGTTACAATCCTCCATGACCCTTTCACTGACCCTGGTTTGCCCCAACGTCCAGGTCGGAGATCTCCAATGAGTAGTTCTCTACTAGCTCCCTCACTTGGACCATCCACCCCGTTTTGATATTTGAGTTGAAAATTCTCAGAAACTTTACTTTACACCATCGGCTGTCGGGGAGATTTACCAAATAATCAAGATAACCGAGTTTCAACAGGTCTATCCTGTCCTTGATCCTCATCCACCCAAGCTCACCCCTGATTGCTTCTAGCGCTGCAGCATTAATCGACCCCGTTATCCATCGGCCTGCATCGTTCTGCAGGATGTCCGAGCTCATTAGGGCCGTCTGGTTTAGGGGTACCACTTCCGTACCGTATGTTATACTTGGCAGCCCCACCATTTCCCAAATTGTTTTCCCCACGAAAACCTTATTGAAACTGTTTCTCCCTATAAGTTTCATTTGGTTAAGGATTCGCTTCCCCTTCAGAATCAATTTATTTGTGTGGTTTCGGTAGATACCTCTTCCTGTAATGTTTATATTTACCCCCAAATACTCGTAATCATCTGTCTCTCCTACACTGAGAAGTTTGCTGCTCCCTTCCGGAATGCAGAACTCACCCACTCTCCACCTTCGAGTGGGGTCCACTTTGCGGCCCACAGGTATAACTTTGCTCTTGCTTTCATTAAGTTCGAGTCTCCATTTGCTCCCATATTTCCCAACAATTCCCAGCATTTTCGTTAGCCCCTCTTCGCTTTCTGACACTAGAACCATATCGTCTGCAAAAAATAGCCCTGGGATCTTCAAGTCCCCAACTGCTACCCCCTCGTCGCTACGCAGGAGTTCATCTCCTAAACCTTTGATGTACAATGCAAACAGGATTGGCGAAAGGATACACCCCTGTTTTAGGCTTCATAGGCACACGTTTTGTTGTAATGTTTCCCAGGCTAAGTTCACTCTGTACATCTTTATATAATGCTTTCGTAATTCCAACAAACTCGCCTCCTAAGCCCAGAGCCTCCAGCTTGCGCCACATACCCCCCCTCCATACTCTATCGTATGCCTTTTTGACATCCAAAAAGGCCATAAACATCTTTTTCTTTTTTTTGCTTTCGCGGATTCTATCATTTGGGATAGCGTGAAAAGATGGTCAGTTACTATCCTTCCCTTCCTGAAGCCATTCTGTATTTCTCCCAAAAAACCCTTCTCTTCAATCACCTCCTCTAGTCTCCCATAAAGGACTTTACAGAAAAACTTTCCAATGTTGCTACTGACAGAGATCCCTCAATATTTATCCAAAACGTCTTTTTCCCCCTTTTTGTGAATAAATGTCACTTTGCTTTCTCTCCACTCTTTTGGGACCTCTTGATTTTGTATGGCTAGATTGAATAGGGCAGTTAGGCTTTCCACGAATTCCTCTCCCCCTTTTTTGATAAACTCGTTAGGAATTTCATCCACTCCTCCCGCTTTTCCATCTCTTAATTTTGATATCACCTTTCGCACCTCCTCCGTTTTAATTTCGCTGCACACGAAGTTAGATAGGTTTTGCTCGACCTGATTCGGACACTCAGGTGGGCTCCCCATGCCCCATCGCCTATCGTTTACCTTTTCCCATTGCTTGACTAGTTCGCATGCGACTTGATCTTGCTCGTCTGTAACTCTGCCATCTACTTTAATACTCCGTGTGTTACTTCCTTTGTTACGTATATACCCCACTTCCAAAATACGTTCGAACTCGCCCCCCCCCCCCCCCCTGTCGTTCTTCTCGTCCTAATAAGACTGCTATTTCGTACTCTCCGATTATCGTCTTTAATCTTATTTACTTTATTTCGTGCTTGGTGATATTCTTCCTTTACTACTGTGGCCTCGTTGCTTTCCGCCCTCTTAAGTTTTCTACTTCTCCTGTATGCAGCACATTTAGCTTTTCTTCCCTTTATGGTCCTTTTCAGTTCTTCGTTCACTCTGTACCCAAGTTCCCGTGTTGACACTCTGACCTTTCCAACACTTTCCTTTCCTGCCTCCACCAGGCTCGCAACTATGGCGTCGGCCATCTTCTGGACACTGCCCCTCTTGGGTACGGTTGCAAGCTTTGGTTTCAGTTTTTAGCTCACCTGACTGAAAGTCAGGGTGAGCTATTCTGATCACTTTTCGTCCGTCGTTCGTCGTCCGGCGTCCGTCGTCCGTCGTGAAGGTGGTGTTTGGGCCTTTTTCTCCCAAACCACTGGCCGCATATTAATGAAATTTCATGTGAGTAGGGATTGTATAAGGGCATTTTGATTTTTTGTCAAATTAGGTTTCAGCTCATATTGAGCAGAGGGATGGGACAAAAATGCTCCAATTCTTAAAAAATCTTCTTCTCAAGAACCAGCAATAGCAGAGCCTTGATATTTGGTATGCAGCATCCTTTTGAGGTGTAGACTCAAATTTGTTCAAGAGAAGTTCGAGGGGCTATATTTGGCGATGTTAAAGGAGGGGCAAAAATTTTGGCCCCGCCCAAAATTTCTATTTTCCAAACCGCGTGGCCGATTTGAACCAAATTTTACGTGAGTGCTTATTGGGTCATAAGTACCTAATTTTTTCCCATAGCCCCGTGGGAACCACAGGAGCTAAAAATAGAAAAAAAATTAAAATGCCCATATCTCCAAAACTACACGGCACTGAGAATTCTTATTTTATGTGAAGCTTCCTTAGGACCAACAGAATGGAATGGTAAAAAAAAATTGCCATCGGTTTTATCATGGGGTACTTTTTGGGGACGTTGAAAAAGTGCTGAGTCAGCATTTTTCAACACTGTGGGTAATGGGAAAAACATAAGAATACTTTTCTCCCAAACCACTGCTCCAAAAGCTTTAAAATTTCACATATAACATCTTTGGAAGATTGTTTCACACGTTTATTGAAATCAATTGCCTGGGTCGATATTTGGGCTCTCTATGGGAGCCCAAATGTTTAAATTAGTGCAGTATGAGGAGTATTTTTTAAAAATCTTCTTCTTCAGATCTAGCAATAAGAATCTTTTGATATTTGGTATGCAGCATCCTCAGGGGGGTGAGATTCAAGTTTGTTGAAGCCAATTCCCTAGGTTCATATTTAGGCTGAAAATTTGGGGTTCCGTTGCGGAATTTTTTGTTTTTTTTTGTTTTTTATGCATTTCTGTCAATTTTAAGACAAAATTTTTTTTTTTTTCCCCTGAAAATTTGGGGTCCGGGTGGGTCTTTTGGACCAAAATCCGGAATTTTTTTTTTGTTTTTTCTGCGTTTCGGTCAATTTTAAGACAAACATTTTTTTTTTTTTTCCCCTGAAAATTTGTGGTCCGGGTGGGACTTAGAAAATTTTGGACCAAAATCCGGAATTTTTTTTGGGGGGGGGGGGGGAAGGGGGGAAGGGGGGGGGGGGGATTTATGCGTTTCTGTCAATTTTAAGACAAACATTTTTTTTTTTTTTTTACACCGAAAATTTGGGGTCCGGGTGGGACTTCGAAAATTTTGGACCAAAATCCGGAAATTTTGGATGTTTTTTTATGCATTTCGGTCAGTTTTAAGACAAAAAAAAAAAAATTTTTTACCCTGAATATTTGGGCTCTGGGTGGGACTTCTAAAATTTTGGACCAAAATCTGGAATTTTTTTTTTGGGGGGGGGGGGGGGTGGGGTTATGCGTTTCTGTTAATTTTAAGACAAAATTTTTTTTTTTTTTTTACACCGAAAATTTGGGGTCCGGGTGGGACTTCGAAAATTTTGGACCAAAATCCGGAAATTTTTGTTTTTGTTTTTTTATGCATTTCGGTCAGGTTTTAGACCAAAAAAAAAAAATTTTTTTTACCCTGAATATTTGGGGTCCGGGTGGGACTTCGAAAATTTTGGACCAAAATCCCTAATTTTTTTTTGTTTTGGTTTTTGTTTTCTGTCAATTTTAAGACAAAAAAATTTTTTTTTTTTTACACCGAAAATTTTGGGTCCGGGTGGGACTTTGGACCAAAATCCGGAAATTAGTTTTATCGTTTTTTATGCGTTTTAAGAAGAAGAAAAAAATTTAGGCTGAAAGTATTTTGTTTCGGAAAAAAAATCTGTTTTTTATGCGTTTATCTCAATTTTGGGACGTAAAAGTGCAGGAACTGAAAATAGAAGGAAAATCGTGTGTATTGTGTGGGCACAATCGCTTCATCTAGTTGGTATATGCTTTTTTTAGGAGGGGCGTATGCAGCTTATTCATGTCAAGTCCCTGGTTTGATATTTAGACTACCACGCCAGGTGAGCGCCCTCAGGCCCCCTGGGGCCTCTTGTTCATTGAACTTCGCCCAGTCGGCATCCTTTTTGAGTTTCCAAATCTCCTTAAAGCTTCCTATGTCTTTTACTAGATTTTTGGCCCTGATCGTCACTGTGATCAAGTTGTGATCACTATCCACCTCCATTTTACCCTCATCATCCACTTCTACCCCTATCACCTCCCTCCATAAATTAATATCTGTGAGGATGTAGTCGATTATTGATTTTCTATCGTTCCTCTCCCAGGTCCATTTCCCCTTACACTTCGCGTCCCTGTTCAAAATCTTCAGACCGAGCTCGTTTGTGAAGTTCAGCAGCTTCCTTCCATTCCTGTTGACTTTATTGTCCCCACCCTCTATGCCTTCTACATCATTACCTATGTGGCCATTAAAGTCACCCATCAGAATTATACCGAGCCCCTTGTTTTGCAGTTCGGTGATATTGGACCTTAGTGTTGAGTATATCGAATCATTCCATTCGGGTTTGCTTCCCTCCACCGCACAATACACAACCCCAAGGGCAATACTTTTGTTTTTCAGACTGATCCTTACCCATCCAATTTCTTTCGATACCTCAGCCGGGTTCCTGGTGTTTTCCAGGTCTGTGATCAGCGACGGTTTTAAATCCTCTTTAATGTACATGCCTACCCCTCCCCCTTTTTTCTGGTCTTCCGTTCGTCCTACACCTATCCATACGTACCCCCTTACTTGGTCTACCCGTTCCTCGTGTCTTACCCACGTTTCGCTTAAGCCCATGACGTCAAACTCCTCTGCCTCGATCAATGTAGCAATTTCACTTACTTTCCGGTGCAGACCCTGGATGTTGCTATAACCCACTTTCAGGGTATCAAGGTTAATTGGCTTCCGCCTACTGATCCCATTATTATCTAGTTCCTGTATGTTTGTATATCCTGTTTTGTGTACCTGTGCTTTCCTTGGGAAGCTATTCTTATTGATTTGGATTTTTGGTCCCTTTTCCTTATCCCCCTTGTCCCATTTTTACAACGATGGTTCCTGGCACATTTCCTGTGTTCATTCCCCCCTTCACTGACCCCCCCCCCCCTCCCCTCCCTATACCAAGAAAGGCTCCACCACCTGCAAAATATTTCTTCCTAAAACCTCTGTACCCCGTTGGGCTAAGATGGAGACCATCCCTTCCATATAGGTCCTTTCTGCCCCAAAATGATCCCCAATTGTCTACAAAGGGTATCCCGAGTTCCTTACAATACTCCCCCAATTCCTCGTTGGTCCCAGTGATCCGCGAATTACGCTCGCCCCCACCACCTAGTACTGGGAGAAGCCCCGAAACCACTACCTGTGCATTCTTGGCATTCAGTTGAGTTATTAAGTCCTTGTAAGTCTCAATAAGCTGAACTGATTTTCTCTACCTCCACCTCCACCTCTTCAGACCCAACCTGCTCCTCAGAATTCTCGAAATTACCTAACACACTGAATCTATTTTGGACACTGCACTCCACCTTTTGCCCACTCCCTCTACAAGCCACCTTGTCCTCGTTTACCACCTTCCTAACCTTCCCTCTGACTCCTGTCCTGACAGACTCCACATGGTCATCGCTATCTCCCTCACTATCCGATTCTAAACGAATACGCCTTTTGCCCTCCCCCCTCTCCCCCCGACTCACACTACTAGCCTGGGAATTTGCCACTCTAGCCCCTACTTCTCCCCCACCCTCAACCCGACGCACCTTCCTATTTCCAAAAGACCCACTATCCACGTCAAAAGTCCGCTTTCTACTACCCACCTACTTCCATCCCCCATCGAATGCCACCCTTACTGGAGTAACACCAGACTTTCCTGCCTTCCCCAGTTTCCCCCTCACCACCTGCATCTCTTCCTCCAACTTTACATATGCCTCTAGCAGCTGCATTAACTCTACGCAGATGGCGCACTTCCCCAACTCCCCCAGCTCACGCCCATCCGCATACACCATATCACAGTGCCTACACACATCCGACCGCTGGCCGCCCGTTGGTAACTCACTAGCACCCACTGTGCTGGCCTCAACAACTCTCCCCACCTGTACACCTATACTAACCGTCTCTACACTGCTGGTCTGAACCTCTCGCGTCAAGAAACACTTACCATCCATAGCAACCATAGCCAAAATTAGAATGAGAAGCTTGAATTTTGAAAAACCGGTCGAAATCGTAAACAAAACAAAAAACAAAACACCGAAAATGACCCGCGCGAAGATGAAGAACACGCCACTGATATCCCATAAAGAAATTAAACTAAACCCTAATATAACTATCTTTTATTACAAATCACATCTATACAGCACTAAAACAATATATATATATATATCTACAGTAACACCTGGAAGAAAAATATAGATAATTGAGCTAACTTTTGACAACTGAATCGAAAATACTCCCTGTTGGTTCGGAGATGGACACAGCGATCCCACGTGTGTATGGATTTTCCTTTCCACCATTGTATCACCCTGATCATATCAGCCTCATTAACAATTACCTGGATTTCACAGATTAAGATGGGGATTTCAAAGCCATCGACTATTCACCCAACGCATCCATTAGAGACTGTTGTTACAATTTCATTGTTTTCCTCTCATCCATAGCTCACGCCCCCACAGTGGGACGTGCGTAACGGCAACGCTTCAGTGAGGGGCGCAATCTCAGAACTGATTTTAATCATTCCTCCCAGAGTTTATTTGGAAAATAACGTAAATTATATGGCTTGAGCAAAGGTCTGATAGGGTTTTAGGGATAGAGGGTTAACAACACGTGGAGGTCGGGCCACGACCAGGTCACTGCATGCAGAGCCCAGAACCCGATTTACATCCACTAAATTAAAAAGAAGTTACAGGACGGTGTTAATGCTACTTTCAGCCAACAGCAAAACGAGACACCGCCCACAGCGACGCAGCAGCGGCCCAGCACCACGCCTAATGTCTGCATCACAGGGTTGGAGGTAGCCTTTTTCTTTATGTGGCATGACCTTATAGTCAGCTGAGGGAAGTGGTTACAATATTTTGTATTTTTTTTATAAATTCAAAATTTCCTTCATATCAGAGCTAGCGAAAAGGTTTCGGATTTTTATCATATTTGAGTGTTGCCAGTAGTAGGGCTTTATATATTGTTTGCGCGGGTCTTTTACTTATTTACAAACATGGATTATAGTGATATTCATCCCCTACGTCCATTCCACACAATGTACATTTTCTCTCGAATATTTCTACCGACGTCCAACTTCCAGTTTCTATCGGAAGTTGGTGATTTCGCGTTCTGAAATAGAGGAGTGGGACAGCCAGAGACAGAGGTAATTTCTTAGTATAGGTTTCTAATCCAACAGTTGTCTTTATCCAGTTTTAAAATTGATATTTACTTGAACTGTTCAGGGTAGCTCACCAATCTTGTACAAAGATTTCTATGAATCTTTGCTTCAGAGCAAGGTCAAAGCTTTTTAGGTCTCTGATACATTGCCCAGTCCAAATGTTTGTCATGCCAATGGATTCTAACAGTGAAGATATATTTTGGAGCCAGAGGTTCGTATACAGCCCTCGGGTGTGGTTCCAATGCAAAATAGCATACAAGGAACGCGGAACGTGAGATTTTGTTATTGTTATCCGGCTCATGTATAAGCATTGCCCAAAAATTTATAAACCTTATTTTAATTTTAATGCCTATTGGTAAAAGTCCTAATTCTCCAAACAAGACACTGGAACCTGTTGATTTTTTCAATTTCATAACAAACTTTAGAAATCAGAGTTCCAGCTTCTCTAATTTTTGATTACTTTCATATATATATTCATTACTTATTCTGTCAACGCCAGGAGCTTTTCCGTTTTTTAGCTCAACTTGACAAAGTCAAGCTAAGCTATTGCCATCACTTCTCACGTACGTACGTCCACAATTTCCTTTGGCACACCTCACGGGTCGCATTTATGATCAGATAGCTTTGAAACTTTGTGTGCTTGTTTGGGGTGACCTCTGGATGGGAGCTAGCGATTTTCTTCCATTTCTGTCAAAAAATGTTGCCACGGCCAACGTTCTTAGAACTTAGTTTAGTCAGACCTCAATATTTCCCTTTGGCACACCCTACAGGGCACATTTATGATCGGATTGCTTTGAAACCTGGCATGCTTGTTTGAGGTGACCTCTAGATGGGAGCTATCGATTATTTTCTTCCATTTCCGTCTGTCGAAAAATGTTGCCGCTGTTAACGATCTTTGAACTTTGTTTAGTCAGGCATCTATATATTCATTTAGCATGCCCTACAGGGCATATTTATGATCAGATCGTTTCATTTCATTTCCATAAACAATTATTGTTATCACCAGCCTTTGAACTTACTGCATTTGTGCAGCAACTTATCCCTTTTGCACTCTCTGCAGGGTATATTTATGAATTTCCATAAAAAGAGAGAAAAAAAAACATTGCCACAAGCAATGACCTTCTACTTAGTGCATTTGTGCATTAACATCTTCCTTTGGCATGCCTCAGTGGGCACATTCATTATCAGGTTGTTTTGAAACTTTGTATGCTTATGCCGGGTGACAAAGATAGGAGCTATTGATTTTCTTTTCATTTCCATCAAAAACTGTTGTGTTAGCAACAATCTTTGAATTTATTGCATTTGTGCACCAACATTCTTCTTTGACATGGTCTACAGGCCACATTTTTCATAGCATTGCTTTTGAACTTGGTGTGCTCGTTAGGCAAGACCTTTAGATAAGGGCTATTGATCAGCATTCATTTCTGTGAAAAAAGTTGTCATTTACAATAACCTCGGAACATACTGCATTTGTGTATCAACAATCTTCCTTTAGCCAGTCTTACAGTTTACATTTAAAAATGCATGGATTACTCTGACGTTGTGCACACACAATGCTGTTATGTTGAAATTTCATCAAATAACATTGATACCAATGATCTTCAATTTTGCCATTTCATTTATAACTTACCAAGTTCAAGTTTGTCAAGTTGAGCTACAGTGTCATTGACACTTTCATTTAATTTTTGAACCGCTCTAACAATCTCCTCAATGCTAATTTTGTCATTCAGTATCATTTTATCTATGGTCGTCACAGGGGACATGGGTGAATAATTCCCATGTAATTTTTTTACAACGTCCTTGATAGAGGTATTTATATTTTTATTTATTGGGTTCTAACGACACTTTCGACAGCCAGGGTCACTCGTGTAGGACAGTGTTATGGGTGGATGAGTACCGGGTGAGGACCACCGAACCGCCGAGCAACGGCGAGCAACTGTCAAACTATTCAATGTACTAACTCTACTCAAGCAGGGTTAGCATTGGTTGAAGACAAGTTCACCATCGACGTGCAGTACGCCTTAGTATACAGCTTCACCGTTCCCCCAAGTGTGCAATCGGGATGAAGTGACTTGCCCAAGGACACAACGCAGTTACCCCTGGCCGGGATCGAACCGTGGACTTTTCGGTCCAATGCCGTAGCACTGCCCTTGAAAAAGGTGATACCTCCGGTCATGATCCTCCTATATTTTCTAGACCGTTTATGACTATACTTTGTTGATCCTTGGATGGCTGATGAGAAATACGCATTTTTCAATTGCATGTGCCGTGGAAGGAGGGCGCCTTTATTGCTTGGGAAAACTATGCACAGAATTGTGGCAGTGAAGGATATGAAATGCTCATAAATGCTTTATGCGGCGTATATTATTATTATATCTATTATATTATTACATTGCTTACCACCAACCGTTTTTACATGCAACTGAGTTAAACGGAACCTGCCTGGTAATGTCGTATATTAACCTAATACATATTGTCGTCGAAAGGAAACTTATTCATCGGATCTCTTACTTATTATTGTGAAACCTGACGAAGGCTTTCGTTACCAATATTTACAACTTTCCGGTCAACAAACAACAAAGGATTTATGCGCTTTTTGGCGTCTGTGTGGTAGAATCAAACATTAACACAAGAATCACAGTTGAATCAGCGGTTATGAATTTAAATGCGGTAGGTAAAAAACGTGAGCAAACACAATAATACGAGCCGAACGGTGTGAAATACCTAAAATAGTGTGAAAATTTATGTTTTTAAGAAGATCCTAGTGACCCGTCTATCTCTGAAACTAAATCTACCCCTTTCCTCTTATTCAATCGCATCATTTGCATATTCAATTATCACAACGTCTGCCAATTAACTGAACATTTACAAGTAAATATATAGGCGACTGATGCAATGCCACTTATCTTATCGATATTGAGAGGAAAATATGTGGTATTCGGTTCAATAATATACACCCCTAATTAGACTTCTAGAGTGAAGGATTTTGCTTGTTTTGCCACCACTTTTCAAACATTTTCTCACACCAGAACGACCCTGGTTTTCCGCAGCCCAGTACGAGTTCTGGTCAGCCCCACCACCGCGGCCTTCGGCAGACACAAATTACGTTTCAAAAAACTAATGTGTTAAAATATCCAGCAGATGTGTAAATAAATAAACAGACAGACACTAGTCGGTATTCAGTAGGTTAATTCGCTTAAGTGGTGATGATCTTATAGTAGTTTTACCCCTTGTTCAAATATTAAACGCCTCTCACTGATAACACAACTTCGACTCCACAAATTTAAATCGTCTGCTTGTTGACCTGACATTTGACCTATTCACTTCTTGATACAGAATTGATGAAAGAATTTCGAGGTCAAGTTGTTTACCAATTTTGGCCATCGTTGATTTAACAGTTGCTAAGATTTTGGGCGGCCATACAGATTTACAAACAAGCACACAAAAATACATATGTACATATATATTGCTGTACTGTCACCTGATTGATACTAACTTCTATTATCTGAAGATGTGTTAACCTTCAACTAAAATTATGAAGGTATATTTGTCTGCGCTGACGTGAGTCGCCAGGCGAGAGTGAAGCGATCAGTGTCGTTTGTCTGCTTTTCTGTGTGCCTTCATTCCTGTGTGTATCTCTTTATTAAATAATTACGACCAAATGGCCAATTACGGAATTACCGCCCGCAACACGTCTGATAAACATATAACGTCAGAAATTATAACGTCGTGAGCGAGTTGGTTTCGGAAGTAGAACTGAATTAATCTCTGTTTTCTGTCTACCTAACACGGCTAGCAGACGAAACTTGTAAAAAGATTTCCCGAATAACTACAAAAATGTCAGTACTTACGTTTAGGCCAAAGATAATCAGTTACTATGAAAACCACCGAGAACGTGACCAAGAGGTAGAGGGCACTTGCTACTCTCTTTCCCTATTGCCATTGAAGTCTATAACGATATCCCGGAATGCTGTAAATAATACACCCGTATCCATTCATTACAACAGCAATACCAAAAGCCATTATTTTTTATGTCCAGATCCAGGTATCTGTTCTTTACATGTTATCACACGCAACAATTCTTCACATCTCAACTGATACTGGGAGCGCGGTGGCTCAGTGCTAGACTGTTGGACTTCTATGCTAGAGGTCCCGAGTTCGATCCCCGTCATGGGCGACCCGCGTTGTGTCCTTAGGCAAGGTACTTTATCCCGGTTGCCTACACGGGGGCACGATGACGCCGTGTACTAAGGCGCACTGCACGTCGATGGTGTACATGTCTTCAACCGCTGTGCAAAAATTCGTAGTTAGAATGTTGAGGAGCTGACAGTTGCTCGTCGATGCTCGGTGGTTCTCTCTGGGTACTCCGGCTTCCTCCACCCGTAAAACTGCCACAGTCATGATTAGCCATTGTGCATAAGTATGTGACCTTAAACCCCAAGAAATAAATAAATAAATAATCAACCGATACTGATGTGTCTCCCTTACAGATCTATCCCACCGCGGAGAAAAGCCTGGAATCAATAAACTTGCTTCAGCTCAACTACATCATTTCTTTCCTAAACTGACTACCTAACATGGCTAACAGACGAGACTTGCAAAAAGATTTCCCGAATAACAAAAAAATGTCAGTAATTACGTTTAGGCCAAACATAATCAGTTACTATGAAAACCACCGAGAACGTGACCAAGAGGTAGAGGGCACTTGCTACTCTCTTCCGCTATTGCCATTGAAGTCTACAACGATATCCCGGAATGCTGTAAATAATACACCCGTATCCATTCATTACAACAGCAATACCAAAAGCCATTATTTTTTATGTCCAGATCCAGTTATCTGTTCTTTACATGTTATCACACGCAACAATTATTCACATCTCAACTGATACTGGGAGCGCGGTGGCTCAGTGGTAGACTGTTGGACTTCTATGCTAGAGGTCCCGAGTTCGATCCCCGTCATGGACGGCCCGCGTTGTGTCCTTATGCAAGGTACTTCATCCAGGTTGCCTACACGAGGGCACGATGACGCCGTGTACTAAGGCCTGCACGTCGATGATGAACATGTCTTCAACCGCTGTGCAAAAATTCGTAGTTAGAATGTTGAGGAATTGTCAGTTGCTCGTCGATGGTCGGTGGTTCTCTCCGGGTACTCCGGCTTCCTCCACCCGTAAAACTGCCACGGTCATGATTAGCCATTGTGCATAAGTATGTGACCTTAAACCCCAATAAATAAATAAATAATCAACTGATACTGGTGTGTCTCCCTTACAAATCTATCCCAACTAAACTTGTTTCAGCTCAACAACATCGCGATTGTAATGTTAATTCTTACTCGATGGACTCCCGTGAGCTCTCTTTGCTGTCAGTGAAATTAGTCGTTTCATTAGCGAACTATTACCCTCAGATTGATAAAGACCTCATGGCCATGGCTCTTAAAGTCATTGGTTCTCTGGAAACACAAGCCAGTGAAAGACCTGACTAACGACTGAGGAAATCATCTTCAGAAAAGGATATGTAAGGCAGCATGTATTGTGAACATCCTGCATGATATGCAGTACTATGATCGGAAGAGCGGGGAGGGGAGGGGATACATTTTGGTTGGATCGCAACCGTGTCACGACCTGGTCGAAGTTGCCCTTTTGCTCTTCTCCCTACAGTGCAACGAAGTCTCACCTACCTGAAATGCAACAATTGACCCCGAGATACTATTCTTGTTGGCTGTTCGTAAAATGTAATCGAATCCCGAATATTTTATTGACGAATTTTTGCACCGTGGCTTCTTGCAAACACTGGTACCTGCAACAGTTTTCCACTCACTTTTTCATTTTCCATGCATGTATATTACACGAATGTCATCCTTCACGTATTGTTCAGGCACACATGTTAGTGTCTGTTGTAGACCGGTAGTAGGAGATGCACCCAGACGGCCCCTATTGGCCGGGTCTCGCAGGGGACCTAGGAAGGAAGTAGTAGGAGATGTGGAGTTCGTGCCCATTGGATGAATCTCATGACGGACCCCACAGGGGACCTAGGAAGGGAAAGATGGAGGGACAAGTAGAAGGAGATGTGGAGATCGTCCCTCATTGGGGGATCTCATGGGGGACCGAGGAAGGGAAGTAATAGGAGATGTGGGGATCGTCCCATATTGGGGAATCTCATGTAGACCTATGAAGGGAAGTAGTAGGAGATATGGTAAACGGGGTTTATTGTCCGGGCCCCGCAGGGGACCGAGGGAGGGAATTAGTAGGAGATGTGATAAACGGGGCGCATTTGCCGGAAATCACAGGGGACCGAGGAAGGGAAGTAGTAGGAGGCATGGAGATCGTCCCATATTGGGGGATCTCATGGGGACCTAGGGAGGGAAGTAGTAGGAGAGGAATGAAACGGGTCTGAATTTCTGGAGAATCCTCCTTTTTGTCCATTAATAAGCGCGTTCCTTTGTATAAGAGTAATTTTATTGGTTCGGATTGTTCTAAAATTCTCGGTCACTTCCTATTTATCTAGTTCATATTTCTTCGGAATCCTCTTCTTCTATCTAGCTTCAAGCTATGTTATGACTTCTGATTTCCCCAGTTGAATCTGTGCGCTAATACACGATGTCTATCAGTGAGTGCCTGCCATATTCTGCACATGGGCACACGCTGGATGTGCTAATATGTGCTTGTGTGCTAATGCACAAGGTGCGAACATCATATACGTCACATGGGTACATGCGATGAAAAGGTGATTCTATAGGCATAGTCAGACCATAGAAGGGATTGTACGGACGTGGGACTTATGTTTGACGGACTGTGCTTGTGTGTTAATGCACAATGTGCGCACATCACATGCGGCACAATGACACATGCTAGATGTGCGGATATGTACTTATGTGTTAATGCATAACGTGCGCACATCACAAGCAGCACATTAGGCACGTACGGGTACTGAAGAATACCTGTGACATGGTGATGTACTACTGAAGGATACCTTTTGGGGGATACTTATCAGAGGATATCTGTCTGAAGATAGTTATGGCTCCTAGCCTCTGTTCAGTTCCTGGCATCTAGACCACTCCATACCCGTCAAAGGTCTGAGACCATTATTGCTGACTGGAAAATCACGAAACCAATTCACTCCTACATTTTACTGACTTTCCGAACCGTAATAGGCTCTTCGTACCAAGTTTTGTCTTCAGCGACAAATCACGTAAAGCCCAAATATATTGGTGCAGACGACGCCTATCGTCAAGCAACCTCAGTGACCGCGTTCATCACAGATAGCAGCTTGCAGGTGTGCTGCAATCTAAACTGCTGAACATTACCTCCTCCAGTACCCGTTGTCCTTAGCAGAAATAAGTGCCACCATAGGACAGTTGCCTCATTTCGTTGATACTGATAATAGAAGTATTAACTCTAGTAACAAAATCAATAGTCAATCTTCAAAAGTCTTCATGAATACATTCTAACTAGTAAACGTTTTTGAATTTCCGTCTGTCATTTTATGAGAGGTTAGCGCACCCTATCATTATGGGACTGTGCACCAACAATTTTCTCCGGCGCCGATGCATCACCACCGAACTGATGTTGGGGCGGGATTGTGAAGTCTTAGGATAATGGAGAGCCTCAGGATAATAACGCTATGTAGAAAGTGGCCTGATAAATCAGACCCAACTGATGCACATAGCTTATGTGGTGGCTAGTAACACTGAAATGTAAAAATTTAAAACTTTTCTCCGAGTTACACTTGTACTCGACGTTAAAGTTATCTGTAATATTAAATTACGTTCTTTCATTTGTACCACGGAGCTGTCGACGGTTTTCGCGCTGAATACAAGATTGATCGCTAATACCACACATGTGGTTACAATACACTAACTAGGGGCAAAAACGCCCCCTAACGGATTTTACCTCAACATTTAATAGAGCATAAATGAAGGAGATCAGCTGATTGGGGCAATATTTATTGATTTTGAAACCCTCAATAAAAATGTCACAGTGTCTATTTTAGAAAAGACTGAAAATATTTGCTCTGGCTATCCTTTCAAAATTGTGAGAGTTGAAAAATAAGGTGAGGGGGACAAGTAAAATATGCCTTTTCAATTTTGTGTGAAACTGGGCGGTAATTGGGGAATCGTCAAATTTGAACACAAAAAACACACGGCAAAATATATATTTTTCCTTTTCATTTTTTAATGAGATGATGTATTAAACGGATACAGGACTGGTTTCCCCATAATGAGGTTGATGAGCTTAGGAGACAGGAAAATGTTAACACAGTCACCAATGCAAATGATTTGGTATACTTTAACCATGTGTTCGACTTGCGAGTCGTTTGTAACTTTTTTGGACCCTATTTCTCACACAAGAAGCATGTGTGATTATATAGGTATCACGGAACTAAATATTTTCCCATAGGCGACCATTATAACGTCCAGGCGAAAAAAATATGATCGCATCACTTTAATTTTTACATTCAGATATCTTTGTCAAGTATAGCTCTTCAAGACAACTTTTTCTGCCCCCAAAACAGGGGGTTCATGCAACAAATAAGAGAGAAAAACTGACAGGAAGAGAAATACCTGTCACGTGCACGTATGTTTCGGGGAATTCTCGACAAAAACACACCCAAAGTAAATTGTGTTTTTTAGGTCCAAAAGTCATCAAATCACCCTCTTTTTTATCTGGAATAGTCAACTATAAGGCAAGATGTCAATAGAATGTTTCAAACGTTTATTGAAACAATATATTTTCCCAAGGCTGCTTATTTTTTTAGAGATTGCATCATTTCCATTTCTAATTGAAATATTTAGTTCAGTGATACCAATAGCTTACTTCTTTATGGCATCCGGCGATACTCGGTTTATATACTTCATCGCGACTTTGCCAGCGACAAGCAATTTATTCACTCTAAACCCCCTATCCCAATTCTATCAATGTACATATCCCTTGTTTATCTGATCACCTTTCTCCAACAACGTGTCGGGAAGAAATTGAAATTGTTCATATCTAGGTCAGGGTGAAATTACAAGTTCTAAATATTAAATACATATTATTCAACTCTCTCGTCATAACAATCAGAGGTTTCAATGGACCCGGCTTATATAAGCAGTCATGCTTGCTGCTGAATCCCATCTTGTGTTTAGTCTGTATGGCATTACTGTACATTTTATTCATTGCACTTTTCTTTCTGTATTCATGCTTCTTTTTGTAAAATAGAATATTAATAAACTAAACTAAAAACAAAATCAGCATTGCTTCAAAACATAGCTTATGACCCCTAAATAGAACGTCAATCTCGTTTTAATGGGTAATGGGGGATCATGAGCTATGTTTTCGAGGCAAAACATTGAAATCTTAAAGTTTTGTTGGCGATTTTGGTAAATAGTGCTGGTCTTTTTTGTCGCACAGTTAGGTGATGGGTAAAATACGCATTGCGTGATTGTAATAAAGAGATAAAGAGAATCTCCCATGAAGATACGACTTGAAATTTCTTACCTCGTTCACAAAATTCAATCTGAGCCTCGGTAAACCTCAGCTCAGATCGATTTTAGTGAACTCGATTCAGAAATATGGTATCAAATCATGACTCATCAAAGGTCCTCTATATCTGGCTATAGGTCTGTTTTCTCTGTTGGTCCTCAGCATGAGTCCGCAAATATTCAAGTAAAAGTGGGTAACCTTGGCAGACAAGTTGGTACTCAGGTCTCCGCCAGTCTTCCACTTGTGTACTTAATTGAATTGATTCAATGGCAAACGGTTGAGGTCATTGTCTCCTTGCTGTATTTTCTCACCCATATGCGAAGCGAGTTTAGCCATCTAAAGGCGTTCGTACCAATCCGCCTCTACGGGCAACTGGGACAAAGGCCATGGTTACATGATCAACAAATAGAGGTTGATACATTTTTGGCGGCTGAAGCTGTAACCTCATCTGCAAACATAACTACCATCTCGTGTAGCCAAACTCGCTTTAGCTATTGCTCAGCTACTATGCGGACACAAATAAATGGGAAAACAGCAAAACAATTATGAAGCAGCTTTAAATTTGATGTATGGACCTCTAAATTGCAGATTGGCATTTCCCATTTGGTCTAATCTGGGTTCTGAGGTTTATTATAAACCTAATCCGAAAATCGATCCGGATACCTCTATTTTGGATCCATTCGACCGATCTAACGGAAAAAGGGAGTGTGGTTTTCCAAATCCACATCCCACTCTCCCAGATGAGTCTGTCTACGCATCTACGTTGTGATTACATCCCGGCAAGGTTCAGGGGATTTAGAGGTTAAAATACACTGTTTTTTCCATTGACGACAATGCTAATCTTTTCCCCACTCTCCATCTCATCAAGCTGATTTGGGCAAAAACAACCATCTATCCATTTAGTTTATCATCTCATGAAAAAAATATAGGTCTCCATGTGACTTTTGCCTTTAAACTTGGTGATTCCTATACTCCCGTTCAGTCAGTTTCGCACTGAATGAAATAGACATATTTTTACCTGCCCCACCCAATTTTGGCTCACACACAGAAGACAATTATCACCAATATTTATTTTTTCACATTTACAAGCTCAGTTCATTTTCAACCAATCGGATAAATCAGGGAACTGTTATCCTCCATTAAAGGTTGGGGTACCAACCGCTAGAGGCGCTGTTTGCACCAAAACAGTGTATTGTAACAAAGAGTTGTGTTCTATACATTGTCAGTTGTTTCCATTCAGCCGATGTTTTCCCTGCCAAAATAAAGTCCTTGAATCTGAAAATCAGGTGCAAATATTAATGCATTGACTTGATAAATGCATGACGTGTAGATAATGACGTAATACGATATTAATTACGCAACGTGCTCAAGAATTTGTTTGCCTTTGTATTTATTATTTGTCGCGTATTTTACCGGGTTGGAAATGTGCATAATGAAAAGATTATTATGACAGTAACTGATCTGGTGTTTGTGTTTCGCCTCGTTGATGAGAGCAGATTGACCGCATGCTACGTATATTTAGTTTACTCGTGGGGTACGACTAATCTGCATTCATCAGCTTAACGGAATACAGAACACCACACCAGTTACTGTCAGAGTAATTTGTGTATTTACCCCTCTTGCATGAATGGTGTCTTAGAAATCTTATAAACAAACAGGCAGATAAACGACACTGATTGTTTAACTCACTTCTCTCTCTCTCTCTCTCTCTCTCTCTCTCTCTCTCTCTCTCTCTCTCTCTCTCACGTCGGACGGTAACAAACGAATTTGCTCGCTCTAGGCGCTCGAAATCGGTCTTGCGAATAAAAATCAACAGGTAGTTTCCCTCATTTAACCTTTTCTTAACCGCCGCGCATGTTTGATAACTTTTGCTAATTCTACTTTCTGTTCAAATATTTAAAGTCTCACTTTGATAAAAGTGTTATAAATGTAAAATATGTTTTTATTCACCTTTTGCCCTTGATCTTTCACCGACTGACCTGAAAATGTACGATTGTTCAAAACCTTTCGGGTAATAAGGAGTATGGTGTGTGGCTACTGTTGCGTCACCAGTTGCTGAGAAATCGTGCGAAGGTATAAAATTACAAACAACTTGATGGTTTGAAATCGTTAAGCGAATTTCGAGCGGTCATTCAATGAAGCACGGCCAATGCCAGTTTGCATCCAACGCCGTTTTCGTGGCCAAGTCTTATGTGTATTGTGATTATATTTTCAATATTCCGAAATGGATATGTTACAAATGATGTTGAAAAGAGAAGGTAACACAAGAACGTAAAATTGGTATCTGAGGGAAGGGGGAAGGGTCCAAGTTTTAAACTTCAGTTCAACAAACATAGAATCAAGTACATGGGGTATGAAAACAGAGAGATCACGACGAACATTGAAAGTAATATAAGTTTTTACAAGCATACCAACTCTCCCGCGCCCGTCGTCGTCATTGGGTCTCGCCTTTTTCAGTAAAGGGTGGCATCCTTGTAAAGTATAGGACACATTAGCAGGGATTTGGAAGATTTCTGTGAGGCCGATGACATCAAATGCGTTCTCTACGTCATTTTGATCCTAGAGCAGGTGGTGTAAAGGATCCCAGTGAGCATTTAGATTTTGACAATTGATGTGGAAAGCATTGAAAGACCTTCGCACACAACTGAGTTCAGTACTCAGCTCATTCGAAAAAAAATATTTGTTTCCCGTATTGTTTAAAAAGAAAGAAGTGTCATTGTCCTCGGAAAATGCCTCTGTTTTATTATTTAGTAGATTACTAAAGTCATATTCGGGATTTGTCTTGATCTCGTCCAAATTGATGCAACCCGCCAAGAAACCCAAATCGACCATCAACATCACCAATACACACCCAATAGAGATTGATTACTGAAGATGGTACTTCACAGAGCACATCGTGTTTTAACGTCCCTTTATGAAAGATGTTATTTTTAAAGCTTAGAGTAGGACTATTTTAACTAAAGAATAATACATAATACAATGCTGCATAACGAAGAAAATAAAACAACAATGTGAGAGTGTATGTACAAAAGTTGTCTGACATTTAGGGATGATGTGAGTAAATTGTTCTCTGGATCTACATAATGATATTAGTAGTTTCTCTCTCCGTTGGGGTTATATTAAAAAAACCGCCAATTTCCACAACCGGTTTCTATACGTGTAGGGGTCGGAGCTCATATTAGGTCTATAGCCATAAAACAGCTTTTATCTAGAGTGGCGACAATAAACTTTCCACTGATCAAATTTAAGACTAAATCCGGGTAACCCATTGCAGGAATGGCGGTGAGTTTGAGTGGTGTTGAAAATGAACTAAGGCACATCAGATGCTGGTTTTCATATCAAGTTTGAGATATGTCTCCATAGTACAGTGTGTGGGAGAGAAAGAGTGGAAATGAGAGAGAGAGAGAGGGGGGGGGGGGGGGAGAGAGAGGGGGGGGGGGTCGAGAGAGAGATTAAAGTGCATTCTCATGGTCTTTTAGAAAGATAAAAATATCCCGTGTTACCCAATGAATTAGTAGGAATTCAAACATCAAGGCAGCACGTTCTTGCCGTCTGTGCATTCGTGACCTGGTCATCGCCTTAAGAACAAAGCTTCAATAATACATCTGCAATCATCGTAACCTTAATATTTGAAACATTACTGATAGAACATTGTGTTCCAGTGTTATGACTGGGTAGTTATTGCGACGCGCGTAGGTCACATACCATGTTGCACAAAACGTGTGAAAATCCTCGTACGTTGATCTATTTGTGAGCTTCAAGTTGTTTGCATACCCCGAAAAGACAATAGGTCCATGTTGTAAGTTATCTTCCCCCTAGGTAAAATCTCTACAAACGTAGGATGTGGATTTGCTCTAGGTTTGCCAATGATTGGGCAATCATCGAGCAAATTCCGTATTTAACAATAGTTTTGACAAGGTTTAGCGTGATATGAAGTTTTCATTTCACTTCTGGAAATGTTCAGTTGAAATGATACGTTTTTTCAGAAGTTTGATCTTCAATCTTTTCATAGGGTCAAAGGGCTATTTAAAGTAACCTGGCTCCAGGGTGTACTCTCCGGTTGTATATTTACGTCTGCACAGGAACAGCATTTTGGCAAGATTATGAAGACTTTTGACCAGAAACGACTGCACATGCAGTAGATAGCCTACTTGACGTAAGGAGAGAGGTCCAGTCAAACACAAAGCGGTCAGATGAATGCTGCTTGGTGTATGGTAGAGTATTGTTTACATACTATTAAACCCACTATAAACCTTCATGTACTTCCCAGTAAAGTCTTGGAACGTCCTTCTTGCACCCGGCCCGTAAACGAATCTGTATGCTGGCCGAGTGCAAGAACATATATTTGCAGATTTGTATGAGTGCTTATAACCACCCAGAATTTACATTTGTAGCGGCTTCAGTGATTCTAATAAAATATACCCACATTCAAATGTTGTTCAAATGACTGCTTGCAACCAACTACAACACATCAGCATGTTCGGTTGAGTTCGCTCTATGCATACCAACAAGTGGACAGGTTTTTATGTGTAGCACAGTTTATCAATGTAACAGGAAGATGACAATAAAATAAACACATTTCCAATGAAACCTCTACAGATAACAGTCTGATCGACTATCACATTTATATACTGAAATTATTTGCCCGACAGATTATAACATTAGTATATTAGAATTATTTGCCTGATGAGATTGAACAAGACTGCAAATAAGGTATAGTGAAGTCACAGGCTAAAATGCTTCATAATGTAATGGATAAACTGCAACGAAGCAGTTTTATAGTGTTCAATTTTTCTACTATCTAGCTTTAGATTGGCACTTTCGTCATGGTGGCTTAATTAGTTACAATTTATTAGTGAATACATATCCATGCCCACTGTTAACTGTATCCTCCAAGTCAGGAATACATCTCTGGCTTCGGCCTACGTCTCAGCACTTTTCTTTTTGTCTTAGTTATTGCGATAGTATTTATGCACGTTTTCGCAAATACTTCTTCCATAGAGTTAAACCCACAGTCACTTGGACTCGGTTTGCGTGAGGTTCTCTTTATCGTACTTCCTCGCCTGCGTCTACACACACTTGCGTGTTTTACTGCCACAGTTCAGTTATATATTCACTGGTCTTGACCTTGCAGGGTTAACTTGGCCTCCAATATCCAAGCAATTACTAAATCAACATTCACATATAAAAATCCCACAATCTATTATCAACAGCTCTCCTCAGCTAAACAATTCTAACACTAAGTCTCTATCTCACGAACTCAATCAGCTCTTGGCTATTTAGCTATTTAACTAACGCTCATAAACCCTCCGTGTTCATGATTCTCAACTCACACGATTTTTGGACCTTCGCCGACTCTCACAGCAGGGACCAGCTTGGCCAACTGAATCCTCTGGAGCTTGAGAGACTTCCTACCAAGGTTTGAAGGCAACAAGTTGTAGCGATGAGTGCTCTATTTGACATTTAACACTTCGGCCAATATGAATATGTTTTTAAACGATTTTACTTTTATTCAAGATTACTTGCTAGAATTTCGATGACATTTTCTAATGGATTTCGAAGGGTTCCTGGTAATATAATTTTAGTTTCTGGTATTGACTTGCTTTAGGAGATTTATACGATAGGCGATTCTACAGGACATTGCGGGATCTCGCCTATTTACAGAAAAGTATGCAGACCTGACCTTTCGTTTGATTCAAGCGGCGCAGTATCAGACAGATTGGTAAAATAAGGCTTTTAGAAGACATTATCGCGTTGTCATATGAATTCAAGCGTCATACATGACAGCCATTCCCCTGAGTATTCACTTCGTTTGAAACCGTATGGATATTACACGCAACTGGACTATCGTCAATTATCGCCACACGTCTAAAAGATAAATTGACATAAGCCGATTAAGCCTTCGTGTACCTTTTTGTTTATGAATTTCATAATGTTGCTTATGATATACCTTGTTTCGTGCAAGACATGAGAATATATAAAAAAAATCATCCCAAGATATTAACACAAACAAAGACTTCTTCTCTTGACGTCTCTTACAACTTGACGCAATCGTAGTAAAAACATTTCCTACAGCAACTCAAACCTTCAGGTAAAAAACAAAAGTCTCAAATAAACGCAGATGGTGGATGGGTAAGGTTGTGAGAAAACAATCGCACCTGTGTTCAGAAGGCAGTCTCTGCCTGCCGTCTGCATCTCTCGGTGATTGAAACAACATTTGTGGGAGAAGGTTTATCTGCATTACAGCTTTTAATAAACACGGTGCCTAAAAGAAAGTTACAATGAATACAGTTTTGGAACAAAGTTTCTAAGTTTAATACAGTGACATAGAACTGTCAGATAGCATGGAAAATCCGATCGCCCTCCTCTTGGGTAAAAATTCGTAAAAATTAAAACTTCTGAAACTCTGTTAAAGCTGCTCAGTGAATTTGTGGGGACTGACCAGTAAATATTTTCAACGTGTATCCCTGATGCTGAACTTTAAAAATATTAATTGGACCACCCCAAATAATAAATATGGACGTTTCCAAGCAATTAAACTGGCATGTTTAACTCTTAACCCGCTGAGTATTTTCAAGATATTTTTCATCAAATCTCGTCGTGGCTGCTTTTCAGCTGGCCAGGAATATTTGCCAGTAGCATGCAAAGAGTTAAAGAGTTAAATGACGCGCTATAGGTAAAGGGTTGGATCCATAAAATGTGTAAAATATCTTGAAATAAATAACTCCAGCCGTCAAAAGGAATGTCTAGCTTTGAAACGATATGTTGACAACGGCAAGAAGACGCTTTGCCTCGGGGACTTTTCTTGAATCTCTGTTGTTAAACAACGTAGCTCGTATTTCATACATTCTCCAATCTGTCGTTCAAAATGCGGTAAAAAATTAAATAATTACACAACCGCGTTCTCTTTCAAGGTAAGGATGCTGAATGAAAGAAATCTAGACTGGCGGATATTTTATTGGTTTGTGTTGATCTCAGTGCAAATGCAAGGCGAGTATGCTGTTGTCACGTGACCACACCCTGTGCCCTTTGAGCACATGAAAGTATGAATGCCTCAATTAGTCAGAATCATTAATTTTGAAAAGAACAAGTTACTATTTCTGAAAAATACGTGTCTTTCTCTTCCAGCGTCTCAGAAGTCTATCTGAATTCTATAGACGGGGTAATTTTGTTTTATTGTTTGGCATCATCACCCTTGCGAGAACGTTCACAAGTTCACGTCCCGGCTTATCTTCAATTAGTGCGGGGGTGGGGGTGGATACGAGAATAAGCTTGTTCGTCTGTCCGTCTGTCTTTTGTCCCGAGCTTTTTTCGGTCATGTATGAATTAGTTTGTTTGAAGCTTGCCACAAATGCCCATGGGAATCTTTGCATCTGTGGTTTTGAGATGGATTGAACATGTCGTTGTGGAGCTTTTGTTTTTGTATTGAGCTAGGATGAGACCGTCCGATTGTGAACGTTTATTTGATGTAAATGTTTCAAACTACAAAAAAATTAACACACTACTCAAACACTAAGCATCAAGGAGAGGCACTTAGATATAAGCTGGAGGACAGATATACAGGAAAGGAGACAGAAAGACAGAAGGACAGAGGGAGGAAGGTAGGGACGAACGGATGGACGTGCGGGCGGGCGGGCGGGCGGGTGGGCGGGCATTGGGTGGGCGGGCGGACGGGTGGGCGGCTATTAAACGGACGGATGGACGGAGAGACAGACAGGCAGAAACAAACAGATAGACAGACTACCAAATAGATAAACAGACAGATGGACAGGCGAGCAGACAGAAACAAACAGACAGACAGACAGACAGACAGACAGACAGACAGACAGACAGACAGACAGACAGACAGACAGACAGACAGACAGACAGACAGTCATTAAGGGATGTGAAAATTGAACTGAACTCTGTGAGTAATAAATGTCATTTCATCAATAGTACTGAAAAGGTCTACTTCTTGTACTCTCAACAAACCTGACTCCAGTGTCTTATAGAGTTTGATACCGCTTCAGTTCTAAAATGTAATCAATAATCAGCATTACACCACACATTCAAAATTCGAAATGGCGCGCATCTCAAGAAGTAAGTTTATACACACTCAGGCACTGACGAGTCGAAATAAAACTGTATTTCCAAAATAGCCATCATTAATTTTCCATCGTCGTTTCACAGTTGAGTATAAATCTCAATAATCGTGCGTGAATTTGGAAGTATGAGAAGTCCAACGCAGCTACCGAAACCCGACAAATAAATGCAAATCCAGAATTGGAGGTAATGCTGAGTACTGGAGTTTTTCTATTGTTTCCGAGGATTTTGGATGATGCTCTGCATTAAATGGGAAAAGTGGAAATAGTTATAAATTTATGATGTCGATTGATCTTCTACCGGAAGGAGAACAACTCTATGAACAAATTGGCGAACAAGATTATCTTGAACTCCAGAGTATTTTGCACCTGATCCTTGAATTTTATATCGCTGTACAACATCTCTTACTTTTCCGTCTCGTCCTGGCTCTGCCTCTCTATTTCAGCTAATTTTCACTGCCCATGAACTGCATAACTGTCCTGACCAATGACAATGTTACCGAGAGAAAAATTGCGTTTGGCAAAGTGTCATTCCTGTCTAATTTATTTACACCAAAGGAATTAACAGCTTCCCAGTCCCAGTGACAAGGAATGTCTGCAATCTTCTTTTTGGAAGATACTAATTGAGAACTCAAATTTGATCTCATTTTTAGCTTAACTTGACAAAGTCAAGATAAGCTATTGCCATCACGCGTGCGGAAGTCTGTTAGTCTGTGAGTCTGTTAGTCTGTGAGTCTGTGAGTCTGTTCACATTTTCCTTTAGCACGGGCTACACCACGCAGTTCTTGTCGGATCGTCACGAAATTTCATATGCAGGTTTGGGGCCATGTCTAGATGAGAACATCCTCTTTCGGTCGCGATCGGTCAACTGGTATGGCTTCCCGAGCCCAAAACCCGAAAACCATTAGCACAGTCTACAGGTCGTATTTATGAAGGGATTTCATTGTAACTTAATAGGATGCCTCTGTATAATGCCTAGAAGAGAACGTCCCATTTTGGGCATGATCTGTCAACCGTGATGGCTGCCCAAGCCCGAAACCCAAAAACTGTTAGCACAGTCTGCAGGTCATGTTTAATATGGAGGGATTTCATTGTAACTTGGTAGGATGACTCCTTATGATGTCTAGATGAGAATTTCCCCATTTGGGCGTGATTTGGCAACCGTGACGACTGCCCGAGCCCAAAACCCGAAAACCTTTAGCACAGTCTACATGTCATATTTATTGTGGAATTTCATTGTAACTTGGTGGTTTGACTTCATATAATGTCTAGATGAGAAAATCCCCTTTTGGACGTGATTGAGCAACTGTGACGGCTACAGGGGCCTGAAGCCCGAAAACCTTTAGCACAGTCTACAGGTCATATTTATGAAGGGATTTCATTGTAACTTGGCAGGATGACTCCAAATAATGTCTAGATGAGAACGACCCATTTTGATCGCGATCATTCAGCCTTGATGGGTGCCCGAGCCCAAAAAACTTTAGCATAGGCAAAAGGTCATATTCATGGAAGGATTTCATTGTAACCTGTTAGGTTGACTCCATATAATGCCTAGATGATGACATCCCCTTTTGGTCGTGATTGGTCAACTGTGATGGCTATAGGTGCCCGAAGCCCGAAAACCTTGAGCACAGTCTACAGGTCATATTTATGAAGGGATTTCATTGTAACTTCGTAGGATCACTCCCGATGATGCCCAGATGAGATTGTCTCCTTTGGTTGCGATCATTCAACCATGATGGCTGCCCGAGCCCGAAGCCCGAAAACCTTTAGCACAGTCTACAGGTCATATTTATGAAGGCATTTCATTGTAACTTGGTAGGTTGACTTCATACAATGTCTAGATGTGAACGTCCCCTTTTGGATACGATTGGGCAACTGTGACGGTTACAGGGGCCCGAAGCCCGAAAACCTTAAGAACAGTCTACAGGTCATAAGTACGATCGGATTCCATTGTAGCTTGGCAGGATGACTACAAATAATGTCTAGATGAGTACATCCCCTTTTGGTCACGATCATTCAACCTTTATGGCTGCCCGAGCCCAAAGACCTTTAGCATAGTCTATAGGTCGTATTTATGGAAGAATTTTATTGTAACTTGTTAGGTTGACTCCATATAATGCCTAGATGATGACATCCCCTTTTGGTCGTGATTGGTCAACTGTGATGGCTGCAGGCGCCCGAAGCCCGAAAATCTTGAGCACAGTCTACAGGTCATATGTATGAAGGGATTTCATTGTAACTTCGTAGGATCACTCCAGATGATGCCCAAATGAGAATGACCCCTTTTGGTTGCGAGAATTCAACCATGATGGGTGCCCGAGCCCAAAGCCCGAAAACCTTTAGCACTGTCTTCAGGTCATATTTATGAAGGGATTTCATTGTAACTTGGTAGGTTGACTTCATATAATGTCTAGATGAGAACAGCCCGTTTTGGACACCATTAGGCAACTGTGACGGCTACAGGGGCCTGAAGCACGAAAACCTTTAGCACAGTCTACAGGTGGCATTTATGAAGGGATTTCATTGTACCTTGGTAGGATGACTCCAGATAATGTCTAGATGAGAACGTCCCCTTTTGGTCGCGATCATTCAGCCTTGATGGCTGCCCGAGCCCAAAACCCCAAAACCTTTAGCATAGTCTATAGGTAATATTTATTTAAGGATTTCATTGTAACCTGTTAGTTTGGCTCCATATAATGCCTACATGGTGACATCCCCTTTTGGTCGTGATTAGTCAACTGTGACGGCTTCAGGGGCCTGAAGCCCGAAAACCTTGAGCACAGTCTACAGGTCATATTTGTGAAGGGATTTCATTGTAACTCGCAGGATCACTCCAGATGATGCCCAGATGAGAATGTCCCCCTTTGGTTGCGATCATTCAACCATGATGGCTGCCCGAGCCCAAAGCCCAAAAACCTTTAGCACAGTCTACAGGTCATATTTATGAAGGGATTTCATTGTAACTTGGTAGGTTGACTTCATATAATGTCTAGATGAGAACGTCCCCTTTGGACGCAATTGGGAAACTGACGGCTACAGGGGCCCGAATCCCGAAAACCTTTAGCACAGTCTACAGGCCATATTTCTGAAGGGATTTCAATGTAACTTGATATGATGACTTCACACGGAACTTGACTCTGCATTAAAAGAACTGATCTTTATCATTGATCACCCGTATAGCATTATGGAACGATATCTCTTCAGCTTGTGCTGTGTGTAATAATGGGTGGTGCATTCGCCCACACTTTTGGTGTAAGTCATTCTATATTTCACAAGCACTTGCTGGATATATGACCTGTTCTGAGACAACTGAATCAGCCGTCATTTTTTATCAATGGACTCATTTTAGTGTAATTGTCTAGTCGGGCAAATGATGTACAAGATCCAATATCATGAATGTCAGTATCATGATACCAGCATTTCTTTCTACGGTTTGGTTAGGTGGTTTGTTCAACATCCCTTGAGTTAGCACCTTGCACAAGGCCTTCCACTACTTGTTGTAACATCTGTTTATTTTTCTGTATCTGGACTTTTAATGCATCAATGATTCCATCACTTTCATTGCTTGGTTCAATTGTTCCAAACGCTGAATGGGCTTGATCGATATACCCGAACTTTCTCTCAAATTAGCTTCCATATATCCATAGCATACTTTTCCTCAAGTAAAAACTCCATGAACATAGAAAAGCAATGGTTAAATTTAGACGTATTCTATTTTTGTTTCCGAAGAGCCCATTCACGTTTCTGTACAATGGGTAACAACTTCTCAATTTGGCTCTTCATTGTTGCAGTGTTCATTTCCATTTCGAGATTCATCCATTTCAGATCCAGCCAGCAACGTTCTATAGTTTCTACCGTTTGAATAAATCCAATGTGATCTCCGTCTGTAATTTTCTTTAACTTCTTAATTTCTGTCAATACTGCATCTGTTAATTTTTCAGATCATCCATATTGCATATCGAGTCGACGGAACACCTCGTCATAATTATCATCAACACCTGTGACAGATAATAAAGCTTCGCCAATCAGACACTTTTTGAGCGCAAACGGGTCTTTGCCAAACGTAGATGTCATATGTGTTTCAAAGTCTCTCTTAAAGCTTGGATAACAGCGGACCCCACCTCTGAATGTAGGAACAACTAACTTCTTCACTCTAGTGTCTAAGTTTATTTGATGTAAATGTTTCAACTTACAAAAACATTAACACAATACTCAAACACTAAGCATCAAGGAGGGGCACTTAGATATAAGATGGAGGATAGATAAACAGGAAAGGAGACAGAGAAACAGAAAGACGGACGGACGGACGGACGGACGGACGGACGAACGGACAGACAGGAACAGACAGATAGACAGACAGACAGACAGAAACAAACAAACAGATAGACAGACAGACAGGCCAAACAGAAGACAGACAGACAGACAGAAACAGACAGTTGGACAGGCAAACAGACAGAAACAAACAGGAACAAACAGACAGACAGACAGAAACAGACAGACGGACAGACAGACAGGCAGACAGATAGAAACAAACAGATAGTCATTAAGGGATGTGAAAATTGAACTGAACTCTATGAGTAATAAATGTCATTTCATCAATAGTACTGAAAAGGTCTACTTCTTGTACTCTCAACAAACCTGACTCTAGTAGTGTCTTATATAGTTTGATATCGCTTCAGTTCTAAAATCTAATCAATAATCAGCATTACACCACACATTCAAAATTCGAAAAGGCGCGCATCTCAAGAAGTAAGTTTATACACACTCAGGCACTGACGAGTCGAAATAAAACTGTATTTCCAAAATAGCCATAATTAATTTTCCATCGTCGTTTCACAGTTGTCAACTGAGTACAAATCTCAACAAGAAAAGTTTTGTGCAAGCACAAGCGCGCGACAAAATGCCCATGAAAACACTTATTTTGTGCATATATCATGCGATCTTTTCGTATTACAACATAAACAAGAAACATTTTGTGAACAAAGTAGAGTCCCTCTCACTAAAAGATGGTGACTACCGTATCTCAAGGCAGTTTGACTAGTTATTCACGCGAAAGTAGTTTAAACTAATTTCGAGTTTATTGGACATGGTTATGGGGATTAATATATTACTTCGAAAACACTTGAAAGGCACCCTTCCCACACAAAACACCTCACTCTACCATAAAAATCCAGCATTTTGGACGAATCGTCCGGTATGAAACTCGACTTGAGACAAGACTCCCGAGTTGAGGAGATTTTTGAGAGGATCTTCCCGGCACCATCTCCAATAATTAGTGTCAGTGGTGGTTTTCGATTTTTAAAAAAAAATTAACTTCAAGCTTATTGGACGAGATGTGGAGGGTGCCTGCACTTCGGGGTTGAGACCTCAATTCGAAAAAAACTTGGAAAACTACCCCACCTCTCCACACACAAAATAAACAAACCAGAATGCATAAATGTAGGCTATAAGCATATCGCGAATTGGGAGAAAATATTCACGCAGACATCTCGTCTAATATTGTCGAGGGTGGATGCAATATAACAAAAAAGTTTCAAAAAAGTACTTCTAACTTTGGAGGTGGCATAACACAACACGAATATTGAAACATTGAATGCGATGAATTCTAGTTGAATAAGGAATTCCGCATATTAGTGGATCCATTATATATATATATAGTTCCACTTTTCGATTTTCTAAGTCATTTGAATCGACCTGAGAATTCAATACTGCATGATCTGGGGCAAATATTGCCCCAGTATACACGCGCGCCCCTGATTGGTTGAGTTAAATTGTTGCTACAATTTAGCTTCACCAATGAGAGTGAAGATGCTAAATTGTAGCTACAATTCAGTAAATTGTAGCTATAATTTAGCTAAATTGCAGGTGCAATTTAGTATACTGTAGGTGCAATTTAGCTAAACTGCAGGTATAATTTATCATATTGTAGCTACAATTTAACTAAATTGCAGGTACAACTTACTAAATTGCACCTGCAATTTGATAACTAATGAAAGTGTCAATGACACTGTAGCTTAACTTGACTGTGTGTGGTGTTTGTTGAAAAGGATAATGTTCAATGTTTATGAAAGGATTATGAAATACGACAAGAATAGTGATAATTGAGAATATGTTAATTTTTGTTCCTTGTATGCTGTCTTCAAGAAGAATAATATGAGGTGTAGACTCTACTAAAAAATTGAGATCTGGGTTAATGTAGCCCTCACAGTTAACGTATGTCAACACAATTTAACAAGTTACAGTAAAATTATTCCAAAACGAGCCATCTTACCAAGTTTCAATGAAGTCCCTTCATAAATATAACTCGAAGACTTTGCTAAAGGAATCAAGATCACATGACGGTTCGGTGGTCACGGTTGACCGGCAATGATCAAAATAGGAAAGTCTCATCTAGACATCATACCAAGTTATCTTTCCAGGTTACAATGAAATCGCTCCGTAAATATGAACTGTAGACTGTGTTAAACAAATCTAGGTCACAGGCCTGCGCGGCCGTCACGGTTGACATATCATGGCCAAAATAGGACGTTGTCATCTTGGCATTATATTCTGTCATTCTACAAATTTGCAATGAAATCCCTTCATAAAGGCAAGCTGCAGACTGTACTAAAGTAATCTAGGTAACGCACCCTGCGGACGTCACGCTTCACTGAATCCGACCATAAAAGGACTTTCTCGTTTAGACACTATACAGAATCATCCTAGAATTACAATAAAAACTCTTCATAAATACGACCTGGAGACTGTGCTAAAGGTTTTCGGGCCTCGGGCCTGCGTAGCCGTCACGGTTGACCGATCGCGACCAAAAGGGGCGTTCTCGTCTAGACATCATACGGAGTCGTCCCGCCAAGTTACAACGAAATCCCTTCATAAATACGACCTGTTGACTGTGCTAACGGTTTTCGGGCTCAGACAGCCGTCGCGGCTAGCCGTTCGCGACCAGGGTGGACGTTCTCATCTAGACATGACATCGAACCTGCATATGAAATTTCGTGATGATCGGACATGAACTACGGGTGGTAGACTGTGCTGAAGAAAATGTGAACAGACTCACATACTTCCACACGCGTGATGGCAATAGTTTATCTTGACTTTGTCAAGTTGAGCTAAAAATTACATGGCGCTGATAAGCCGCCATACACGACAAACCAGAAAATGATCCGAGTGACGCAAAAAGCCTTTTTCAAAACTGAGATAAAAATAGCACACGACTGGATCATTCTTTTTCCTTCAAAAATAGTTGCCTTTTTCGGACCAAAATATTTAACACATTAATAATTAATATGTTTTTTGTCTCACAAATCATGCATATTGTAAAAAAGCAAATGTGATGTTTCTCAAACGAAAATATATAACTCGAAGCGAGGGTTGTCATTGCAGTGACACAATAATATACCATTTTTACATAGCGCTATCTTACATCCGGGACTCGATATGCCCCCTCGAAACCAGCCAGTCAGATTTGTTACTAAAAATGGCACCCATGTCTGCTGTACTGTACTGAACGCTGCATTGGTATCGTTTCTTTCCAATTTATAAATTTTGTGGTCATTTCTGTCGTTCTTTTGAAACAAAATTCGATTGTGTGCTTACCTGCCGTTCTTCAAACGAAACATTTTAGCTTTAAAGAAAGCGAAGGCACATTGTAGTTGAGAGTTGAGATGAACGTCGGAACGTGCAATGAATGATGGTAACACGAAAATGATAAGTATGGAAATAACATCGCAAAATACACAAATTTCTAACACCCAACCATTGTTCTCTTCGGGGATGAGAATAAACGCAGATTAGGTAAATTGTCGAATTTTAATTGATAAAACGGAGACGAAAAATTAAGCTTTGAATGCCGTTCAGCAGGTCAGTACACGCGTGTGCAATGATGATAAATAAAGCCGGTTTGTGGGGGAAAATTGAGTCCTTAATGTAAGATGGCGCTATGTAAAAATGGTCTATGGCCTTGAAGACATTACTAGTGAAAACCTTCTAAATCAATCTCGCTCGATCGTAATTCAAACAAAGAAAGAGGCATGGAGAGACTTGGGCAGCGAGGCGGAATTGGAAGGCATTAGAGGGGAGAACACGGAAGTGTTTGGAATTTTTTAGAGATGGGGTTACGGATTAATAGCAATCTCGCTCGATCATAATTCACCCAAAGATACAGGCACGGAAAGGCTCTAACAGCGACGACGAAAGTGGAACAAATTGTACGGTAGCAAGAGACAAGTGGGATTTTTTAGCGAAGGGATTGCGAGTAAACATCTTTTCTCGACGCACTAGGATTTCCAATTAAAAAAAAAACATTTTCTTTTTTCTTCAAATATAAAATCATTTCATGATTTCAGGTATAAGGTAAGCGTGAATTTCAAACGTTTACTCGTAAGAAAATAAGAGGAGATTATTAACCAATTTTGTATCAATCTATTTACATGGCAATCCACTTTATCATTCGGCCAGACAATCTAGCTTGGTCCAATGACGGACAAATAGTCATATTTAGTTCGTTGTTTAGGGGATTTTCGATGTAATATCAATTATTTCAGCACAAAACGTGCTCCATTTCGTGCCAATTTGTAAATTAAATTGATGCCCCAAAGCTATATGCATACTGTTTTCTATATCACAAAAATCCTGCGAATAATGTTACTTCATCCAGCCTTCAATTAGTACACTCCCAAATGAATATTTCTTCAGAAGTTGAATCGGCTAAACATGCAACCAACCGAACGTATTGACTTGACGCCCAACTCACTAAAATTGTCAGTGGCCGACATGGCTTGCATCCGATACGTGCGTATCCTTGAAAATCAGAAGACAACACCCCCCCCCCCCCCCCCCGAAAAAAACAAAACAAATAAGATGCCTTCGTAACATAAATAATCGATAAACGAACCACTAAGCCGCGCCAATGAAGGTGAGTATTTAGAAAGTACCGAGGACACTTATTTCTGTTCCCGAAATACCTAGGTACCGCGGTGTAGACAAATGGAATACGACCAATTGTATTCAATGTCACCTGTCCAAAAAATTGGATCAGACTTTCTCGTCATAGTGTTTTCAGGTCACTGTTGCAAAAACTCTTTAGCAGGCGACATAAAAGGACATATATCTATTATGCGTGTATTATTTAAAGACAATGCATAGAAATGAAAATAAAGCAAAATAAAATAAAGGAGATATTCGTTTCGCATTTTGCTGATGTCCATTGTATCTTGTGTAAATTGTATCTTACAGAGCATTGAATTTCCCATGATTTTTTCTCAGAATAGTCCCAAATATTACGCGCGCATGCGCACTAAATAGTCGTGCGTGAAATGGGGAGTATGACAAGTCAAACCCAGCTACCGAAACGGAACAAATAAATGCAAATCCGAAATTGGATGTAATGCTGAGTACTGGAGTTTTTGTATTGTTTTTGAGGACGTTGGTTGATGTTCTGAAATAAATTTATCGTCAAACGATACACTTTTTAAGTTCAAATTATCATCACCTTACACAGCTTTGTCCGAGCTTGTGTTCCTTCATTGTCAGTCAATGTTTTTTTATAACTTGGCAAAGAGATTAACTGGTATGAAACCTGTGCATGTGTGATTACGAGATCGGCCGGACTCTCTTTGACAGAGTTATTGCTCTTTTTCGACTTTTTCTCTGGAAACTTCATTTGTGCGAGCATGTATTTCTTCATTATGCAGTAATTTTTTAAAACTTGGCACAAGATTGACCAGCATGGAAACCTATGTACCCGAGGTTTTGAGATCGGTCAGATTTATTTTGGCAGAGTTATTGTCCTTTTTGGACTTTTCGCAACCTTCTCCATTTTGTTCGGTCATGTTTTAAAAAACTTGGCACAGGGATTAACCAGCATGGGAAGCTGTGCCCCAGTGATTTTGAGATAGACTCGACTCATTATTTCCTTCTTTCGATTTTGCCGCAAAGGTTCTTCATTTTGTCTGTGCTTGTTCGGCGATGTATTTGAAAAAGTTGAGTACTTTCATCATTTTCTGTTTTTAGAAACTTGGCACAGATATTTACCAACGGTAGACAGGTGTCCCCGTGATTCATCATTTTTGCTGAGTTATGGCCTCTATAAGACTTACAGTCTTGTTTCAACCTACATAATTTGGAATGGGGGAGTATTCTCAGTTGGGATATATACCTGCAACTTTATGACTATCCATTGCGGGACAATACACTTTCCATTCCCTTTTTTTTTTTTTTTTGTTGGTGGGGGGGGGGGGGGGGGGGGGTGTTTAACCTCGAAAATATCAGGACATTCCCAAAATTAATATTTCAGAGTACATCTTAATGTTTTTCACCGTGAATCTCTATCATAGAACGCATGCGTAGAGTTTTACTACCAAGTATATAGTGGATAAATCAGGCCTCATTTGCTGGACTTTGGTGGCGCCTTGCTGCCCGTTTGCTGGAGTCGACATGAGACGTATTTTTTGCTCCATCCAACAGGATCCGGTAAGCGATATACGTACTGTTACGTACTATTGTTTTTCTACGGATTATTATTTTTTATTTTTTTTTAGGCTTTTCCCTCTGGAAAAGACTATTGTTTTTCTACGGATTATTATTATTTTTTTTTTAAGCTTTTCCCTCTGGAAAAGACTATTGTTTTTCTACGGATTATTATTTTTTGGGTTTTTTTTTTTTTTTTTTTTTTTTCCCACACATTTTGTCCGTATGATTCAGAAGCCATTTTCGAACCGATTTTCACAAAACTTTGCACACACATAGAGGGGCACAAAATCTAAAAATGTACCGAAGCGGATTTTTCGATTTAACCCTTATTTCGTCAGAATTGGCAAAAAACTGTCAAAATTGGGGTTTATCGGCACTTTCTCGAAACACGTCTAGTAGATTTTTTTTAAACATTCATCATTGCTAGACCTGCCTGTGATACGAACTTTGATACACACGACATATCAGGCGATGCATATGGTAACCCTCCACAGGCTGCCAAACATCGAAATTGTGATGAAATGGGCTGTTTTCGGGCCCCCACAGCACCAAACGAAATACGATAGATACACATAACTGCTTTTAATGGAAGTGGAATTCACCGAGGATCATTTTTGTAAGTAATAAGGGTGTTTACAAAACCAAGCGTTAACCCGTTTTGGGCTGGTTAAACAGCAATACCCCCAAAAAGCTCAAAACTTCATGTTTTCCGTGGATTTCTCAAGACGAGTCTTGTAGATTTTCAGGAAATATTTGTCACTCCCAGGTCTTGGTGTGACATTACAAGTTGCATGGACAAAATATTCCGGTCAGCATTAGTTAACCCTCCCCGAGCTGCTAAACGTAAAAATTGTGATAAAATGGGCTGTTTTTGGACAACAACAGCACCCAAACGGTATACCACAGAGAAAGTGGCCTTCATTTATCGGACGCAAAATTGATCGGAAAATATTTTTGAAAGTGGTAAGGGTATTCAAAATTCGACGTCTTAACCCATTTTCGGCTGGTTAAAGAGAGATACCCATTAAAACCTTAAAATACCCTCTTTCTGTGGATTTCTCTAAAAACATCTCTTAGGTTTTCAAGAAAAAATCGGCTATTCGCAGGTCTTGGTGTGACATTACAAGTTGCATGGACAAAATATTCCGGTCAGCATTAGTTAACCCTCCCAGGGCTCCTCAACATCAAAATTGTGATAAAATTGGCAGTTTTTGGACACCAACAGCATCCAATGGGTACACCACAAAGAAAAGCGCCTCCTTTTATCGAGTGTACAATTTATACAGAAACATTTTTGTAAGTAGTAAGGGTATTCAAAAGTCGAAGTCTTAACCCATTTTGGGTAGGCTAAGAGAGATATCCCTTAAAAGCTTTAAATTCCCATTTTATGTGAATTTCCCTGACAGTAACTTGTAGGGTTTCAAGAAAAATTAACTATTCGTAGGTCTTTATGTGACATTACAAGTTGTAGGGACAAAATACTCCGGTGAGCGTTTATTAACCATCTACAAGCTGCCAAGTATCGTAATTTTGTTGACATGGGCTGTTTTCGGACACGTACAGCACCCAATGTATACACTGGAGATGTTGGAAGTGGAATTCACAGAGGACCATTTTTGTAAGTAATAAGGGTATTCAAAAAACCAAGCGTTAACCCCTGCTGGGGAGGTTAACAGGGATACCCATCGAAAGCTTAAAAATCGTTTTCCCTGGATTTCTTTACAAACATCTTGTAGGGTTTTCAAGAGAAAATGGCCATTGATAGGTCTTGGTATCACATTACCAGTTGCATAGATAAATTATTCTGATAGGTATTTGTTAACCCTCCATGGGCTGCTAAATGTCGAAAATTTTGAAGAAATAGTCTGTTTTTGGACACTAACAACATCAAATGGAAATGCCACAGAGAAACGTAACTTCTTTTACTGGACGCAAAACTGATAGAGAAACATTTTTGTAAGTAGTAAGGATATTCAAAAATTGAGGTCTTAACCCATTTTCGACTGGTTAAGGAGATATACCCCTCAAAAGCTTAAAATTCCCGTTTTCTGTGGATTTCTCCAAAAAATCTAGCACGTTTTGAAGAAAAATTGACCATTTGCAGGTCTTTGAGTGACATTACAAGCTGCATGGACAAAATATTCCAGTAAGCAATTATTAACCCTCCAGAGCCTGGAAAGTATAGACATTTTGAGAAAATGGGCTGTTTTGGGGCACCCATAACACCCAATGTGTACCTGCGTGATAAGTTAACCTTCCTTATTGGAAGTGAAATTCACTGAGGATCATTTTTGTAAGTAATGAAGGTATTCACAAAACCAAGCATTAATCCGTTTTGGGCTGGTTACAGAGCGATACCCATCAAAAGGTTAAAAATTCATATTTTCCGAGGAATTCTCTAAAAGCCTCTCGTAGGTTTTCAAGACAAATATTGGCCATTCTCATTTGAGACTACTATACTCACCTTGTATGAACTCAAAAGTAAGTGTATATTTATTTATTATCAAGAATAACCGCCCATAAGTTCCACTCTCACCGTGTCCCGCTTCATCGGCCGCCAGCGGTCGATTTAGCCAAACAAAATTACCAAGGTTACCACCTCCCCTCTGCCTCTTTCTCCAACCAAACACACATTAAAGGTACGCCTCACCTCGTATTCCACACTGCCCTGCATGATATCATTTATTATTTATTTATTGGTGTTTAAGGGCATCTAATTATGCACAATGGCTAATCTACGGGTAGAGAAAGCCGCAGTACCTGGAGAGAACCACCGAGCAACGACGAGCAGCTGCCAGCTTCCCAACATCGTAACTCCGAACTGCAGCACAGGCAGGGTTAGATTGGTTGAAGACATGCGTACCGTCGACGTGCAGTACGCCTTAGTACATGGCGGCATCGTGCCCCCATATGGAGAATCAGAGTTAAGTGCCTTGCCCAAGGACACAGCTTGGGAGTCCGAATTGATCGCTCAGACGGCCACCCATCCAATGATTAACCAGGCTCAACGTTGCTTAACTTCGGTGATCTGAAGAGAACCGGCTACCACAATGCCACCGCTCCGCCACTGCATGATAAGAAAGCAGTAAATAACGTTAGCTACAGTGGGATCAGTTACTTATAATATCAAATAGTGTTGACACTATAGCGTTTCCCCGACAGTGGGTCCAGGTATATAATAGTCTGTAAAACGGCTATACACTGCCCCTCCTCCGTCCCAGAGTGGCGACGTGGCAGTATATATCCATCTTACTGACGCTATGTTGTGCCTAAGGAACCTTACAATAAAAGGTGGGGATCCCCAACATGGGAAGGGGGGGGGCAGGTATATTTACTACTCTGTAGGTTATCAAATGCAGTGGTGCATGGCGCCAACATTCCCCCGGCAGTGGGGCTAGATATATACTAGTTTGTAAGACGGTTATACTCCCCTTCTCCGTCCCAGGGTATATTTTATCTACACATATGTACAAACAACACTTCCTATTTTCGTATGTAATTATTGTAGTTTATAACTTCATGTTTGTCGTTGAATGTATGGATATCTTCATTGTAATAAATAAAACTAATCCTACGGGGAAAAACCAATTGGAGAGAAATTTACTTCTGCTATTAACAGACAGGTGATAGGTGAGCTCTGCAAGGTGTGAAAAAATGACATAATCATGCATAACAACTATGGTCTAATAGGAGATAATCGATACAGGGACTATACATGACATGCTCAAGAATTTAAAGTTCACATTTTCTGTGGATATCTTCAACTGGTTCTTACAGATTTTTAAGAACAAATAAACCCTGGAGAAGAAGTATTCTCGCAAGCCTCCATTAACCCTCCACAAACCGTCAGCTATCGAAATTTTAGGTAAATTTGAGATACAATGGGCTATTTACATTAGACGCTGATTCTCAGACGCTGATATTAATATTAACCCTCTACACAAACAATGATGATTTAACCAAAACGTTCTTTTATCACACTGGGTCATTTGAGACTATTATACCCACTTTTCTCAAGACATCAATAAAAATACTTTAATGATACAATTAAAAACAATTCTTCAGACACTCCAGGGTCATAAAAAATCATGGATGTTTATTAACCCTCTACAGACTGCCAAGCATCATAATTTTGTTGAAATGGGCTGTTTTCAGACACGCGCAACACCCAACGTGTACCTGGGAATTACCCATAATCTCCTTTGTTGGAAGTGGAATTCACCGAGGACCATTTTTGTAAGTAATAAGGGTATTCAAAAAACCAAGCGTTAACCCCTTTTGTGGTTGTTAATAGTGATACACATCAAAGGCTTAAAAATTTATGTTTTCCCTGGATTTCTTTACAAACATCTGGTAGCATTTTCAAGAGAAAATGGCCATGGTGTCACATTACCAGGTGATTGGATAAATTATTCCGATAAGCATTTGTTAACCCTCCATGGGCTGCTAAATGTCAAAATTTTGAAAAAATAGCCTGTTTTTGAACAACAACAACATCAAAAGGGAATGTAACAGAGAAACGTAACTTCTTTTACCGGACGCAAAACTGACAGGGAAACATTTTTGTAAGTAGTAAATGGATTCAAAAATCGAGGTCTGAACCCATTTTTGACTGGTTAAGGAGATATACCCCTTAAAAGCTTAAAATTCCAGTTTTCTATGGATCTCTCAACAACAAAAAAATCAAGAACAATTGACCATTCGCAGGTCTTCGAGTGACATTACAAGTTGCATGAACAAAATGTTTCGGTAAACATTTGTTAACCCTCCAGAGGCTGCCAAGCATAGAATATTTGGAGAAAATGGGCTGTTCTTGGGCAACCATAACACCAAATGTGTACCTACGAGATAAACATAACCTCCTTCATTGGAAGTGGAATTCACCGTCGATCATTTTTCTAAGTAATGAAGGTATTCACAAAACCAAGCATTAACCCTTTAGAACTGGTTACAGGGAGATTCCCCTCAAAAGGTTAAACATTTGTGTTATCTGAGGATTTCTTTAAAAACATGCCGTAGATTTTCAAGAAAAAATGGCCATTCTCTGATCTTAGTGTGACATTACAAGTTGCATGTACAAAATATTCCTGTAAGCATTTGTTAACCCTATGCAGGTTCTCAAACATCAAAATGTTGATAAAATGGGCTGTGTTTGCGTACCCACAGCACCCAAAGTTGGGAGGAGAGATCAAAATAAGTGGAAGTAGAATGCACTGAGAATTATTTTTGGAAGTAACAAGAGTATTCAAAAAACAACACTTAACCCGTTTTGGGCTGGATAAACAATGATACCCATCAAAAGCTTAAAATTCATGTTCTCCCTGGATTTCTCTGAAAACATCTTGTAGATTTTAAAGAAAAAAATGGCCATTCACAGTTCTTGGTGTGACATTACAAGTTGCATGAATAAATATTCCTGTTAGCACTTGTTAACCCTCTACAATCTGCCAGACATCAGTATATTTCGGATACATTTGAGATAAAATGAACCATTTTAAAATTGACACAGCATTCAGTGGGTATGTGTCAGACAAACATAACTCCTTTTGTCGGTCATTGACTTGTTGGAAGACGATATTGACATTAAACCAGTCCACCGTTAATGATGGTTTTTACCTAAACAATTTTTTATCAAACTGTGTCATTTGAGACTACTATCTTCACCTTTCTCATAACATCAATGAAGGAACTTCAGTTAGACAGTTAAAAACAATTCATCAGACACTGTGGGGTCATGAAAAATCCTGGAATCTCATCGGGAAAAGCCATGATTCTCCAGAATCATAAAGTCTTGTAGATTTTTTTTATACATTCGTCATTGCTAGACCTGTCTGTGCCACGCCCTTTGATACACACGACATATCAGGCGATGCATATGGTAACCCTCCACAGGCTGCCAAACATCGAAATTTTGATGAAATAGGCCTGTTTCAGGCCCCCACTGCACCCAAACAATACCCGAGAGATAAACATAACTTCCTTTATTGGGAGTGGAATTTGCCGAGGATCATTTTTGTCAGTAATAAGGGTGTTCAAAAAACCAAGCGTTAACCCGTTTTGGGCTGTTTAAACAGCAATACCCCCATAAAGCTCAAAAATTCACACTTTCCGTGGATTTCTATAAACGAGTCTTGTAGATTTTCAAGAAAAATTTGTCACTCCCAGGCCTTGGTGTGACAATAGAAGTTGCATGGACAAAATACTGCGGTGAGCATTTGTTAACCCTCCACAGTCTTCTAAAAGTCAAAATTGTGATAAAATGGGCTGTTTTTGGACACCAACAGCACCCACTTGGTGTACCACCGAGAAAGGTTCCCTCTTTTATCGGACGCAAAATTGATGGGGAAACATTTTTGATAGTGGTAAGGGTATTCAAAAGTCGAAGTCTTAACCCATTTTGGGCTGGATAAAGAGAGATACCCCTTAAAAGCTTAAAATTCCCATTTTCTGTGGATTTCTCTAAAAGCAACATGTAGGTTTTCAGGAAAAATTGACTATTCGCAGGTCCTTGTGTGACATTACAAGTTGCATGGACAAAATATTCCGGTGAGCATTTATTAACCCTCTACAGGCTGCTAAGCATCGTAATTTTGTTGAAATAGGCTGTTTTCAGACGCGCACAACACCCAATGCATACCCGAGAGATAAACATAATCTACTTTGTTGGAAGTGGAATTCACCGAGGACCAAATTTGTTAGTAATAAGGGTATTCAAAAAACCAAGCATTAACCCCTTTTGGGATGGTTGCTAGAAATACCCATCAAAAGCTTAAAAAATCATGTTTTCCCTGAATTTCTTTAGAAACGTCTCGTAGGGTTTCAAGAGAAAATGGTCGTTGATAGGTCATGGTGTCACATTACCAGTTGCATGGATAAAATATTCAGATAAGCATTTGTTAACCCTCCATGGGCTGCTAAATGTCAAAATTTCGAAAAAAATAGTCGGTTTTGGACACCAACAACATCAAATGGGAATGCTGCAGAGAAACATAACTTCTTTTACCGGACGCAAAACTGATAGGGAAAAGTTTTAGTAAGTAGTAAGGGTATTCAAAAATTGAAGTCTTAACCCATTTTCTCCCGGTTAAGGAGATGTACCCCTTAAAAGCTTAAAATTCCCATTTTCTGTAGATTTCTCCAAAAAATCTGGTAAGTATTCAAGAGAAATTGACCATTTGCAGGTCTTGGAGTGACATTATAAGTTGCATGAACAAAAGATTCCGGTAAGCGTTTGTTAACCCTCCAGAGGCAGCAAATTTTGAGAAAATGGGCTGTACTTGGCCACCCATTACACCCAATGTGTACCTGCGAGATGAACATAACCACCTTCATTGGAAGTGGGATTCACCGAGGATCATTTTTGTAAGTAATGAAGGTATTCGTAAAACCAAGCATTAACCCGTTTAGGGCTGGTTACAGGGTGATACCCCTCAAAAGGTTAAAAATTCATGTTATCCGAGGATTTCTCTAAAAACATCACGTAGATTTTCAAGAAATATTGGCCATTCTCTGATCTTAGTGTGAATTACAAGTTGCATGTACAAAATATTCCAGAAAGCATTTGTTAACCCTATGCTGGTTCTCAAAGCATAAAAATGTTGAAAAAGTGGGCTGTGTTTGCATACCCGCAGGACCCAAAGTTAAGAGGAGAAATCAACATAAGTGGAAGTAGAATTCACTGAGAATTATTTTTATAAGTAATAAGCGTATTAAAAAAACAACCCTTAACCCGTTTTGGGCTGGATAAACAATTATACCCATCAACAGCTTAAAATTCATGTTCTCCCTGGATTTCTCTGAAAACATCTTGTAGATTTTTAAGTAAAAATGGCCATTCGCAGTTTTTGGTGTGAAATTACAAGTTTCAAGAAATGAATAAATATTCCTGTTAGCACCTGTTAACCCTTACAATGTGCCAGACATCAATATTTTGGATACATTTGAGATAAAACGGCCCATTTTCAAATAGATACAGCACTCAGTGGGTATGTGTCAAACAAACATAACTCCTTTTATCGGTCATTAACTTTTAGGACGACGATATTGATATTAACCCTCTCCACCGTTAATGATGGTTTTTACCTAAACATTTTTTTTTATCAAACTGAGTCATTTGAGACTTCTGTTCTCACCTTTTTCATGACAACAATGAAGGAACTTCAGTGAGACAGTCAAAAGCAATTCATCATACACTGTGGGGTCATGACAAATCATGGAATCTCATCGGGAAAAGCCATGATTCTCCAGAATCATAAAGTCTAGTTTGTTTTTTTTTTTTCCCCACACATTTTGTCCGCACGATTCCGAAGCCATTTTCGAACCGATTTTCAAAAAAATTTGCACACTCATAGAGGGGCACAAAATCTAAAAATGTACCGAAGCGGAATTTTCGATTTAACCCTTATTTCCTCAGAATTGGCAAAAAACTGTCAAAATTGAGGTTTATCGGCACTTTCTCGAAACACGTCTTGTAGATTTTTTTTAAACATTCATCATTTCTAGACCTGCCTGTGACACGACCTTTGATACATACGAGATATTCGGCGATGCATATGGTAACCCTCCACAGGCTGCCAAACATCGAAATTTTGATGAAATGGGTCGGTTTCAGGCCCCCAATGCACCCAAACAATACATGAGAGATAAACATAACTTTCTTTATTGGAAGTGGAATTCACCGAGGATCATTTTTGTCAGTAATAAGGGTGTTCATAAAACCAACATTAACCCGTTTTGGACTGGTTAAACAGCAATACCCCATAAAGCTAAAACATTCATGTTTTCCGTGGATTTCTCTAAACGTGTCTTGTAGATTTTCAAGAAAAATTTGTTACTCCCAGGTCTTGGTGTGGCAATAGAAGTTGCATGGACAAAATACTAAGGGGAGCATTTGTTAACCCTCCATGGGCTGCTGAAAGTCAAAATTGTGATAAAATGGGCTGTTTTTGGACGCCAACGGCACCCAATGGGTACGCCACAAAGAAAAGTGCGTTCTTTCATCGAGCCCACACTCTATACGGAAACATTTTTGTAAGTGGTAAGGATATTCAAAAGTTGAAGTCTTAACCCTTTTTGGACAGGCTAAAGAGAGAGACCCCTTAAAATCTTAAAATTCGAATTTTCTGTGGATTTCTCTAAAAACATCTTGTAGGTCTTCAAGAAACATTGACTACTCGCAGGTCTTTGTGTGACATTACAAGTGGCATGGACAAAATATTCCGGTGAGCGTTTATTAACCCTCCACAAGCTGCCAAGCTTTGTAATTTTGTTGAAATGGGCTGTTTTCGGACGCACACAGCATCCAATGTGTACCGGAAAAATAAACATAATCTCCTTCGTTGGAAGTGGAATTCACTGAGGACCATTTTTGTAAGTAATAAGGGTATTCAAAAAACCAAGTGTTAACCCGTTTTGGATGGTTTAAGAGTGATTCCCCCAAAAGCTTAAACAATCATGCTTTACGTGGATTTCTCTAAAAATGTCAAGTAGATTTTCAAGAAAAAACTGGTCCGTCGCAGATCGTGGTGTAACATTATATACTGCAAGGACAAAATATTCTGATAAGCATTTGTTAACCCTCCACAGACTCTCAAGTATCAACACTTTGATAAAATAGGCTGTTTTCAGCCCCCACAGCACCCAACCTGTAGCTGGAAATAAACATAACTTCCCCTCTTGGAAGTGGAAATCACCGAGGATAATTTTTGTAAGTAATAAGGGTATTCAAAAAACCAAGCCTTAACCCATTTTGGGCTGGTTAAACAGCGATACCCATCAGAGGCTTAAAAATTCACGTTTTCCCTGGATTTCTTTAAAAACATCTTGTAAATTTCAAGAAAGAATGGTCATTCATAGGTCTTAGTGTGGCATTACATATTGCATGGACAAAATATTCCGGTCAGAATTTGTTAGCTCTACACCAGCATCTGAACATCAAAAGTTTGATAAAATGGGCTGCTTTGAGACACCAACAGCACTCAATGGGTATGTAAAGGCTAAACAAAACTTCTTTTACTGCGCGTAGAATTCACAGAAGATCAGTTTTGTATGTAGTAAGGGTATTTAAAAGAATGAAGCTTAACGCATTTTGGACTGGATAAGGAGAGATACCCCTTAGAAGCATAAAATTTACATTTTCCGTGGAGTTCGCCAACTGCTTGTTGGCGATTTTCAAGAACAATTGGACATTGCAGGTCTTGGTTGGTATTACAAGTTGCATGGATAGAATATTCCGCTAATAATTTGCTAACCCCTCTACAGACTGCTAAATGTCATCATTTTGATAAAATTGGCTGTTATCGGGCTCCAAATGCGTATGTAATAGATAAACATATCCTCTTTTATGCCATGTATGCTGCCTACATTACGTGTAAAATCGACACCCCCATTAAATCTACTGCGAGGTGGGGTGTCAGACCCGACCACCTGACCTCATTAGATAACATTCCTTCGTCATATTTAGCAGCATGGATTTTCCCAAGAAGCAAAGATAAAAATACGTCATCGGAAAATAATGCCAATTGTTTTATTTAGTGTGTATTTTGTCCGTATACAAAATTTCTCACCCACATATACCTAAAAATGATTCAATGATACGATTGGACATGTTTCTCTCATAAAACATGCATAAAACGTGAAAAAAGACTTGATTTATTGCATTTTAGGATTGCACATGTATATTTTTAGAAGATTCTCTGTCTGTTTTTAATCTTCGGCGTCAGTCTTTGATCTCGTTTGGGACGATCAGTAATTAACACCTTTTCGAAAGAGCCATCGAAATTTAAAATTAAAAAAAAATGAAATTTTACTAAAACTTTTTGCAGAATCGAGTTTTTCAGAAATCTCTGTCGCGATTGCGTGTGTCATTTTCAAAATTCCGATCAGAAATAATGAAATTATAAATATGTAGTTAGCAATAACAAAATTGAAAGCATGTCGACCAAACTTGCATGACGTCAGAACTCCATTCGGGTGAAATACTGCAGTGATACACTGAAAGGTTGAGAATAATGGACGCTGATATCGAAGTAGGCTTCAAACTGTCCATGGAATGGTCCTAAAATCAAGTTCATGTTTGCAGCGTTACTGCAAATAGGTTTCCCGTATTTCTTGTTAAAATGTTTTGGACCACCTCACTTCATATACCACACTGCACTGCCTGATATTATTTATTTATTGGTGTTTAAGGTTTGTAAGTAGTAAGGGTATTTAAAAGAATGAAACTTAACCCATTTTGGACTGGATAAGGAGAGATGCCCCTTAAACGCTTAAAATTTACAGTTTCCGTGGATTTCGCTAACTGCTTGTTGGGGATTTTCAAGAACAATTTGACATTGGCAGGTCTTACAAATTGCATAGATAGAATATTCCGCTAGTCGTTTGTTAATCCCTCTACAGGCTGCTAAACGTCAAAATTTTAATAAAATCGGCTGTTTTCGGGCAGCAAATGGGTATGCAATAGATAAACATGACCTCTTTTATCAGACTTGGAATTCCTGAGGGATAATGTATGATAGTATTAAGGGTATTCAAGGGAGCGCGGTGGCTCAGTGGTAGACTGTTGTACTTCTATGCTAGAGGTCCCGACTTCGATCCCCGTCCGGGACGACTCACGTTGTGTCCTTGGGCAAGGCACTTTGGCCCGGTTCCCGACATGGGGGCACGATGTCCCCGTGTACTAAGACATATTGCACGTCGATGGTACACATGTCTTCAACCTCTGTAACCCTGCCTGAGCGGAGCCTGAACAGAGTTAAAATGTTGAGGAGCTGACAGTTGCTCGTCGATGCTTGGTGATTCTCTCCGGGTACTCCGGCTTCCTCCACCTCTAAAAATGTCACGGTCACGATTAGCCATTGTGCAGAAGTATGTGACCTTAAACACCAACAAATAAATAAATAAATAAATAAATAAATAAATAAATAAATTTTCTGCGAGGTGCGGTTTCGGACCCGACCACCTGACGGTTCTGACCACATCAAATAACACACCTTCGTTGTATTTAGCAGCATGGATTTCCCCAAGAAGCAAAGACAAAAATACGTCTGCGGAAAATAATGGCAAATATTTTATTTAGCCTGTATTTTGTCCGTATAGAAAATTTCTCACCCACATGTACCTAAAAATTATTCAATCATAAAACGTGAAAAACACTTGATTTATTGCATTTTAGGATTGCGGATGTATATTCTTAGAAGATCCCTGTCTGTTATTAAACTGCGGCGTGTCTTTGATCTCGTTTGGGACGATCAGTGATTAGCACCTTTTCGACAAGAGCCATCGAAATTGAAAATAAAAAAAATAATAATCAAATTTCACTAAAACCTTTTGCAGAATCGTGTTTTGCAGCAAACGCTTTCGCGATTGCGTGTGTCGTTTTCAAAATTCGGATCAGTAAGCACGAAATTATAAATATGTTGTTGTCAATAACAAAATTGAAAGCATGTCGGTCAAACTTGCATGACGTCAGAACTCGACTCGGGTAAAATAATGCGGTGTAGTGAAAGGACGAGAGTTAGAAACGCTGATGTCGCAGTAGGCTTTAAAATGTCCATGGAATTATCCTAAAATCAAGTTTATATTTGCAGCTTTATTGTAAATAGGTTTCCCGTTGTTTCTTGTTAAAATGTTATTTCCGTCAAGGCCAAGTACCATAGAAAATTTGGAATACTGGGCAGTGGGATAGGACACCTGCCCCATGAACAACTGCCTCCTATTAAAATTAATTAGCGGGGACATCCCCCCCCCCCCCCCTGCTGTTTATTTTACCTAGGACACCTGCCCCCTGCTGTTTTTTTTTTACCTAGGACACATGCCCCCCCCCCCCCCCCCCCCTTACTGTTAGATTAGATTAAACATATTTTATTTGCCATTTGACAGTGCAAATCAGGATTGGAGGACAAGTGCTTACCACTTAGAAGCCCCTCCGTTCCTGTTCAGTGACTAATAATTTACAATATGGCAGAACGTATTCCATAAATAACAGAATCTAGCAAAATCTAAATATTATAAACATTATAGACAAACACAAATTAAACTGAGAGAGAGAGAGAGAGAGAGAGAGAGAGAGAGAGAGAGAGAGAGAGAGAGAGAGAGAGACAAGAGATAAAAAAAATAAATAGAATATAAAGAAAAAAAGAAAACATGAAATACAACATTAGATCCAGTGATGATGCCCGCCACCCACCCATTTGCATTCTGTAGTATCTTGGCCGTAATGGGAGTATAAATTAACATCTTGATTACAGCCACTGAGCATAGGTTTTCACTTCTGGGGATGTTCACACAACTGTTTTTTCACCAAGTACACCTGCCCTGCCCCCGTTTGTTTGCTAACGGGCCCCTCCCCATTGACCTTTCTATTTTTAGAAGCACCCGGGCCGACGTTGAGAGGGCGTTGTTGGGAGCATGGCTACATTTTGCTATAAAATGGGGTTGAAGGAAGGTACCCTCAAATCTGGGACGAAAGTGGCGAAAATGACAAAAGGCTACTTCAACGTATGGTAACGGTATAAACTACAGGCGATCTGGGCGATGTACAGACGAAAAATCATACCTTGGAGCCGGTTAAGCAATTTGGCACAAAAAACTCCGACTTTATGCTCAATCGCTGCTCTACAGTAGTCTACAACAGTCCCCAAGTCCATTCCAAACTGATAGAATCGGGACGAATAGTACTCTCACTTTTCACGCGATGCGTGGTGTTCTTCACGCGGCCTCGACACTCGCAACAGATGCCAAAATGTCGGCCAGGGTGGGTAGAACAAGTTCTGAAAATTAGAAGTCGCTGCCTTCAGCGGTCTAGACACGGTTCATGTTTGTGAGAAGCGCAATTTTAATGTCTAATTGGAAAATTTTCGTTAATCGTCTCCCGCCAAAAAACCTACTCACCGCCGATTTCTTTTCACTTCAACTTCTGACGATTATCTAAGGTTTAAAGATAGTGTCAGGATACCCCTCCCCCGCCGCTTTTTTGGAGCTGGTTAGGCAATGTGGCACCGAAACCTGGGACGTTATGCTCAATCGCAGCTCTACAGTCGTCTACAACACTGTCCGTGTCCATTCTAAACTTATAGAGTCGGGACGAATAGTACTCTCATATTCCAAGCGATGCGTGGTGTTTTCCACGCGGTCCGGACACTCCAAATAGATCCCAAAATGTCGGCCATGGTTCGTAGAACAAGTTCTGAAAATTTCAAGTCGCTGCCTCCAGCGGTCTGAACACCGTTCGTGTATGTCAGAAGTGCTATTTTAATGTCCAATATGCAAATCTTCGTCAATCTTTTCCTGCCTGCCAGAAACCCAATCCCCGCCAATTTCTCTTGACTTTAAACTTCTGAGATTCTCGTAGGTTTAAAGGTTGTGTTGGGATCCCTGGGTGGCTGTCTTAAAGAAGCAACTTCCATTTACAGTCAACTCTCCACCAGTCACACACAATTGTAACATTTAAGTGGACTTACTCCAGCGAGGAGGCATTGAAGGATTCTGCGCCCATTCCCGACGTCTTTTTTCGATCTGGCTTGAAAAGGAAGGACCAAATTCAAACAATTACCTCCTCTCTCCAAAACACCATATCTCAGCCGATTCTAGGCAGATTTCCATGAAATTTTCACTTCTTGTTCATGAATAGTTGTGGCATCACTCTCCATGAAGAGCGACATAAATTTCGCATTTCGTCACGTCGAATTGGAAAAGAGCGTATGCGCAGGGATTTCTCTGAAAACATCTTGGAAGATTTTAAAGAAAAAATGGCCATTTGCAGTTCTTAGTGTGACATTACAAGTTGCATGGAAAAATATTCCTGTTAGCACTTGTTAACCCTCTACAAGCTGCCAGACATCAATAATTTGGATACATTTGAGATAAAATGGACCATTTTCAAACAGACACAGCACTCAGTGGGTATGTGTGAAACAAACATAACTCCTTTTGTGGGTCATTAACTTGTCGGTCGACGATATTGATATTAACCCACTCCACTGTTAATGATGGTTTTTACCTAAACAATTTTCTTATCAAACTGAGTCATTTGAGACTACTATACTCACCTTTCTCATAACATCAATGAAGGAACTTCAGTGAGACAGTTAAAAACAATTCATCAGACACTGTGGGGTCATGAAGAATCATGGAATCTCATCGGGAAAAGCCATGATTCTCCAGAATCATAAAGTCTAGTTTGGCATTACGTTGTTCCTGTCAGCTTCTCATTTTGTCTTGGCGTGGTAGGTCATTATGGATCGTCTGCAACGCATTGGTCCAATGCTAGCCCTTAGAACTACTAACCTCCTTAACGTTTTATGCCGTCGTGTGGCTGCAATATAACCACTACTGATAACCACCCCTTTTTGGAGGGATCTAAAGATTCTTGTGGGATTTACATATGGACCGTCTTTATGGCGTCATTGAGAGAAATGTTGGTGTAGAACCCGCCTTAAGAACTTTGCGTGATCATAGTGTCTTTGTATAGTCCGGAGGTATTTTCGTGTGGTGTCTTGAATCCCTCCCATCAAGGATACCATCGATAACGTAATCCCGATCAGTGTCTCAGATTCACAGTTCTCAGATTCCCCTCGCTAGCACATTCTCGTTCTTCCACCTTGGGAGGTTCAAGAGGGGGTTGGTTACAAGCAGATATTTCTTTTTCCTTCTTATGAAACCCGAAGGACATATATATCTGCAGCTGCAAATCCACTACCAGAACTGTTTACTCATTTATATGACCAGTCGCCACAGCTACTATATAGTCCTATAGTCCGCTTGTTCCAGAGGCGCTTGTTGCATCGAGTAGAAACTTTTGATAACATTCCACCACTAGAGTGTGGGGCAGTTTTCTTGCTCCCCAAGATTCACCGGGAACCAGGGAAATTGACCCTCACTAAAACTGCCACAACCCCGGAAAACTGCCACTGGAAGAGTGTCTGTCCCCAGGAAATCTGCTCTCATGAAAATACCCCCACCCCTAGAAAACAGCATCAGAAAACTGCTACCATAGGAAAAGGGCTCTCACCAAGCTGCTCCCCACTTACATGTAGTAAACGTAAAATGATATTATATTTTTTAAAAGAACAGCAATTTCGGCCCCGTTATTGTCAGTACACACTTTAAAGAGTGAAGCAACGCAAGGATCTCCCTTTCTGTCTCCTCAAAAGCTCTCGCCAATTTTTTTATCAGCACGGGTAGGCGCCTTCCCAAATCTGATTTCCTTCCTTAGCCAAGCCGGCCTGTACCAATAGGGCTTATCGTGTGGGGTGGGGTGGGATAGGGTGGAGTGCGTTTTGCACTTCCACGTAAAGCTAGTGCAAATAGATGAACGCCAAGTTGTGATAAACAGGTTGAGAAGTTCTACAACATTAAGTCTGAGAATAAATCCACAGATGACTATCGACAGGCTCCGAAACCATTTATAAAGCAATGGGATACGGACACACCACGATTGGGACTCTATTTGTGAGTGTATTGGGAAGCACAAGTGCCCCGAACAAAGTGGGAAAGCTTGCATCACGGCCCCAGAGGGGTATTGGAAAGGGATCGCAGTCACTAAGAAGCTTGCTGAAGCTGCTAAGGTCTTCGAAGATGCAGCCCGAGCGTGTTTAAAAAAGCAGACCACATGGCAGATATATATTTTCCACACCACCCATATACCGAGGCCGAAAACTAACGTTTTTGCGCCAAACGACATCTACCAAGCTGACGTCCTGTTTTTACCTTATGATCTCCCACACCGTGGTAGAAAAGTCTTCAAGTATGCCTTGACCTTGGACGAGATGACCGGCTACTACAAAGCCGATTAACCTCTGATCTCAAACGATTCAGCTGAGGTTGCTAGTGCTTTCTCACGCATCTACAGCCGTGCGCCTCTGTGGTGGCTAAAACATAAGTTGGACCCAGGTCGAGAGTTTATGGGCTCTGTGTCCCTGCAGCTGACCAGTCACTGTGTCTCAGTCCGACCAGGTGAGAATAAAGCACACAGAGAGCGAAGACTTGCAGAACGGTGTAAGCAGATGAGGCGTGAGGGTCTCCACTCCATTGAATGGGTTGCCTGGCTACTGGCTGTCGTTTCAGCGCTAAACAACGAAGTGACGTGTTTGAATGGTAAAAACACAAGGATGCTATTAAGGCTGAGATGCAAATATACTTTTTCATCACAGGCCGCCCTATAGGTCTTGAGAAGCAAAATATCCCATCGGATGTGGGCGTGCTGTAACTCGACGAGCCAACTGAGCAGGGAGGTGGAGGATGACGTACTGCTGATCCCGTGCCCCATCAGGTCTACCAGAAGGGCTGTATTTGACAAACCCGACGAGTGAGCCTGTCCTTGATCATTTACAAGAAGGGCCTACGTGTGGGTCTGTCCAGGAAGAGCTACCTGTCGATCTTCGTGACACGGTGTAGGTGTAGGCACGCACCTAAATAAAGAGTTCCTCAAACAGCTCATCCAGCTTTCCCAGCACATCCCCGGTTAGCACGCTGTTCTGCTTTTTTTGTAACTATATACCAATGTTTCAACTCCATTTTCTGCGATCCATCGCTTGGAGTTGAAGAGGGAAAGGGGACACCTTGTTTACCCACTTACCCCCCCCCCCCCCCCCCCCCTCACCCCTGCAAGTTAGGTGACGCTTTCGTCCCGGCATATTCATCCCATACATGGGCATTTTCGTCTCGAGTAGTGTTTTTTTCGGTGTGTTTTTCACAATGTACTCACTTGGCGTTCCGGATCTAGTTTCATCAAACCTCTCGTTTGAGGACGTATGCAGACTCACTTATTCGGCGACAGGGACATCAGTGCACTCGCCCTTGTCAAGGACCTTCTTGTTCGCGGTGCTCTAGATTGGTCTTTGGGGTTGTCGCCTGTGTCGTACAGTTCAGAGTTGGCTGCCGTGCCCTTGTAAACGTCCTTAATTTGGATCCCGAGGCGCAAGCTGACTGTATCTGTGTATAGATGGTTGCAGTGCCCCCCCCCCCCCCCCCTTACTCGACTTTCAGAGTTATAATAGAAGTCGTACTTCACGTACGTGTTGAGATCCAGGATGCCCATCCCCACATAGACCGGTCGATTCAACATCCGTCTGCTCTTGTACACGTGAAGGGCTCAAGAGCAAAGACGAAGGTTCTCTGCCGAGATAAAACTGGATTGGAAATGAGTCGTTGCTGCTTGTTTTCCCCTATGTGTGAACTACAATGTCGTTCAGACGCTTATGCGGGTTCTTCGTACTCCAGCCGAGCTTGTAGATGCCCTTCTCGAAGTCTATGGTGGCCTTGTTGCGACGCTCTGTGCTCATCCTGAGGCAGGGCTCCACCATTGGGTTCTGGGCGAACCGCGGTTCTCGATGCCCCTTCTTCAGTCTCATGCCGAGAGAGAGAGAGAGGGAGAGAGAGAGAGAGAGAGAGAGGGAGAGAGAGAACTGAAAGATGCGCTAGTGAAGCACATAGTGCCACGTGTTTCTGAGATTAGATACCAGTTTTCTAACTCCGGTCGTCGCACGCACTACGCCTCGAAGTCCTTGCTGGAACACCACGTTTTGTGGTCCACCCAAATAGAAATTACGTTACAAAGAACAAGCGAAAGACTAGTGGTTCTTATATGTTTAAAATGTTCAGTGCAACATACTAGAATTTATTTGACGATTTTTACTGATTGGCCCGGTGTTTCCTGTAACCCTCTGTTGAAAAGGGCTCAGTCTTTTTTATATTGCAAACAGTATATAACATTAGAGTATTTCTTTACAATATCAAAAGACACTAAGTTAGGTCTTCATTATAACATAGCTTCACAGTGCCAAAGCCAATTTATGTTTCTTGCCATGTGCCTAAACTCTCATATCTGGGCAAAATGCTTTTTCTGCTAAATGCTGTCAAAAGATATAACCATATTTACTATATTTACCACATACAGTATAGAGGGAGTGGGTTGCCACTAAAACATCCATAGATTGTATATTCTACCCAGACAATAATTTCGATACCATTGATAACACATAAGAAGGCTTAGCATTGTTTTAATGAATGGACCTCTGGTTGGTCATTCGTATGCGTTTTCAGCGAAGAAGTTTTGTCCTGTTCGAAACTGCACCCAGCGCGTGCTCCAGTGATAATACGCTCTCTGTGTAAGCAGCTTATCATAGTCGATGGCAGGCACAATCTGCATGTTTGACAGGTATCAGTTCACCTGTACAACTTAAAATTTCCCATTTTGAAACTAAGTATAATATCTTATGAACTTTTCAAACAACCATTCTTACATTCGGACAAGCCTGCAAGGAGTCTGGTCATTGACAGGCTCAACTTGCATGCTTGACCATGAGGTAGTACCAATTAACTTGACAAAAGACTAGTGCAATTACTTGGAACTGGTTATGAGTCTGTAATATCACAAGAATGTCTAGCTTTATTAGGCTTTATCAATACCAAATTGTTGGCTTTTTACCATTTATTGGAAAGTTCTCTTCCAGAGAGCTTTCCATTAAATGTCAAGAAGCCAAAGTTATTGTGATCTGTACATACAGTTTGGATTTATATTTATAGTATAAATGTAACCTGCTACAGACCCACCCCTGAAGTTTAGGAAGAAAAAGTAAGATGAATTTCACAAACATAAACTCTTCTTCATGACCATCAGATTATTTCTTTGCTTGGATGAATGAATGAATACATACCTTCTGGCAGATGTACTTCCCCAATAGAGCAACGCGGCTGTGTGTTTGGGGTGGGTGTTCCTGACTACAACGTTTTCGTGTTTTTCGGTTCAATTTCGAAATGGCGGGTGTATCGAATTATTGCACAGAACTGCACAGAATCAAGAAAACTACACAGAACCACATTGAACTGCACAAAACCGCAAACATACTACATAGAACTACATAGAAATGTATAGAAAAACATGGTACATATTTACATTTTTAAACTCACATTACCGGTACTGTGATTACAAATACAGACAGAGAATTTGTAACGGGATCCGGTTCATATTTTCTTCCAAGTTGTATTGTAGAATCTGTATTTCCGTTGGAACCTCCTCTCCCCCTCTCCACACACACACACAGATTTAATTAATATTATATTGAAATAAAAAGCTAATAAAAGTGATAGTAATAATTAAGCAAGTAAATGAAAGAGAAATAGATACAATTTATTGAAAAGCAAGATATGAATTTAATAATAAAGTGTAGACTGTTCTGTTCATCTTTCGGCTTTCTGCTTTAACGGTGAGGGGTTTTGTGCTGAGAGGTCCCGGTGTGTAGTGGGTTTTATCGTACAACCTATAAAGTTCATGTGGCATCTATGTAGTTCTCTGTAGGTACGTGGATCTTTATAGTTATATGGACAATGGTTTTTATGTTGTTAATTAAACGAACCGAAACTTGTTTTCACGTAGTGAGCAAGGAATATAGGATACAATTTACAGTTACCATCCAACGAAGCACGGCCAACGCCAATTTTTGTCAAGGGGAAGTCACCACCGCATAAATTGTCAAAAAATAGAAATTGACGTGAAAACGTCAAGAACGACTGCTAATTGAATACAAAATGCAGGTCTTCTTATGTTTTGATTTCCACAGCTAGTGTCCAACCGATGATCGGGAGCGGCCACCACAATCGGTCGACTGTGGGCAATCGGATGACAACGGAAATGGCTCCTGTAACATCGGTTCAACCGATTGTTGCCAAGCGTTTTGTGATGATTCATTAACCGCATGTTATTACCTTCTGCAATTGTTCAATTGTTAATGTAAAATGATGTCAACGATACCATTCAATAAAGTTGAGAAACAACCACAATGTACATTCTTAATTTCTCTAGACGCCCTTTACGGGATATGGAAGTTAAACGACATGTAAAGCTTACAATTGAGCGTACTTGCGGCAATCGCCAGTTGATATCGGAAAAGTGAAGGTTGCACTCCATTGAGTCAGGTCGCAGTAAAATTACCAGTCGAACGCACATGGGCGGTAAACGTGGCTTAGAGAGCCACGTTTGCCGCCCAAGTTTGCGCGACTGGTTATTTTACTGCGATCCCAGTCAACGAAGTTTAACATTGTGAAAAATGTTCAGCTTAATGTAGTTCTTTCGAGCCACGACTTGTCCAGTAATACACGATTTTACAATCGGAAGTAACATCAAAATCGGCCGATTGTAAGCTCAAATAACCGGTAATCGGTCAGCGACCATTTTTGGTAATCGGTTGAATACTATCCAAAACATACTAGAATATCATCCAAATCGGACGAACTTAATTTTTGCAAATTTGACATCATAACTTCAAAATTTTTCCACTTGTCAACTTTTTCCCATCGGGAAAGAACGGATTGCATTTTGGAATATGTTTTTATGGGAGATTACATTTCCCAAATTTGAGAAAAGAAGACCTTTTTATATATATATAAAAATTGAAATTGTTTAGAAATGAAGTTTTTACGTCAAATCGTTAAAATGATGATGTCACTAACAACGAAATTATAACCATTTCCCAGAAAGGACACGCAGCAAGTAGTAAGTAAAATTCCATATCTGTGTGTCTTATCAATACGGAAGTCTGTTTGTTTGAAAACAAGGGTCTTTAATAAAGCAAATGGCCTAAAATTTACGCCATATCTCCGGTTTTGGAAGTCCAATTTTTAAATTTTGTCAGCTTTCTGTCTGGAATAAGGAGCACGAAAAGGTCATCAGGAGTGAATGAATTATAATGTCACTTTTTTCCAAATTCATCCAGTGAAATCTAATTTTGAAGATTTGTGACACCGGTTGCCTTTAACGTCATAAGGTTAAATCTACTATATCAATCGTGATCAAAATAATTTGATGCACCAATGTGAGTACTGATGCAAGTGTTTGTGAAATAGTGTAGCGAGATCTAATGTAGTTTCGCAGTTCTGTGTGTAACAAAAAGTGCGATATTTTAGAACGTCAAAATTTAAAATGACACAAAAATCTCAAAAATGACATTAAATTGAAAAACAAAAAATAAGGGTTTTTTTTTTTATTCTTTTTTAACTTTATAACATACTAAACCTTTGTCCAAATCAGATGAACTTTCATTTCTTCGACGTTGACATCAAAACTTCAAATTTTCGCTATAGGGAACTTTTTTCGCCCGGTCAGATTGATAGTATTTTGTGGATATTGTTTTCAAAGAATAATATATTTTCAAAATTTCAGAAGCAAGGGCCCTTTATATATATATTAAACCAAACTTATTTTAAAGTGACGCATGTAGGCCAAACCGTCAAAACTGCGACGTCAATAACAACAAAATAATGACCATTGGCTGCAGTCGTCCTGTTGTAAGTTAGGTATGAATTAAATACGAAGTTATTCGTATCATAAATTTGACATTTTGGTTGTTCAAATATAATGAAATTGCCTAAAACTTCAAGAGACGTAAAAGCGATAAAATGCCGGTAATACACGGAACGACACGCGCTTGTGAACGGGTTAATCGATATGGCACTAGTGCCAGCGCGGAAGGATAAAACTCGAATTTTATCCTTCCGCGATGGTACGGGTGCTTTATCGAGAGTCACACGCGAGTCTCGTTCCGTGTTTATTACACGCGTTTGCGTCTATACAAACAATTATTAAAAGGACACTCAGCAATTCATTTGACAACTATCAACAAGTTATTTCGCAATCGGTTTAGTTTCGGGTGATCTATTGTCTGCTAATGTTTACAAATACCTGTGCGATTTGGGGGGAATTCATGTGGGTAGATTTATAAATAGGCCAAACATGTGGTGTACGTATGTCTGTACTATCGCGGTACATGCATAATTGAGCTAGTTATATTCAATTTGTTATCATTACACAGCCAATAATGACTGGTTTGAACTCTCCCTTCTAAACTTTAGAAGTAATTCAAAACACAAAGTTGTTTTTAGCTTAACTTGACATAGTCAAGATAAGCTATTGCCATCACGCGTGCGGAAGTCTGTTAGTCTGTGAGTCTGTTAGTCTGTGACGTCTGTTCACATTTTCCTTTAGCACGGGCTACTACCCGAAGTTCTTGTCTGATCGTCGCGAAATTTCATATGCAGGTTTGGGGTCATGTCTAGATGAGAACGTTTTGGTCGTGATCGGGCAACCGGTATGGCTGCCCGAGCCCAAAACCCGAAAACCATTAGCACAGTCTACAGGTCGTATTTATGAAGGGATTTCATTGTAACTTGGTAGGATGCCTCTGTGTAATGCCTAGATGAGAAAGTCCCCTTTTGGGCATGATCTATCAACCGTGGTGGCTGCCCAAGCCCGAAACCCAAAAACTTTTAGCACAGTCTGCAGGTCATGTTTAATGTGGAGGGATTTCATTGTAACTTGGTAGGATGACTCCTTATGATGTCTAGATGAGAATTTCCCCATTTGGGCATGATCTGCCAACCGTGACGACTGCCCGAGCCCAAAACCCGAAAACCTTTAGCACAGTCTACAGGTCATATTTATTGAGGAATTTCATTGTAACTTGGTGGGTTGACTTCATACAATGTCTAGATGAGAACGTCCCCTTTTGGACATGATTGGGTAACTGTGACGGCTAAAGGTGCCCGAAGCCCGAAAACCTTTAGCACAGGCTACAGGTCATATTTATGAGGGGATTTCATTGTAACTTGGTAGGATGACTCCAAATAATGTCTAGATGAGAACGTCTCATTTTGATCGCGATCATTCAGCCTTGATGGGTGCCCGAGCCCAAAAACCTTTAGCAAAGGTAAAAGGTTATATTTATGGAAGGATTTCTTCATTGTAACCTATTAGGTTGACTCCATATAATGCCTAGATGATGACATCCCCTTTTGGTTGTGATTGATCAGCTGTGATGGCTACAAGTGCCCGAAGCCCAAAAACCTTGAGCACAGTCTACAGGTCATATTTATGAAGGGATTTCATTGTAACTTCGTAGGATCACTCCAGATGATGCCCAGATGAGATTGTCCCCTTTGGTTGCGATCATTCAACCATGATGGCTGCCCGAGCCCGAAGCCCAAAAACCTTAAGCACAGTCTACAGGTCATATTTATGAAGGGATTTCATTGTAACTTGGTAGGTTGACTTCTTATAATGTCTAGATGAGAACGTCCCCTTTTGGACATGATTGGGCAACTTGGACGGCTAAAGGTGCCCGAAGCCCGAAAACCTTTAGCAGAGTCTAGAGGTCATATTTATGAAGGGATTTCATTGCAACTTGGTAGGATGACTCCAAATAATGTCTAGATGAGAACGTCCCATTTTGATCGCGATCATGCAGCCTTGATGGGTGCCCGAGCCCAAAAACCTTTAGCATGGGCAAAAGGCCATATGTATGGAAGGATTTCATTGTAACCTATTAGGTTGACTCCATATAATGCCTAGATGATGACATCCCCGTTTGGTCATGATTGGTCAGTTGTGATGGCTACAAGTGCCCGAAGCCCGAAAACCTTGAGCTCAGTCTACAGGTCATATTTATGAAGGGATTTCATTGTAACTTCTTAGGATCACTCCAGATGATGCCCAGATGAGATTGTCCCCTATGGTTGCGTTCATTCAGCCATGATGGCTGCCCGAACCCGAAGCCCGAAAACCGTTAGCACAGTCTACAGGTCATATTTATGAAGGGATTTCATTGTAACTTGGTAGGTTAACTTCATATAATGTCTAGATGAGAGCATCCCCTTTTGGACATGATTGGGCAACTGTGACGGCTAAAGGTGTCCGAAGCCCGAAAACCTTTAGCACAGTCTACAGGTCATATTTATGAGGAGATTTCATTGTAACTTGGTAGGATGACTCCAAATAATGTCTAGATGAGAACGTCCCATTTTGATCGCGATCATTCAGCCTTGATGGGTGCCCGAGTCCAAAAACCTTTAGCCTAGGTAAAAGGTCATATTTATGGAAGGATTTCATTGTAACCTATTAGGTTGACTCCATATAATGCCTAGATGATGACATCCCCTTTTGGTCGTGATTGGTCAGCTGTGATGGCTACAAGTGCCCGAAGCCCAAAAACCTTGAGCACAGTCTACAGGTCATATTTATGAAGGGATTTCATTGTAACTTCGTAGGATCACTCCAGATGATGCCCAGATGAGATTGTCCCCTTTGGTTGCGATCATTCAACCATGATGGCTGCACAAGCCCGAAGCCCGAAAACCTTGAGCACAGTCTACAGGTCATATTTATTAAGGGGTTTCATTGTAACTTGGTAGGTTGACTTCATATAATGTCTAGATGAGAACGTCCCCTTTTGGACATGATTGGGCAACTTTGACGGCTAAAGGTGCCTGAAGCCCGAAAACCTTTAACACTGTCTACAGGTCATATTTATGAAGGGATTTCATTGTAACTTGGTAGGATGACTCCAAATAATGTCTAGATGAGAACGTCCCATTTTGGCCGTGATAATTCAGCCTTGATGGGTGCCCGGGCCCAAAAACCTTTAGCATAGGCAAAAGGTTATAATTATAGAAGGATTTCATTGTAACCTGTTAGGTTGACTCCATATAATGCCTAGATGATGACATCCCCTTTTGGTCGTGATTGGTCAACTGTGATGGCTACAGGTGCCCGAAGCACATAAACCTTGAGCATAGTGTACAGGTCATATTTATGAAGGGATTTCATTGTAACTTCGCAGGATCACTCCAGATGATGCCCAGCTGAGATTGTCCCCTTTGCATGCGATCATTCAACCATGATGGCTGCCCGAGCCCGAAGCCCGAAAACCTTTAGCACAGTCTACACGTCATATTTATGAAGGGATTTCATTGTAACTTGGTAGGTTGACTTCATATAATGTCTAGATGAGAACGTCACCTTTTGGACACAATTGGGCAACTGTGAAGGCTTCAGGGGCCCAAAGCCCGAAAACCTTTAGAACAGTCTACAGGTCATAATTATGAAGGGCTTTCATTGTAGCTTGGTAGGATGACTCCAAATAGTATCCAGATGAGAACGTCCCCTTTTGGTCACGATCATTCAGCCTTGATGGCTGCCCAAACCCAAAAACCTTTAGCATGTCTGTAGGTCGTATTTATGGAAGGATTTCATTGTAACTTGTTAGGTTGACTCCATATAATGCCTAGATGATGTCATCCCCTTTTGGTCGTGATTGGTCAACTGTGATGGCTACAGGTGCCTGAAGCCCGAAAACCTTGAGCACAATCTACAGGTCATATTTATGAAGGGATTTCATTGTAACTTGGTAGGTTGACTCCATATAATGTCTAGATGAGAACGTCCCCTTTTGGACACAATTGGGCAACTGTGACGGCTTCAGGGGCCCAAAGCCCGAAAACCTTTAGAACAGTCTGCAGGTCATAATTATGAAGGGATTTCATTGTAGCTTGGTAGGATGACTCCAAATAGTGTCCAGATGAGAATGTCCCCTTTTGGTTGCGATCATTCAACCATGATGGCTGCCCAAGCCTAAAGCCCGAAAACCTTCAGCACAGTCTTCAGATCATATTTATGAAGGGATTTCACTGTAACTTGGTAGGTTGACTTCATGTAATGTCTAGATGAGAACAGCCCCTTTTGGACACCATTAGGCAACTCTGTTGGCTACAGGGGCCCAAAGCCCGAAAATCTCTAGCACAGTCTACAGGTGATATTTATGAAGGGATTTCATTGTACCGTGGTAGAATGACTCTAAATAATGTCTAGATGAGAACGTCCCCTTTTGGTCGCGATTATTCAGCCTTGATGGCTGCCCGAACCCAAAACCCCAAAACTTTAGCATAGTCTATTGGTCATATTTATGGAAGGACTTCATTGTAACCTGTAAGTTTGACTCCATATAATGCCTAGATGATGACATCCCCTTTTGGTCATGATTGGTCAACTGTGACGGCTTCAGGGGCCCGAAGCCCAAAAACATTGAGCACAGTCTACAGGTCATATTTATGAAGGGATTTCATTGTAACTTTGTAGAATCACTTCAGATGGTGCCCAGATGAGAATGTCCCCTTTTGGTTGCGATCATGCAACCATGATGGCTGCCAGAGCCCAGAGCCCAAAAACCTTTAGCACAGTCAACAGGTCATATTTATTAAGGGATTTCATTGTAACTTGGTAGGTTGACTTTATATGATGTCTAGATGAGAACGTCCCCTTTGGACGCAATTGGGAGACTGACGGCTACAGGGGCCCGAAGCCCGAAAACCTTTAGCACAGTCTACAGGGCACATTTATGAAGGGATTTTAATGTAACTTGATAGGATGGCTCGTTTTGGAATAATTTCACTGTAACTTGGTAACTGTTGTTGATATACGTTAACTGTGAGTGCCACATACATTAACTGTGAGATCATATTAACCCACCCCTCAGCTCTTTAGTACAGTGTACACCTCATATTATTTTTATCATAGACATAGCATACAGGGAACAGAAATGAACATATTCCCAATTATCACAATTCTTGTCTTATTTCATAATCCTTTCATAAACATTGAACATTATCCTTTTCATCAAACACAACACATAAGTTAAGCTACAGTGTCATTGACACTTTCATTATTTAGTTTATTGACTTTACGATAACTTATTAGAACGCAATCGCTTCGGAACTGCGCGGCTTCCGCGATAGTAAGTCAAACGGAAATTCCAAGTAGGCGGGGTTATGTTAAGTTTTGACAAATGACGTAATCGTAAAAAAATAGTCCCAACGGATTTTCATTTTCCGCATGGTTTAGTCTTGTTGCAGATGGTGATTTCACAGAACATGCGTACAATATATCAAAAGATAAAAAAACAGCTATTTGTTAATTTTCTGAACTCTACAACATACTAAAATTTCATCCAAATCGAACATACGATAATGTTTGGCCCATGACCCCTCTACGACTCCACTGGCCATTTGGGCTTAATCCGTTCATAATTTTAGTAGTTGAGTTTACATTTTTAGATATGTCTTTGCGGAGATTATATTTTCGGAATTTACGCTTAAAAATTAGCTTACAATTGAAGTCTTTTAAAATCATGTTTTTTTCGGCTCAACCGGGTTTCGAATCTTGTAAAAAAGGCTAGAATTATGGTAAATGTGAACAAGACTTCCAAGTTTCATTATTCCGAGTGAAGTAGAACTACTCATACAAAAAAGCAGAGAATTAAATATCCCATTTCAACTTCGCTGAATGGTATAATTATTCAAAAATGTGTCCCAACAGAAATTGAAACTCATCCGCTAAATCTCTGGACAACAGGGGATTTTGATTCGAAACCATATTATCAATCTGCTCAAGAACCTCGTCAATATATCGATTGCAAGTAAACATTGCTCGCGTTTAACTTTCTTTTCATCATTAAGACACAAAGGGTCGTGTACAAGTGCTTCAGAAGTATCACTTTATAATGCTTGTTATTACCTTTGATCAAAGAACAATATTGAGGATTAGTCAAACAAAACTAAAGTAGAAGGTTGTATTTATAGAAAACGTTAGACACAACGAGTACGTTTGTGAAGCCGGTTATTTAACCCTTCCAAAACGGTGGTATCTTCGAAGTCAGTTATCTTAGAAGTCAATTACCGCAATTAGAAGAGTCCATATTCATTACTTGAGGAAGAAAAATTATTATTTTCAACGTGCAGCCTTGGAGCTGCATGTTAAAGACTGATTGGTCCATTCCACGCATTAACTTAGCAGGCATCCAACTTAATGAAATTATGAAGTATCCAGTTCCTGAAACGGAAAATCGCCCTCGTGGGTTCAAAGAGTTGAACTATGTTCATCAAAGTCTTTACCTGCCTTCAGTTACTGGCATGGTAATTTTCAACCCACGTCATAAGTATTCTAAAATATGAACGCTATCTGCAGTAAATACATCTCAAAATGTGGACAGGTAAATGAGATGTCTTACGTTGTTCGATTCAGGGCTGCATTCTACACAGAAGTGACGGGACATTTATTATTTGTCTGGAATGAAACAGAAGTTCATCTAAACATATTATATGAGAAGGTTTGGGATCAAGACCGATTTTATTAAATACTATTTTATGACAATCCACATTTTTATTCGGCCAGTCAATCTAAAATGATCTTTGGTCGGCGTTCTGTACCTGGTCCAATCCTATTCTGGTTTAGTGGGCACTAAAGCTTATTGCCAGGAAAAAACTTTCAACAGCAAGGGGAATGGTAAAAGTTGCTTGTGTTTTTCCATTAAATTATTAGGGTGGGGAAATGATCATGCGGTTATAATATTAAATATTGCTTTAACACAAAGCGTCAACCATTTTGTGTCAATTTGTGAACTAAATCGATGCCACAAAGTTACATGCATGTTGTTTTCTATATTTCAAAAAGTCCCTTTCCGGAAATGAAATAATTCGATCCCCAATATGTGTCACATAACAGGTGCTATGTTTATTCATTTGGTTACAGTCAGTTTGCAATTACTCTATCTTTCAGGAGTGGCAGGTAGACAGCCAACCTGGCTATACCATTTCCTACGGTATACTACTTATTATATTTGTGCAATATGTTTATTTGTGACCACTTTACATGTATGTATACTGGGAATAAAGAATCTGAATCAGAATCTGAATCTGTGAATAAGTCTTCAATTACCACACTCCATTTCTTCACTGGCCGAACCGACCGAAAATGCAAGCTGCCGAAATTGACCAAAATTGTCAGCGGCCTTGATGGCTATCGGCCGAAACGTCCATTTACTTAACAATTTGAAAAACCCAATGAGATGCCTTCGTAACATAAACTAATCAACGAATTGCTCATCAAGTCGAGTTAATTAGGCTTTGTATATAGAAAGCCAAAACCGGGGGATTATTCTATTCTTCGAACACATGAAAGTATCATAATTCAGACAACTGGAACAAGACCTAATCGTGTTCAATCGCGTGTACAAAAAATTGGGTCAGACATTATAGTTGGATTGTTTTCTTGTCATTGTTGTAAAACACTTCGGCAAACGGCATAAATGCATATATTTGTATTAAGGATTGTTTTTCTGGTATAGTTTAAAAACAATGTACAGAAAAGAGAACGAAAGCAAATTCAAGTTAAGGAGAATTACAAATAATCGTTCCAGTTTTTACAGCTGTGCAGTTTTTATCTCCATCATTTCAATTGAAGACCCAGGACACGTTGTTAAACCTAAAGATGATTTCGGATTTCTTAGTCGGAATGAATTCTCTCCCTTTTGAGTTATACTTTAGAATATTTTGAATGCAGAACTATTTTTCACAGACCATTTTGCCTGCGCAATACAGACAGAGTTTATGGCAAAGTAAAACCGAAAAGAAATGAAAATATATGCAATTTTCATAAATGTGTTCGGCGTATGAATAAACTGCCATTCCTTGGTTTTTCAAGTCAACTAAATTAATCTTCCTGAGAAGTGAATTCGACATTAACTGGGAAAAGAATTAGGTCAGTATTTACGCGCTCATGTGCGTTAAAAAAACTAAAAAAACAGAACTGAAAGAAAAAGGCATGAAAGAAATTATGTTCCTTCCATTCGATCCAGTTGAAACAACTTACCACTTTTTTTTGGCTTCGCGTGTCAATTGAATACCCTTGAGAGAATGCAAAGTTCACGAAGCTATGGAAAATAGACTCGCATATGCGCGTTAACTTATCAAATTACAAAATTACATCGCTATTAATATTGCGTATCTCATTCGGTGAAAACATTCAAGTTGAAACAACACAAGGTTACAACGCCCAGTGTTTTCGAGCAAACGCCCGCATTGCCTTTATCTGGCGTGTGAGGAATGCTCAAGGCAGCAGCATACACAATTTCGATTGAGGCGACAATCATTTTATAGAGTCTGAAAATTAATTTTGATATAAAAACGCAAATTAATAAATATACGACACTGCTTGGTGGGCATTATAAGATAACTATATCATCAACATTATTTTTGTGCTTAAAATGTTGTATCAGTGTCTCACTCTTGATTCTAAGACATTATCTCGAGTTTTCGCCATTGATTGGGTTTGGAATATGAACCAAAATATTGGCTAAATTAATTCGAGCATTTTAGGGGATTAGCTTGGTCGGTGAACTATTGTAGCAGATCATCCAATGTTTGGCGACGATGGGTGCTGTTTTTCCAGATTCGAAGCTAATTGATGCTGGCATCAGAAAACTTCGGAATTTTCGGCCATTTTCGATAAACGCACAATCTGGAGGAATAATTGATTGGTATGGACGATATATCAAAACGGTGATAATATATATACCCCATCTACCCGTGGGGTCTATCCACATGCTGATAAAATAAGTTCGCAAAAAAAAAATGTTTGATTGATAATTGTATGGCCATCAATTTGATTTTTAAACGGGTATATCAAAATGTTTTCATCTCCGTGTCTCCATTTGACAACTGATAGTTTTATTAATCTGGACCATAACATATGCAAATCAATCATTAGACAGAACTATGAATTTCAGGAAAACGCTTTTATAGGAAACAACCCCATTCGGGCCTTACCTGTATGTACGCCAAGCACTGGGTAACTCTTACCTCGAATACTTTTTTTTTCAGGCTGTGAAAGATAACATGCTGACCGAGTGCAAGTGCCATGGGGTGTCTGGTTCCTGTACACACAAGACATGCTGGAATACTCTGCCGTCATTCAGGCAGATAGGGAACCATTTAAAAAAGAAATATAAAAGGTCAAAACTGGTTATTTTTCTAAAAGGAGGAAGAGCTATGAGACCTGTTTTTCTTACATTAAAAAGGTCAAAGAGACCGCACAGAAAACCGAGGCGGAGTGATTTAGTGTACTTAGAAAAATCACCCAACTATTGTGACTACGATCCTGTGACTGGATCTTTAGGTACCAACGGACGGAGATGCAATAGAACTTCTTCGAGCACAGAAGGATGTGATCTGATGTGTTGTGGACGGGGTTATAACACCCACCAATATACAAGGACGTGGCAATGTCACTGTAAATTTCACTGGTGCTGTTTCGTAGACTGTAAAAAGTGTAGTGAGCGCACAGAGGAATATACTTGCAAGTAGTGCTGCGGCTCGACCTATTTCTTTTGCAAACTGCACTAAAAAGCATGTGTCAGCGTAATTTAAGCAAACGCACGAACCAAACTAACATCTGATGCCCTGTCTAGCATAATCATGGGTGATATATGATGTTTGAAACATCACATTTGGGTGACCCAGGAAGTGACGGTGCGAAATGTATCCCCACCAAAACTGGATCTGGACATTTTTAATACTACAGTATGCTTTGGCAGATACAGTAAAGTTTGAATGTACATGGCTCAGGTATATAGCATGCTGTCTTCGTTCAAGAGAGATAGGGCGGGAAGGATTTTTCTCGAAATTTTCCTCGCGAAATGGTTGACGTTGCCAAAGGCGCCGCGACGTCATAATGCGATCGCGTGATCACAGGGACATTTTCACCACTGTCTGCATACTCTTTACAATACGCCATTAAGTTCAGCTGCACAACCTCGCGCATTTGCACGGGGGTAAAATTCTAGAATGAGGAAATTTGTTGAAACTGATGTCATCTAAATTGAAGATGCATTTGTTTTGTAGCATACGTGTGCTAGAATTTGGCTTTTTGTTGGATTACAGATTTTAAATTTGTGGTCACTGAGTTGAAACCTGATGGGTAGGAGTAAATTACTATAGGAATTATGGGAAACAGTGACTTTAAAAAAATTCCAACTAAATTACTATAGGAATTATGGGAAACAGTGACTTTAAAAAAATTCCTATTTTTTCATGCGTCAATCTTACACGGGGTTGTTCCAAGGCGTGCAGTTAAAATGAGACGGAAACTTATAAATAAAATTTCTCATTTTAGAAAAGAGGTGATATGCCCATGGATAGAAAGGGGGGGGGGGGGTGGATAGTGAAAAAAGTTTTTTCTTTGAGGCTTCTAGGTGGCTGATATAGCTGGTTATGGAATTGTAATGCAATTATCCAGGCCATGGGCTTGAGGTTGACGGTGAATTATTCCCTTCCACATAAAGTTTGTTTATTTCTACTTTGTGAGATGGTGTTATCTTTGTTAAATGAATTTAGAAAATGTACTGGATATCATGGGTTAGCTAACTAAGTCTGACAACATTTGCATTTGAAGAGAGTGTATTACATGTTTATAAAATTGTGGAGCGGAACCTTAGGTTGATTGGATTAGGACGTGCTGGACTTGTCGAATGGGAGTGAGATGTTTGTTTAGTATGGATATTCTGTACCCCTGAAGTAAATAGCTCCCAATCCATAACTCCTAGATTATAGCCATTCATAGCTTATAGCCCATATATGACTTCTATCTCTCAGACCCCACCTGGATTTCTAGCTTTTTATCTAGGGCACTTCAGCTGGCGTGTGTTTTATTTTGTGGTTTATACTATGTGTCATATGATTGGTTTCCACCTCCTTTAGGCCCTACAGGTATTATACTCGGATAATTATCCCCCACCCCATAGATAGTGCATTGCCGTGTAGTAATCATCCCTAGTTACCCAGAATAGTGGAAAGGTGGTGTGAGTATTCGCTATTTTGAGAAAATGCTCATACGGCTTCTCGACCCATCTGGGTATTTGAGGATAATTTCGATTTGAGGATAATAATGACATGATGATCTACATTTTGTGCAAATGCTCGTACGATCCTTCACCTCGCCCCATAGCAGCCCTCAATGAAATATTCATACTGCACACCTTAAGCCATGTACATACAAAAACCACAATACAAAACATATCATAATGTCGTGTGTGTAGTGTAGAGCACATAACGAACAGATTCAGTCAGGTGAGGCCTAGATTTCGCATCATCATTCCGAAGATCACACACGGGGGTCACTCCGATGTGGTGGTCATATGCTATTATCATTTCCTAAATAAGCAAAATTATTTCACAATGTCTGTCATATAATTTTTTTTCTTTTCCAATAAGGCACTGCAAAATTAAATTCAGTAATCAGTATTAACAGTATCAAATCGATAGTCAGAGGGTTTTGAGTAAAGTTCAAATGGGGACTCGCCCAGTTTGTACTTTAGTATATTCCAGTTTTAAACACAGTAGACAACGTTTTTTCTAGAATTTAAATTGAAGAACAGAAAAATAATGCGATACATAGTAAGGATTGTGGATTATTCTTGAAGCGAAGGTGCTACTATCAAATCTGAGTGACAGTTTTACGTAGGTTTAGAACATTACGGGTTCGTCGTGCCATGTCGTGAACGTTACGGCAGAAGGGTGGCATTATATCCATTACTAGGGAAAGATACACATTGCGTTAGTTCCATGGGTCGCACCAGGGCGTCCGTTTACTTCTAGATATCACAGAGTGGGAATTGAAGTATTCGTCATAAGGATGGCTCTGTTCTTCGTGACAACGGGTATTTTACGTCATTCTTATTCGCCACAATATTCTCAATATATACCGGTCGAGCTCATCCTCAATGTGTATTTCGTCTTATCTAAACTGATTTAGAATGCAACAACTGACCCCAGGCTTTGGTAGATTTGCAGAGAAAAAGACGTTAGTCGTATTTGGGCAGAGTCCACACTTGTATACCCCGTATGCCCGTAACTTAACTCAAAAGGTTTCTTCGGCATCGCAGTACACTTCTAGAGAAGAAATTATGTTATAACCGATTGTTATCAGTAAGCAAAAACCATTGAACCTCACCCCATCCCCGTCTGGTTTGCTATAACGTTGTACTATTTATCTGCACTTTGACTGTACGCTTCGATCACAATACGTTGTTCAGACGATGACAAGAATATACTTTTACGTCACATTCATTGAAACTCAGAGACAATTTGGTCAGCGGAGACTTGTACGGAAAGAATTTCGACTAGTTAAGACACATTGTTATGGAATGATCATTTTCAATTGAATACGAAGAGACACCGTGGAGGTAATAGTTGATGTCAGCAAAAATGCTATATCAGCTTCACTTCTGGTATATTGAGCGCAGAATTCACTCATCGCCCACTTGGGGTCATATTCTCTCAATCCAGTTGATTTGGATTGGTTTTTAACCAAACTAATTTTAGAGTGTATTGTTAACGTTTGAGCTACTGTCGTCTTTGTCCATTGATATCGAACTTGGCTTCTATTGTTCTACGTTCTTTCATAGATTTCAAGCCGTCATGTGGGGTTTCGCAGCACTATGTCTGTTTGTCGAAACCCGGTGTGTTTGTCGCTGACACTGGGAATCGCACATGTCAAGATGATCACTTAGAGGGATAAGCTTTTTGTTCTTGTGTCGAATTTGTTGTCAGACTCTAACACACTCGAATATTCTGCTTCCGGACTGCCCATTATATAATTCAATGCATGTGGCTAACACAGGGAATCGCAAAGGTCGAGATGATCACTTAGAGGGATATGCTTTCTTTTCTTGTGTCGTATTTGTTGGCAGATTCTAATGCGCTCGGATATTCTGCTTCCGGGCTGCCAAATATATAATTCAAAGTATTTAAGGTACACTTGACATCTTTAGCACAGATATATAAACCTCCATCGAAAGATCAAGTAGTTTGTAGCCACCAGGCGAAACATCTTGGGTGCCGCGGGCCCATATCGTATTTGAACAAGCATGAGATGCCATGATTTAATTTATGCTACATGCATTTAATTTATGCTACATGCTTGGGCAAAGGTCTAAATCTTCCAGTCTGTGGCTTGAAGTCGGGGAACGCCCCCACCTCCTGCACCTTAATTGGTGTTTCACAGTCGGTGGTGTGGTATACCTCTGTAACGTCCATCTCGGCCCAAAATCAACAATGTCCCACAGGGCAAAAGAGAGAGGGACAGTCAGGGTTTTAAGATTGGGGTTTTGGGACGTTCCCCACATAGGTAAGGTAACCCCTCCAAAAATAAATAAACAAAAATGGTTATATAAAAAGAAACATTCAGAAAGTTTATAAATTTATCTGGGCCAGTTACATTATATCAAACTGACAATATATTCTTAGTACAAACAATACAACGCAATCTACAAGCCAGACACAGCTGAGCGCCTGTACTAAAAAATCTCAAGAGCCTTCTGATCCAACGACACCAAATATGTCGTTGAAGCAAAAAGCGCTCAGCATTTAGTCATGTCAGACACTGTAATTAAATTATTATACCGCGCTTCTAAGTCTAACTTAAAGTTTCCAGTCGGCAAAGCTGAGTGCCTGTACTAAACAAATCCCAAGAGCCTTCTGATCCAACGACACAAAATATGTCGTTGGAGAAAATACCGCTTAGCATTAAGTCATGTCGGACATTGTAAATAATATCATATTACCACGGCCATAAAATTCATTGTATTGCTACCAAGTTAATCCAGCTCAGTCCGTATTCGAATAATCCCCAAAAGTCCAACCCAAGGCGGCATGAATTCCACATTATTCCAGGAAAAATATAAAAATCCCACCGAACGGTTAATTCATGCCTATCCCGGGTATCGGTATCAAGATGAACATTTCGTCAAATATCAAATTAATACGCACGGACTTTAAATAATATAAATCTCAATGCCCAGGGAGATCACAAAAGAACTTAGTTCTTTTAATTCAAAAATAATATTCGAAATCCATCTTACCAGCTCAACAGTCCAAAGAGAGCACACAGTTTAGATCTCTGCTTCAGTAAAAACAGCTAGACTGCACGCTTTTCTCGCTAAGAGCGCAAGCAAACAACTCAATTCTATTTGATCATGTGCACACAAAACGTGCGCAGTGTTCAACATGACAATATTCTAACACCGGATATTTATGGCAGGTACCAAAGTTTATATTAGCCCACCTAAAACATTATCCAAGTGTATTAAGCCACCCAACATTTTAGGTTGATATTATACAACGGAACAGTGCTCCAACTCCAAACAAAACGTCCCCGTTCAAGATATGCTTTAAGATATTACTTTCATTTTTGTTTCTTACATATTTACAAAAAAATATATATTTACTCCTTAAATAGTTACAAAGAAAACCCACACCACGGACTGCATAAAGATAGAATATACAAAACTTTTAATCATCCATCGAGATGAACAATACTTAATGACACGGTTCACCAAAGAAAAATCGCCCCAACAACCCTGGCAGTTGTGGAAGCGGAATCACTCATGGATACAGGATACCACCTACCGACCGATCTCGACTGGAAGCCCAACGAGATGGCTGGTCGCCACGCAAAGACATGCGACGACAGATCTTACCACTAGATAAGGTGATGTCCTAGATCTATCCCAGATGCCGCAGCACACTATAGCCCAAATTTATTACAGGATCTGGGAATTCGTCCTTGGATCCGGTTCCAAAAATATTTCATCTGATCTGAGTGAACAAATTTCGGCATGCCAGATCTTACTATCCACTCCTTTACAAAAATATCTCCAACAGTACGAGCCTGTATCAGCAATAGCATAATTATGCTTCTGCCCATGTCGAAAAATAATCCGAAATGACCAAAATGTAAACGTTTCCACTGACAGATTTCGAAGCGGACCTAAAATGTCCAAGGCAATTCGTTCCGTAGGATCGGAAACTTTATCCGCAACCATTGGAGCTCGAAGGGTCTTGTTTGGCGATTTACGACGTTGGAAAACTTCACAAGTTTGAATCCACTGCTTAACATCCTTTTTTAATCCAATCCAAAAGAAACTTTGCTTTGTTAATAATGTTTTAAAAATACCCAAATGTCCTCCAACCAAGGAGTCATGAAAACATTTCGATTTTTTTCTTTTAAGTCCATCTGGGACGATCCACAGTAACTTATTCTTATCTTCAATTTCGAACCACTCTCTATACATCATGACACATCCTTAACCAAATTTTGTCACACTGTGAAATATATCCTTTATATTCAATGGGTTCACTCTTCAACTGTTCACAAGACGGCTTAACTCCATCGACCTTAGCCGTCAATAATTTCGTCGAAACTGGATCGCTCTGCTGATTCTCAGCAGTTGCGATCACACTTGCAGACAAATCAAATGAGTTAGAACACAGGGATATTCAACTCAATGCGTGAGCATTCTTATGTTACTAACCCCGTCGATGAACTGTCGAGAATTGAAGCCGACTTGAATATTCTAGCCAACGGGCCACTTGATCTGTTGGCTCTTTAAAATTAAACAGACACCGTAGGGGTCCATGATCCGTCCGAAGTGTGGAACTGCTTTCCGACCAAAAAAATGACGAAAATTTTTCACACCTTTAATCAAAGCCAACAATTCTTTCCGGGTCACACTATAATTCCGCTCCTCAGGCGAGTGTACTTTACTAAACTAAGCTACCACTCGCGCTTTGCCATACAAAATCTGGGACAGCACCGATCCACTGGCGTGATCACTCACATCAGTATCCAAAGTAAACTCTTGTTCGAAATCTGGGAAAACGAAAATTGGACTTTGATACAGCTTTTCGTCAAAAGCTCAAATGCATTCTGTCGATCTTGATTCCACGTAAATTTTACATTTTGTCCTAGTTAGTTCTATTAAAAGTCTAGCCAAATCGGAAATATTTAGTATAAATTTCCTATAATAAGAGCAAAGGCCTATAAAACGTCTAATATCTTTGACACATTTTGGTGTCGGCCAGTCTTCAATCCGGGCTCTTCTCCTTGTCACCCCGTATTCCTTCAGAGGACACGATATGGCCCAGATAAGACACCTGGTGCCTAAAATTGCACACTTAGAGGGTTTTAACTATAATCCTGCACCACGGATTCTTTCAAAAACCTATTGCAGCTTTTCTATATGTTATTGAAAGGTTCGGGCATAAATTGCGATAGCGTCTAAATAAATTAGACATGTCTTCCAATGGAAACCCTTCAAAACAAACTCCACGAGCCTCTCGGACGAATTTGGAGCCCCACAGACTGCAAACGGGAGTACCTTAAACTCATACAGTCCCTTACCTGTTTTAAAGGCTGTTTTTTTCTTGAGCGGATGGGGCCATCTTCATCTGCCAGTACCTCGAAGCCATGTCTACGGTAGAAAACCAGCTAACCCCCTGACATTCCTTCCAAGCTGTCATCAATACGCGGTAAAGGGCATGCATCTTTCTGGGTGACCGAATTAAGCTTCAGATAGTCCACGCAAAAACGCAGACTGCCATCTTTCTTTTTAACCAACACAATAGGTGCTGCCCCAGGACTCTCAGATGGCTCTATCACTCCTGGTTCAACATTTCCTCAATTTGCCTGTCGACCTCCTGGCGTTTATGGACGGCACGCCGATAGGCTCTTTGATTAATGGGTGGGTGTGTACCCGTATCAATTTCATGTTTCCAAACATCAGTTCGCTCCAAAACACCATCATACTGTATAAATACCTCTTTATTTCTTTCTAACAGCTATTCTGCCTGACTTACCTGTTCATGACCTAAAACACTACTATCAAACATTTGATGCAAAGAATACTTATCACACTTTTCAATAGGGCCCGCCAATTTTTTAATGCTGGGACACGCCTGTAACATTAACTAATCGTAATGGTACAATGCCACTCTCGCATTTTTCCGATTTAATGCTGCCCCACCATTACCACACTATGTTTCCTAATAAAACCTAATTCTGCTTCACATACTCCTCCCAAAGCAGAAAGGCACCCTACCTTTCCATCAACAACCATTTCAGACAAAGGAGGCAGGATTATATTTTTTATTAAACATCACTTTATTCTGACCACCCAACTCCTGACACGACTTCAGGGGAAGCTCCACTCCCGCCATTTTAATTTTACCTTTCCTCAAATAAATATCCATATCTTAATTTTGCATCAAATCTATACCAAAATGCCCTCAAACGACATCGCTGTCACATAAAAGGTATGTTCCAGTTTAGATCTACCAACCACAACAGGTAAAGTAATAACTCCAGCCACATTCAAAGGTTGACAATTACCCTCAAGAACCTCATCAGGGGCAGACTCCAACCCAGAAAGTTCCATACCTAGCTTCTCTTCTACCAACTTATTATTCACTATATTAATGGACGAACCAGTATCTAACACAAACTCGATATCTTTTCCACACAATCTAATGGTGAAATAAACATAACCAACCTTATTTCTCAAGGGAGTCCTATCAAATTCGGACTGAGGTTTGACTCCAACTCCATTCCCTACTCTTTTAAATGCGAATCACCATTTGACCACCGACCACCTCTCCGGTCGGCCAAACCATCTCCGAACCCTTCTCGGAGATTGTCCACCTTGGCCTCGATAACCACGTCGACCCTGGGGCCTAATCTGTTCACCAAAATGACTCTCTCCTACTTGACATTTAAACTCCCGCCTAATCTCCTGCTGTTCTACTCTCAATTTTTCTAACGGATCCTGCAACTCCCCTACGGTTTTTACCAGCACATCTACTGTGTTCGGGTTTGGGGGTTTATTCGTTACATTAACCGAATTTGAAACCTCAACTCTTTTATAAGATTCCTCCTCCAAGTCATCCATGACCAAGGAAGGCGCATCGGGATAAGCCCGTTTTAGCAATCTCCTTATACCGCTGGCTAATTCTGGCAAAGTTTTGCGTGATGTTCGCCAACGCGCCATCAATTGCGTCCTATATATGGCAGTTCCCCATTAGGGATCAAACGACCTCTCAAACTCTGCCTTATACTAGGGTCTACATCCTCATAAAAATGAAGGGCCGCATCCCTAAATGAAAACACTAAAAATTTGCATATGGAGGGCTCGGTCCATTCATTAATCTCAATGCATTTTTCAAAATGCGGCAACCAATCATAGGTATTGGCTGTACAATTAAAGGTTTCCGGTGAAACAATAGGTGTGGACCCTCTGCCAGTGGAAAGACTCTATTCCCACGCTTGGGAATAGCACTCCCCCCCCCTCCACCCCCCCCCCCCCCCCCCATAAGTTAAGGGCATGCTCGCTCGATTTGCAGCACCAAAACGTTCGTTTAAAGTAATAAATTCTTCAGTACGCCTTTTCCATTCCTGTACTGATTTGTACAATTCCTCGGCTTGTTCATTAATAGACTGCTCAACTCTATCCCCCGAAGGGTCACGGTATCTTGATGGAGTGGGCCCAGGGGTAAACACCGAATCTGGCAAAGTTTTACCATTCGTGTACTCGGGCCATCCCCCATCAAGTCTATTGACATTGGCCGTGAATCTTTCTGAAACCGCCCATCATTACCAGAATTTCAATCCAAATTCAATCAAAAATTCAATATAAATGTTTCTTCTTTTTTCTCTTTTTCTAAATAGGTTTGAAATTTCTATTTCCGAAACGCCTCAACAACTATCAGCGTCACGGAAACAAAAACGTCCAAACATATATTTAGCAAAATTTCATCCTGTCGGCGACGCCAAAAACTGTAACGTCTGTCTCGGCGCAAAATCAACAGTATCCCATAGGGCAAAAGAGAGAGGGGCAGTCAGGGTTTTAAGATTAGGGTTTTGGGACGTTCCCCACATAGGTAACCTCCCTCCAAAAATGAATAAACAAAAATGGTTATACAAAAAGAAACATTCAGAAAGTTTATAAATTTATTTAGTATATGTGGCAGTTACATTAAATCTTAAATCACACGGGCAATATATTCTTAGTGCAAATACAACGCAATCTTCAAGCCAGACACAGCTGAGCGCCTGTACTGAATAATCCCAATAGCCTTCTGATCCAACGACACAAACTATGTCATTCAAGCAAAAATCGCCTTGTATTTAGTCATGCCAGACACTGTAAATAAATTATTATACCGCGCTCCTAAGTCTAACTTAAAGTTACCAGTCGGTAAAGGCTGAGCGCTTGTACTAAAAAAATCTCATGAGCCTTCTGATCCAACGACACAAAATATGTCGTTGAAGCAAAAAGCGCTCAGCATTTAGTCATGTTAAACACTGTAAGAAATCATATTACCACGGCCATAAAATTCAATATATCGCTACCAAACTAATCCTGCTCAGTTCGCATTCGAATAATCCTCGAAATTCCAGCCCTGAACGGAATGAATTCCACATTCCAGGAAAATATAAAAATTTCATCGAACGGCAAATTCATGCCTATCCTCGGGTATCGGAATCAAGATGAACATTCCGTCAAATATCAAATTAATACTCACGGACTTTAAATAATCTAAATCTCCATGCCCAGAGAGATCATAAAAGATCTAGGGTTCTTTTAATTCAAAAATAATATTCGAAATCCATCTTACCAGCGCAACGGTCCAACAGAGATTACACAGTATTGATTTCTGCTTCAGTAAAAATACCTACTCTGCACGATTTTCTAGCTATTATATTATTTATTATTATTTATTATTTATTGGTGTTTAAGGTCATATACTTATGCATAATGGCTAATCATGACCGTGATAGTTTTACGGGTGGAGGAAGCCGGAGTACCCGGAGAGAACCACCGAGCAACGACCAGCTGCTGCCAGCTTCCCAACATCGTAACTCACAACAGCACAGGCAGGGTTAGATTGGTTGAAGACATGCGTATCATCGACGTGCAGTACGCCTTAGTACAGTGCGTCATCGTGCCCCCATGTTTGCAATTGGGGTTAATTGCCTTGCCCAAGGACATAACGCGGGAGTCCGAATTGATCGCTCAGATGGTCGCCCATCCATTGATTAACCGGGCTCGACGTTGCTTTACTTCGGTGATCTGACGAGAACCTGTTACCGCAACGCCCCCAATTTCTAGCTAAGAACGCAAGCAAACAACTTCGAAAATTCAATTCAGTTTGATCATGTCCACGCAAAATGTGCGCTGTGTTCAACATGACAGTATCCTCACACCGGATATTTAAGACAGGTACCAAAGTTTATATGATCGTACCTTATATATACCAAGTGTATTGACCCACCCAATATTTTAGGTTGGTATTATACAACGGTACACGTTTGACTCTTCCATGATGTTGATATTGAACAGAAAATATTCCGAACGTTTGTATGTCAGAACATCACTGTTGAAAACAGTTTGAATCATTCCATTTGATGAAAAGGTTTACATTGTGATCTTTTAATAGTACAACAATCCAAGGATCACGTTTTTTCACGTCCTTTGTTTATGTTTGTTTATTGGGGATCAATAACAATTGGAGTCAAATCCAGTCGGTTATTCATGTTGGAGCTTCTGTTTTATCGTGGCGTCATTTCGTGAATTTTTTACATTCATTCTTTGGAAAATATGGAATATTTTTATAATGTGGTGATTTCAAGTTACATTTATTCTTGTACAAAAGTAGGATTACTTTTGTTAGACTACTTAGTTATATGAAAAGTAACTTGAGTTTTAAAACGACTATTATTTTATTAAATGTTTTACTGTTCATTTTTCAAACAACTTAAGATATACATTAAAATTATGATCCGGATCGTTTCGCATCATCTGTGCGGGCCTAACGATCTGACGAGAATTCGAATGGAGACGTGTGACCCTTGGAGTCGCACGACTCAAGCAAAGAAACCCAATCACCTTTCAAAACTCCCCTTAATACAAATACTCAGCCTTAATCATTAATTATTAATACAAAAGAACGCATTGGCAATAACTTGCAGTTTTGTCAATATTTGACGTTATTCGAATTGTTTCATTTGAAAAATGCTAAATACTTGTCGCCCTTTAAAAGCAAATCAAAGAGATCACCACAACGATCATACACAACCTTCAATGATTAACTAACTGCACCCGCAGTCCGTCAGTAAATGGCACGCCGATCGTTTGGTCATCATTGATGATCAGCATAGGTACACATCTAGCGTAAGACCAAGACATGAGGCAATGCTTTAGAACTGCACTTGCCTGAGAAAGAACACGCAGCATCATAGTTAAGCATTGCGCAGTATTTCAGTTTAAATGCGAGATGCAATTGATATTCTCAATACAAATATTTAGCTTGAAAATTGTGGAACTTATTGCCGAAAATAACGAGAATAATGATCTCAGCCGGTGATAATTTATTTATTTATTTGTTTATTTATTGGCGTATAAGGCTGCATACCTATGCACAATGGCTAATCGTGACAGCAACACGGAGATAAAGCCAGTTGTTTATATCCATGTTGCCCATTTTAGAGCACTTACACCCAGGCATTGGTGACCGGGTCCTATTTTTGCCAGTAGAATAGATAGTGTTTACCACAGTAAACAAGCACTGCTTCACTTCCCAGGGTTCCCACGGGGAGATAATTGTAAATGCTTTCGTTTTGGTGAACAGAGCCACCATTAAGAAGTAACTTCCGTTCCCATACTGTTGATATGTTTGATGAGAGATGACTATGTAATTGAATAACGAGATGTGTTGACTACTTTAGAGAACGCATTCCTGTTGAGGGCCATTGGTCCGAGAAAAGGGTGTTTCTTTGAATTGTTCAGCGTCAATGCCATCGAATAATTCATCTAACTTGATAACTTGGCTCCGTTTTTTAATAGGGTTCATGTACAGTACAGAACCCTTCAAAGTATGTATTTATTTTTCGCGAAACGATAGATATTCGAACGAATTGCAGAAAGATATAGAAATTTTCGCTTTCACGATATCAATCAAAATGGCGGCTTTCAAAGCATCACTTCAAGGTGAATACGTGTCAAATTATCACTGGAAATGATCAATTTGTTGTAAAAACGTATAATGAAAAGAAAACCTAGTGTTTTTGAGTGGATACCGATCATTTCCAGCAATAATTCAACACGTATTCACCTTCAATTGATGCATGAAACCCGCCATCTGAATCAGATCTCAAGACTCTACCTGTTCCGAGTATCGATCAAATCACTTCCGCGTATCAATGCGCGCTCTTTACTTTCATGCATCAATTCAAGGTTGAAACGAGTGGAATTATCGATAGGAATGATCAGATTCATATAAAAAGCGTATAATAAAAATAAAATCTTCTGTTTTGGAGTGAATACCGAAAATTATCTCACTCGTGACCGAGACATATGGTTATTTTCGCTTGCGCAAGCGCTTGCGAAAAATAAACATTTGTCTCGGTCACTCATGGAATAGTTTTAGGTATCCACTCAAAAGCACTAGATATCCTCTATTTATCAATAAGCTAAATCAAGTAGATACGGATTCATGTTAATTCATGTGCACATTCGTGTGTCTACAGTATGGGTGAGATTGAATTATCACTAAAAGACTCCTGAACTTGATTCATATTCATATTATTATATGACCCCCACGATTATGTATCAATACCACCAGAAAAAAAATGTGTATTTTCTAGGGGGAATACACGTGAGAGGCAGAAGCAAAATTCCATTAAAATCGATATCCTGTTTGAAGAAGGGATCCATCACTTGAATGTTTGGTTGTGCTTCTATTAGTGTCTGATGTTCATTGAATACCGCAGATGCGTGGTATTTATAGATAATAAATGACTCAACAGTTCAAAATTTTGTCTGTCCTTTCGATTTTAAATCCTGATTAAAAAAATTGAAACCGGGATAACGATTGAATTCTTTTTGTTTATTTGTTTTTATGGTTCGATGACGCTTTCAAAAACCACGGGCAAATCGTGATCGGCACTGTTACTGCAGAGTACGCTAGAGTAGATGGACGGTACAAATGGGTATATGTGCCAGGCTCTCTCCATTTAACTAATCTAGGACAAACAGTGTTTACACGTTTTGAAAGTTTTTAGTACACTCTGCCTTAAGATGCCCACTCAATCACTTGAGATTAATCGTCCAGGCGTTAAAGATTTTGAACCGGAAAAATAGCAACAAGCTGATTTTGGTGTCATTCGAAATGGAAAACCTCTGGAAAGAATATATTCCAAACCCGTTAAAATCCGCGAAAATGTTCTATCCAATATAATTTCCTAAATGGCGGAATTTGCACATAGTCACTGTAATTTCCACACAAGCTGTATTTAAAGGCAGGATATTCTAAGTGCTTCACCTTAATCTTCGCCCATTTGGGCCCCGAAGTAGGCAAACACGCCCAAGATGGCGAATGTCTCGTCACAGGAGCTCAGGTTTGCGTCCAATAGCTGGAAATGGCTCCCGAAGAATGGATTTGAGACTCAGGTACTGACGTCGATTTCATCCTCAAATACGATTGATTGGGCATTCTTAAAGTTTTCTCCCAGATAGTCGCCACACGTTGTAGCACATTTAATACCGTTCTTTCTGCAAGAATAAACATTTGTTCTACATGGGTTCCTGGATGCCATTTAGCAGTTGAAATAATGGACGAATTTCAGGAGACTGACAGTCACTGTATGCAAATCAGTCATCACCGGCATGTATCCATTACTGCGGTGTTCCCAACCCCATTTCTGGGGATCCATGCTATCATTATTGAGATGTTTCCACACCAAAGTTTGTAAGTGAACTCGCAGACTATGGAAGTGTACTGCACGGTTGGTCGATGGCAGTTTTACTTGATGCTACCATATTCATGAACCTCGAGCACCTCAGGTGATTCAGTCCATCGGACTCTCTTCCAGAATATAACTTGGCAACTAATACAAGATCACTGTTTCCAACTGCATCTTGTGAGACAGAGGCATCATGCATCAGGCTCAATATGTGCTGTGTTTTTAAAGAATTGTCAAGTTTCTTAAGACGCTGTGTCTTCTCGTATCCATGTGTTACGGAAGTCGTATCACACTCACTCCAGGCATGACTGAATAGAAGATGGAATGCTGTCACGTTTCCTATTTATTGTAAATCTTTTACATGCCGCCACTGTAGTGAGCCTTGCGTGCTTCAGATACAAAGTAGAGGTCAGCTATAGCAGGCTTCCAATGGTGAACAGAACGAACCAAGACACCGGTATCATCCACCACAATTACATCTATCTTCCAGGGGGTTCGCAAGGTTGGTGGCACATTTTACAATGAGAGTATCAGCGTCCCCACAACTGCTGTGAACTCTGTGGGTTCGTTAGCTTTCACGCACTTGGTAAAAAGTTGTGAATTGGCTTTTCTTCTTCCCGTAAGAGAAGAATATTTCTTGTTTATAGTGGGCAGTCATTGTTTTTAACAAACAGGTGTCAGCGCAGGTTTTCCTGGTTCTCCTCCTATGCTCGTCTTGATTGATGGTCGTCCTCTGTTCATATCAAATATGATGCATCAGTGTTGTCTATATTTATATTTCATCTAGTGGACATAATGGTGTTGTGTTTTTGCTATATCGGTATTATCGCGCACACGACGTGCAACATGTGCTACTCACTAGTTTCGAACCTAATGTTGGTAAGTGTGGTCGTACCATTGTGTATTTATGCATAATTGTGCCGGCTATATATCTACCCTTGACTCACCAATTCAGTGACTCCTCGACCTCAAAGCGCTCTAACCAAAAGTCGCAAAGCGGACTTTCGACATGTTTTCCGGGACACATTTCTCATCAAGTTGACACCAAAATCAGGTTGTAACTAATTAGAGGTGCAATGCCTGGAGTATCATTGTCTTGCTCAACTTCACAAAATAAGTGTTGGGGCCTCGCCAGGCAGGTGTAATATCCCGACTCATCCACCAAAAATCGAGTAGGATATCCAATTCATCATGTTGTTTCGAGCGGGTTTCAAACGTTTCCTTTTACTATTCCTTTTATAACTTTACATTTTTCAACGGTTTTCGTTTTTTTTTCGATCTCCACTTTGTTGATTTCGGAACGAATTTTCCAGAGGTTACCTCCGTATTCTTACCAACTGTAGTTTGTGCGTGTGACTTTATCATTATACTACTCAAAGTTTGCTAAGCACCAAGTATATCCAACTACCTGATTTACGTTTTAGTTGAAATATTGTTATGGCAAGTGTATATATTTTATATTTAATTATATCTTTAATGATTTAAGCACAGACATTAAGATTTTGTTTGTTTGACATTATTTTTTATCTTTTGAATACGATAACCATGGAAAATGGATATTATTCGTAAAAGAGGAAATTTTTCAAATTTGCCAAAACGTCGACGGAGCGAACTGATATAGAGTATGAGTGAGACCCATCATTGTTAATTACAGCTTGACAACGCCGTCTCATGCCCCAAATCAGGTTCCAGATGATCCTTTGTGGGATGTTGTTTCATTCTTGGACCAGCATGGCACCAAGCTCCTGGACACTTCTTGGTTGGACTGGACGGACTGAAATTGCAAGCTGCAACTCATTCCAGACATGTTCGATTGGATTGAGGTCACGGGATCTCGCTGGCCAGTCCATACGCTCAATCCCCTCCATCTGTCCGTACACCCAGACAGCATGGGCAACATGAGGACGGGCTTTATCGTCCATAAAAATGAATCTATCACCCACTGCACCTGCATACAATCTGACGCGGGCATCTAGGATCTCATCAATATACCGCTGTGCAGTCAATGTACCACGGTAAAGGACACAGAGCTCTGTACGTCCATCCCAGCTGATGCCGCCACAGACCATTACTGACCCTCCTCCATAGCGGTCATGCTCAGCAATGTTGGCTGCATGGAGTCGCTCTCCTGGTCTTCTCCATACCCTAGAACGCCTATCTGTGTTGTCTAGGCAGTATCTTGACTCAACTGTAAAAAGGACAGGTCGTCAATCTTCTCTGGTCCATCCAACGTGATCCATGGCTCATTCATATCGTGCCTGGCGGTGGTTCTGGGACAGCTGAATGCGAATACATGGTCTTCTCGATCGGAGACCACCTTCGTGCAACCTTGCCCGGATAGTCTGCGTCGAAACATTTACTCCGGATGCATTCTGAAGGTCACTGCGAAGCTGGGTTGCTGTGTCAAAGCGGTTCCTACGGGCCTGAATGATCAAAAACCGGTCTTCAGCTGCAGATGTTGCACTGTCTCTGCCACCACCATGTCGTCTGACGTCTGACTGGTGTGCCATACTGCCGAAATCTTGCACAGGTTCTGGTGATCACCGTATGGTGCACACCAAGGGCTTCACCAACCTGACGATGGGTAGCCCCTTGCTCCACTATCCCTACAGCCCACCACATTTCTGCTTCAGACAAATGTCTTCTTACAATTGCATTCGCCATATTCAATCATTAAATCACAAGGAGTTGTCACGAAAAGTCTGCCTGTCAAGAGAGCTAATGTAAACACTTGGGACCATCTCAATACATTCCTCAATCATATCCACCAAAAATATCGCAAATGTGTCACAGGAAAATTTCACAATGTTGTGTCAATATGTGGTGCTTAGCAAACTTTGAGTAGTACATTTTGTTGTTGTTGTTTTGTTTTGTTTTTAGTCCACGTGTACCCTGGAAAAGGTCTTCAGTAGATCGAAAGCTTAGTAGGAGCGTTTTATGTGTTGTTTGAGCTAAGTTTAGATTAATATATGTTTTTATATCCGTGCATTATAGGGAAAATCGCGTGTATTGGTTGTGTTTCATTAAAAGATATCGTTGCGAGTATCTGCGAAATGGGAATTTAGCCTGTTTCGGTTAGGGACAACGGGGTGGGAGTCGTCTCCTTTTCTTGACGAAGAGGGCATAATCGCCATTCCATGTGGTGATAAGGTGTGTTGTGATTTGATACGTGCACTGTTAATTGTCGTTTCTTTTGCAAGGTTCAAGAGAGTGTTTGTTTTCAATTATACCCTCAAAGTTTCAACTTTGTATGTAATACTTACAAAATTGATGAAAGAAATTTAGTGAAGTACCAATTCGTTGAACTGAGCATGAGCCCCGACACTACAGGTATACAAATGGAACATTCTGGCCCTGTGGCGGGTATCGAGCCGTGAACCATTAGGCTCGAAGTCCAAAGCCGTAACCACTGAACCACCGCGCTTCCGTTTGATTGAATAGGAGTACATCTGATTACCCTTATAGACTCAACAAACCACCAAAAATAACCCGAAAAATACCAAAACAAGATGGCTCTTGATTACCATGACCATGGAAGGCTTCCAACAGTACGGTGGTATGTTCTTGGGACCCAATAATTACATAAAATTACCCAAAACCATCCCTAATTTCCGAAACGGTATGAGTAGCACATAGTGCCTGTTACGATATTTGATTCATAACAATTAGTTTGTTTATATTTAAAACCTGTCTTGTGGTTAGGGGGTTAAATGTGGCATTTGGGTTTGGTGTTCATTAGATCATGAAATTTTATCTTGTACTGTCTTCTATACCACTGAGTTGCCTTGCATGGAGTCCGTCACACTTGTTCGTGACAGTGCCATAGGATATGTTTGATTAAACAGTAGGATAACTAATTGCCTAAATGAACCGGCCAACTATTTATTTTGTTCGGAATCTTTAAGAATCCTCTTCTTCGATCGAATTTTGCTACCCTCGCCCTACCAGTTTATTTAGTTTAAACAACCTCTGGTCCCGACATCTTGCCCCGTCTAATTCTTAAAATGACCAATCAGTAGTCTGTATCTGCCTGTACAGTTATCTCGGTTGGGCATCCCACTTGTAGAATCCCTTCTGTAGTCTTCTGTGGTTAGAGATTCATTTTTTCACCGTATGTGCCTACGTGCTATACGTTTATGTGACACATTGTGAATTTCAAACAACCACATGTCGGCACATCTGGCATGTACCCATATGCAGCAGGTAATGTTTATACATGTTTTCTTCGGAAATACATGTCACTTTAATAACATGCTCTGCGCCTGAGCACTGACACCACGTATCACCGTGATGATCACGTTAGAATATGACCTCTCACGTGCGCTACCACGACAACCACGCATGATGTCACTGGATCACGGGACCATGAAGTCACATAGAATCTCCCAACTAGTTCCCCCGATCTGAGCCGATCCATCCCTCTCCTACTACTAACAATTTCTGATACACTCATTTCCTTTTCTTAAATGTAATTTTTATAAACTCGTTTGGTATTTGATCAATGTCGATAGCCTTTACCTATATCAAGTTTGTAACGACTCTTACTACTTCATCAACAAGGTACAGACATACAAAAATTGTAAAGTTTCTTGTAAATGTACGTTTTTATGTTTGTACTCTTCTTCGGCAACCTGAACAGGCATTGTGTTAAAACGAACACCACAAATATCAACAGAATGTTTACTGCCAAGTAAATGCTTAATACCACCGAGCAAGTCGGTGTGCGTTATTTCATCTTTTTCCTGGGCAAATGAAAACAAAAATATGCAAAATTCACACAAACTTATTTTCTTCCGACAGTGGACACTATTGGGTAATACGTGACACCAAAATATTTGAAAAAATGGTGTTCTTCTTCATATACCGTTCACGGCTATCATTGCAAGATGCGCCATACTCCATCTTTCGGAGAGTACAGAAACTACAAAATTTACAGACAAATTAAGTTTTTCGAACAGTACGTATTTTTTGCAGCCAAAATATGTATTGAATAAAACAGGACGCCAAAACTTATAGTTGAGAATATGTTACTCTACACATTCTGATTACATTTCTACAAAGGAATATGAGCTACGTGCTTTCTCTTTTGAAAAAAATGAGTATATAAAAACCCCAAATTTACTGAAAAATGAGGTTTTTTTTTTTACAGAACTATGTTTATGCTACCCAAACAGGTATTGGATAAACCGGGGCTACGAAACGTTGTTCCGCTTTATATGGTATTCTCCTTTATATGCTATTCAAGACTAAGCAAAGCAATATAAGCTATCTTCTCTCTATAGCAGAAAATGGGTACAAAAATCTACAAAAATTCACTGACAAATAAAGTTTTTTTCTGTTAGGCCTAAAAAAGTCAAAAAGCTGTTTCTCAGCCCTCCGCATGATCCTTTTGGGTGCACGTGCTCTCTTTTTATAACCATTGCAAACTTTAAAAAAAAACAATAATTAAAGGGTTTATGTCTCATATATATCCAAGTTAATATAACTGATAAATTTGTCCCTTGAGTGCAAAAAGGCTTTGCAACGCCCCGCAATTTTACAAATAATGGCCCTACTTTGTGGGGCCTTAGTATTCATTTTTATGCAAAACTGGTATTGGATAAAGCGGAACAGCAAAACAAAAAACAGAACATTTGTTGCCCTATAAATACTGATAACAGTTATGCAGAGGAATATGAGCTACTTGTTTTCTCGTTTGGTAAAACGAGCACATAAAAATGTTAAGTTTACTGAAAACTGAGCTTTTTCTGACAGTTCTAATGTTAATGCAGCCAACAAAACAAGTGTTGGATAAAGCAGGATAACAAAACATTCACTAAAAAGTTTGTTGTACTATAAAAGCTTAATACAGTGAAACAGTCCATCGTTAAGGGCATTACAAGAGGAAGAAATTTAAATTTTATAGCAAATTTCCTTTCTTATTATACCTACCAGAATTGCTTACAACAGGCTTGCACTACTGTGGAAGTCCCTAACTCGGAAGTATACTCTCTATTTTGTTCTTTCCCAAGCGATTTGGGAAAGAAAAAGTGGTGCAAAAGCACCAAGAAAAAATGAGCCAAAAGTGGGTCGAGTGCGGCCGGCGCACACCCAGTAGGGTTACCCTCCTCTGTATTAATCCGCGGCTTTCCTGTGCCAGCGCGCAGACGTATAACCAACGTGTCATTCTGTTTGAATCCGTCAACATTGGAGTTATGTGCATAGCGGGGAGGAAGGATTCTGACCCGAATAAGAAGACGGGAGGGCCTCCAGGTAAACGATTGTGGTAGGTATAATAGGAAAGGGAATTTACTATAAAATTTAAATTTCTTATCACCCAACATCCCAATTGTTTACAACATGTTGCATGGACAATAGGAGGGGGAAATCACATAACCAACGCCCACATAACCCGACTGCGCTAGGACCGTGGACAGAAGAAGAGTACCCAAGGCCTATAAAACCATCGCATCACAAGCACTGAATAAGACAATGAGAGATGAGGCGTATGGACTTGTGTGACACACAGACAGAAATGACAGTAACCAAGCACAGGGCTGGAACTGATCCTGAAAGAATAGCCTTATGGCTAGGGTTGATAACAGCCTGAGCAGAAGAAAGAGGCCCTAGAGAAAAAAGGTCCCCAGGCTGCTCCTGCAACTGACGCAGGGGGAAGGTGGAGAACGTAGATACATTTCTCCAATAGGCTGCGTGAATAATGTTCGACAACATGACGGAGTTAACATAAGCCCAGGAGACAGACAATGCACGCACCTCGTGGGCAGAAATGCGTTTGACAATATAATCGTCACTCGCCAAAACGAGCGTATGACGCTCGAATAGGAAGACAAATCCACCAAGAAATGGATTGAAGAGAGATCTTCTGTCGACCAGGGATAAGAGACAAAAGGAATCGCTTCCTGCCTTTCCTAAAAAACTGCGTCCGGCTGATGTAAATGCGAATTGCACGAACCGGACAGAGCAAAGGACGATTACCATCAACTGAAGGAAGAGGTACAGATACAGATAGGAGGCGGAGTAGTTTCTGGAATCTGATTATTGGCCAGAAAGGCCAGAAAGGAGCAATCAGTGGTAAAAGTAACACTGTTGATGGAGCTCTTGAAAATGGCCGGACAAACTGAGAGGACTTGAAGCTCACTAACTCTCCTCGCTGAGGCAAAAGCCCTCAGAAAAGCCGTCTTGTATGTGAGAAAACGCATATCCACCTGGTATAATGGTTCGAACGGCACCCCCCCCCCCCCCCCCCCAAGCAAAGCAGCATCCAAGAAAGATTCCATCTTGGGGTCAGCTGCAAACCCTTATGCATTTTCAAAGAAAAGGAACCAAGAAGCCTGGAGAGGTACCGATTAGTGCCGATACGACGCTTTCGGTGTCCTAAAGCATAGACCTGTACATTTGATGGTATCAGGTTGGAGACTCCGAGAATCAACCAGATATACCAGAAATTGAGCAATCTGTGTAATAGAAGGGTTGACATAATCACGAGAGTGATCAGCACACCATCGACATGAGACCTTTCAATTAGCTGCATAGGCAAAACCAGTAGAGTGCCGCCTTGAAGAAGAAAAGCAGCACTCCACTGCTCGTCTCGAAAAACCTCTACGGATGAGAAAGGACCGGACAAAAGAGATGCGTGAAGGACAATGATGTCGGGTCGGCGTGAAACCTCCTCGGTGACCTTGACAGAGAAGGTCGCGACGTAGAGGAAGACGTACCGGAACCGCTCCCAACGGAGGGCGGAGCTGATTGATCCACACCCGCTGAGGCGACAGGGGAGCGATCAGAATGATTCAACAACTGTAGGTTGGTATCTTGGCTAGAACCTGAGGCAGAATCGGAACCAGCGGGATGCCGTAGCCGACTAGTCTTTTCCAATCGAGTGAAAGAGCGTCCACGGCGAAAGCCAGAGGATCTGGACACAGGGATGGTTCCAACGGGTCGTGGACAGATCGATGTGGGGACGACCCCAGAGATCGCAAACAGACTGGTATACTGCTCTGTGAAGCATCCACTCGGTGGAAATAATCCTGCTCCGTCGGGACAGGGAGTAGGCTGGGACGTTCAGACGACCTGGTATGTGACGAACCACCACACCGGAGCTGAAGTCCTGAGCGAGCAGTAGAAGATCCCGAGCCAATTCGTACATGGGAACCGAGTGCGTGCCACCCTGGTTCCAAATGTAAGCTAGCACCGTCGATTTGTCGGTCAACAGAAGGACTTGACGATTCGAAAGGTGAGGAATCCACTGCCGGAAACTCGGAAGAAGAGCAAGACGCTCCTTCTGGTTGATGTGAAGTGATGCCTGATCCCGGTCCCAAACACCGTGAAGGGAAAGACCTAGAGGATCCAACGTCGCGCCCCATCCGAGCTCGCTGGCATCTGCCGTAAGAACACGATCAGAAGTAGGCAAGTCCAATGCAACTCCCTGCATAATCCACTTAACTTCCGTCCAGGGAAGAGGGTGGCGACTGAGAGATGCTGGTAACTGACACACTATACCCAGAGGATCGACATTCGGCCTCCACGACTGAGCAGAAAGTGATGGAGAGGTCTGACATGCAGCAGACTTAAAGGAATGAGATCCGTCACCGAATCGCAGAGACCGAGCAGACGGAGAATACTCCGAGCTGTCGCGGACGTGGACGGGGTCAGAGTCAGGGCGAAAGCCGAGAGAATCACTGCCCTCGCCCGGGGAACCGCCACTGTATTCAGCTGAGTACGGAAGTCCATCCCCAGAAGGGACCAGGTCCGACTTCTCCTCGTTGACTCTGAACCCTAGCGACGAAAGCAGGTTCAAAAGTGTGTCGACATCGGACTCCAGAAGAGCTGCATTAGAGTGCTTCTGGGTGGAAGCTGTCGTCCAGGTAAGCCGAAGTAATCACCCTGGACTATGTGCGATGGAATGCTAGCAAATGCGACATCGGTCGTGTGAAGGCCCAAGGAGCCAGGTTGAGACCAAAAGCGAACCGGAGATACTTTCGCTATGCCAGATGAATCGGAACGTGAAAGTAAGCGTCTCGCAGGTCGATGCTGGAAGCGAAGTCTCCCTGGTGAATGGAGCGGCGAACCGACCTGAGAGTCTCCATGTTGAACTTGGGAGTAATGACAGACTGGTTCAGGGTACTCAGATCGATAACCAGTGGGAATTGGCCGTCCTTCTTCGGCACCAAGAACAGGCAGGAATAAAATCCCACTGAATGAATGTTCTTTCACAACCTCGATCCCCTCCCCCCTTTGACAGGAGATTGTCTGTCTCCGTGATCAAAAGTTCTCGACGAGAACCGTCTGGAGGAACTTGGGTTGAAAGTGGCACCCGCGACAGAGTGGGGTGTTTCCGAAAGGTTATCCGGAGACCGGACAGAACAACATATCTAATACCCAAGGATCGGATGTGATCGCTGCACATCGGTCTGCAAACTCAGATATCCTTCCTCCAAGCGGGGACGAATCGAGGTGAGGACCTTCACTTCGAGCCCCGGCGAGGCCCGTGAGAGGAAAAAACACCTCTTCTGCTAGTGGAAGGATTATGAGATCTCCCTCTGTTCCGCCGACACTTACCCTTACTACGTGAGTAAGAGGAAGAATCAGAGGATCAGCCCTTGGCTTCGCAGATGAAGCAGAAGTGCGCTTGTTAGTCTTGGAACGGCCCCGGCCTCCAGCAGAAGGTGGATCAAGATGGCGAAGCAGCAGCTGATCAAGACGTCATTCCGGAGCGTCGCCACAGAATCATGGAATAGACGCGAACCCACCAAAGAAGCGGATCGAAGAGCAGCGCGCTGCACTTCAGGGAGGGAACGGCTAGTGCCCGACACTGTGTCCCGGAGAACTAATTCCAGATTAGCCGTGTTACAGACATGCATGTGAGTAAGGTGCATGAGCGCCTTAGACACCACACGCAAGGGAGCCTGTATATCGTCAAGCTTATCTGGAGCCCGAGGGAGGAGGAGTCCTGATCCAAGGCCGCCAACGTCTGGCAGACGGAGGGAATGGCGGAATCGTAGGAACGATAACGCACAAGGGGAAAAAAGTTATCAGTCCTAGTGAAGAACGAAGTCTTCATAGCCTTTGAACTCAACATAGAGTCCAATACTGCAAAAGCTTGGACCACCTGTACCGACTGGTACGGTCGAAGGGGCCCAGAAGCAGGTTGCTCCATAGGCTGCAGGCGCGCGACCGATGATCGCGGCCTGGATGAAACCTCCGGCTGGGCTGACGGTTTAACCTCCGGAAGGAACTCAAACACAAATTCAAGAGCCGCCCCCATGTCAAACGACTGATGGCTCTCAATGTCAGGTGTGTCCGACCAATCTGCAGAGTCGGAAGACACATAGCCCATCTCGGGCATACCAGCCGAAGCCTCCCATGGTGTAGGAAGACCAGGTGGATCAGAAAGCGGCCTGCTTCCATTCCTGGGAGGCGTCAAGGCCGAGGGCGCCTGGAAACAACCAGTAGCCTCGCTGAAGGCAACGGGGAGGCTCTTGAAAAGAACTGCGTGACGCAAGAGAAGGCCCCCCCCCCTCCCCTAAGCTCACGGCCCGAATCTGCCGGTCCAATGTGGGAAAGACCAGGCAAAGTGTCTTCACATCTGACCGTCTTAACCAGCAAAGGGTCACGATCCTCAAGAACACCCGATGCGGAACGAATTGTGGTAGCGAAACATCCGAAGGCAGATGCTGATAGGTGTATGAACACCCCGAGGATCTTGAGTGCGAGAACTCAGGAAAGTCGCCGCGGACCTCTGAGGGACAGAAGGGCCAGGCTACACAGATTGCGCTGATCCCGCTAAACTTGTCGAAGGACCAGAATGCGTGGACGGAAGCACAACAGAGTCCATGGTGACCCTACCATGGACATCTGAATCCAAAGCAAAACCTGCTTGGTTCGACGGCTAGGAGACCGAAACAGAGGAACCGGCCGGCAACCCCATCCTACTTCGCTGAGTTGAAGTAAGGGAAGGTTGAGAACCCCACGTCCAACGAAGCAGAAATCCCTGCAGATCCTTGCATGGATAAGCCGAGGCCAGCTGAAACGGAGACCGATGATATCACCGACGGAGCAGCAGCAGCAGGAGTGGATATATCAGCAGCTTTTGACAAATGCGGAAAAGCTGAGAAAGCAACCAAGCTCGGCTCCAAAGGAGGAGTCTCAACCCTAGTGACAGCAGTCCCGGAACCAGGCATCACTTCGCCAGAAAAGACTGCAATACCCCCCCCCCCCCCCACCGAGGGGAAGAACGCTCTCCAGACAGAGTCGGTCCGAGAGGCCCCGAACGACTGCGTTCCTCTTCCAGACGAACTGCCACGTGCCCGAACTACACGATAGACTGAAGCCCAAAAGGTGGAAGACCAAGAACTACACCGCCCTCAGGGTCTTTCAATGGAATATCTATATCAAGTGTAGCATGAAGCATGGAAATTTTCAGCATGCTAAGGCAACAAAGATCGCCCACAAGGTATCGTCCTAGGCATATCTGTGAGAGCAATGTAGATGGGAAGGTGAACCCAAAGAAAAACAAAATCAGGACACCCCCCCCCCCCCCCCCAGAGCTACCAGAGTAACGTGAAAACAAAGGCCCAACAGGATCATAAAAGTACCCCAACATCCAAAAGGGAAAAAACGGGCAGAAATTCGACTCTCAACAGAAGGGAGAAAGTCTGACACAACAGCCCCAGCTGACAGAAACTCAGATAAAAGCAGTACCCAAAGGGTTAGCATTAATGAACAAGAGACCGAATAGTACAGTACGCGAAAATCGCGCACGAAATCGGTATAGAGATACATTACGAAAAATATGGCGAATAGTCGATAGAATATACAAACCACAGCCCTGTTTGTCTGGATGGTGAATCAACAAGCTATGAATCCACAAATCAGAACAGGAACATCGTCAACATCGAGTCAAACGGTATCACTGTTGATGAGCAAAATGAAACGCATCTTCACAAGATGGCGGAAGAAAAAAGAATGACACATCGGTTATACGTCTACGCACTGGTACCGGAAAGCTGTGATTTGTACAGAGAATACTGTCCCCTACTGGGTGTGTGCCGGCCGCACTCGACCCAGTGTTGGCTTATTTGTTTTTTTCTTGGTGCTTTTGCATCACTTTTTCTTTTACAAATTGGTTGGAAAAGAAAAGAATAGAGAGTATAAGTAGTACGGAATGTGATTTTTAGGCCTGTTCTGGGGGAGCAGGGTGGGGAGCAGGGGGGGGGAGCAGGGTGGATGACATCATCTTAATTAAAATGTTACTTAAGGTAATTAACGTTACTTAATGATTTTTTTTAATCACTTTAATAATTGTTGCTTAATTGATTTTAATTAATGACTGTTGCATAATTAATGAAATTAATGTAATTAATGAGTGTAATTAGGGTTGATTATAATAATTAGTATATTAATAAATGAATTAATAATGACGTACTGGACATACATATGAATGCTATCGACTGACTCTGACCTGAACACCTGCAAAGGTGAACAGTTCATTGCGTGTTTAGGTGTCATTAAATCGATTTTTCTTTTCAAACGCCAACTACTGACAGATGTTGAAGCAATTAAATCTATTATCATACTTTAACAACCGGTCATAAATATCGTTAGACTGGACATGCTATCATGTATTTAAAAATCAATGATGATCTCATGTGACAAGATGTGTCTTGCTTTTAACTGAAGACTGTGAACGACTCCATTGTGGCTATTTTTATAGGTGTAATTGGATTTAATAACTTGGCGTGATTCTTACATATTAATAACACTAGTTTATTCTTCTCGTTTTTATCGCTGTCGAAAAACTCTCATAGACCAAGGTATTCTGATTTTACACCTCACGCGATAAAGTAATTTTTTAATCCGATGACCACATGAACAAATAACATTTTGGTTATTGAAAAGTGGGCGTGTTTGTTTTTTCCCCTATAAAGTCTGAAGATTCGAACCTCACTCTCATTAGAAACTGTGTCAGAAAAGCCAAGATGACAAGCATCGACTATACTTCCATAAACAGCTATGAGCGAACCAAGAAGCAGCGAGCCAACGAAGAATTTGCATTAGCATTAAAAAAGTGGTGGTCAGCGACGCTCCCCACGAAGGAACAAGAAAAGAGACTGAAAGACTACCCTTTTGTTGAGGCTGCCAGACGTCCTTTCGGGGAGATCCAGTACAGAAATCGACCCAAACACTGGTTCGATCTTCCTGTACACATGCAGGAGGAAGCACTAGTAGGGCCACCAATAACAGTTGACAAAGATTGGGAAAAGGATTTCTTCACCGAGGCGGAGATGGGAGGAAAAAAATAGCTTTCTATGTAAAGCAAAAAAAACGGCCCTTTTCAGGGCCACCATAATCTTAAAAAGAGTTGCTTTGTCACAAACACACACTTTTTCAACCAATCAGACACTTCCATTATCCCACACCCTCACCGTCACACCCCTGTATCCCCTCACAGTACCTAAAACTTTCATGAACTCCCCTCCTCCAGGTCATCCAATACTAAAAAACTTTTGGAAACCTCCCTCCCCCTCCCCCAGCCCTCACAATAGCTAAATTATCTCGAACCCCAGTTCAGTTCTCTAAATGTAATGCACATGTCAGGCCCCCGAATACGCCTTCCCCACAATTTTGAGCGATCAAATTACCCCGATTAGTCTCCTCTCATAACTTACCACACTCTTAACCCGTATTTACTATGAGATTGTCCCCCTAATAAAGAGCGTATGTTCATTTAATATAATATATTAATAATTTTCGTTAAATAATTCATTCCACAAGACACTTGTCGATAAAACAAAATGGCGGATTAGTTTGACAGAAATACGCATATCAATTTATTCAGGAATGTCTGTCGGTTGTGTCCTTGGGCAAGACACTTCATCCCTATTGACCATGTGGGGGCATGGTGACGCTGTGCACTAAGGCATACTGCACGTCGATGGAGCACCTGTCTTCAACCAATGCAGACACTGTGTAGAATCTTGACAGTTGCTTGCCGTTGCTCAGTCCCTCTCTCCGGCTTCCTCCACCCGTAAAACTGTCGTGGTCATGATTAGTCATTGTGCAGACCTTAAACACCAATAAATAAATATAAATAAATAGTCGGTTATCAAAACAGCCCTTAAGTGTTTAACAGTTAATTGTGGACCAGTGCGTTTAAAAATGAAAAAAATTGGGTAATAGCACTACGGACTGTGTTTAATCATAGAAAAATCACACCCGCGCTATTACTAACCCGTATGATTTATTTTTGAACGTTCACTGAAGAATAACCCACCCATCTAAGTAAAAGCATGAAAGAGCTAATATTATCTAATTACCTATGTGGGGGTGGGGTGGTTGGTAATGTTGTGTACTATGGTGTATTACCTTTAGCCAATGATAACCCTGTGTAGAACTTTGACAGTTGTTTGCCTCTGCACGATGGTTCTTTCCAGATTGCTCCAACTGTCGTTAAATAAATGAAAAAAACTACAATTCTATAATAACAGGCCAAGCCCCCCTTATCAACAACATTACTTTCATCCCCCTCATTTTAATAGTTGAAAAGCGCTGTTACTCTATCAAAAAAAATGGTAAAAGGATATGCGACTCTGTATTAGCCACCCAAATTAGCGAGACTTGGGAAAATATAACCCACCTAGCACTGCACCAAAGCTACGTACACTATTCGAACTCCCACATTGTGTCCTTGGGCAAGTTAATTTACCCTGATTATCCCCATGGGAGCACGATGACTGCGTGTAATAAGGTGTACTGCACATCGGTGATACGCATATTTTAGAACAATCTAACCCTGCTTGTGTGGATTTCCAATGTTGGTGAGATGACAGTTACTCGTCGTTGCTCTGTGGTTCTCTTTGGATATTCCGGAGTCTACCCGTAAAATTGTCACATTTAATTATAACTTGAACTTGATGTCCGGGTGTAATGAAATAGCGTATTTTCTGCAGACATTCTAAATAAACGCAGCTGGTTTACAGACCTGTATATATTTTTTTTCAATTGAGTAAAAATATATGATAGTTACTGATGTAACACGCTGATTAGTATGTTTAATGAATCTAACTATGCCAGCCTGACCGACCCTTTGCCCACCATGATCACAACACATGTTTCAATTCTCTCTCCCTCTCTCTCACCGATACAGTACGGGTGGAAACTAATTGCATTCAAGCTGTTGTTTTTTTTCTAGGTTTTACCCCCCCCCCCCCCCTTACAGCGCAAATCGAAATGAAATCTGATTCATTGAATCATACTACAGTGTATGTGCTAAAACGATTATTTTTGTACAAAACTCAAGACCTTTCCCTCACAAATACCTACATAAAACAAGATAATACGCGAGAATGCATTGTGTACCTGCATTTTGTTGATAAAATATGTCATGACCACATTCCCGGATATTATTAATGTACCCGCTTAATAACAGCCGAATTTTTATCGGATCACAGTTTTTTGATTTGAATAATTGCCGATTTTTTTATTAAATCACATTCAGTAATTTATGTAGATTTTCTGATCTGGGCGAATGTCAAGAAAGGCACTCTGTAGTTTAGGAGACACCACAAATAAAACAATGAAAAAATCTTAGATATATTGCATTTTTTTAATTATCCATATTAACCAGAAATTAAAACTAGTCAAATTGATTAGTATTAAATTACAAATGGATATGAAATTTGCAGTAAAATGAACACTGGTATATGCTGCTGGCCGCATTTTTAGTTGTCTGTAATGGCTGTTGTTCAGAAGGTCACCCTACTGGTGTGAGTTTTCGCTTTTTCGTCCAGTTTCATGAGAGCTTCCACGAAGTCCGTTCCATATTCACAATCTTTTCCAGGGGCCATTCTTCAGAGGCTGGTCCATCGCAGCTTTGCAGAGATATTGTTTTCTGGTCAGACCCCTTGGGATATTTTGATCTTTAAGGATGTTTGCCAAAATTTTCCACCTTGTCGGTTGAAAATCTTTTCTTTTTCACAGCAGATCATTTATTAGATCACACATATTGGAGCCCGAAATTGTAATGCCGTTATACACGAGTCGATTTTTCTCATCCCAGGATAAATTGGGTATATTCTTTATTATCTGGAGAAAAGCGCCTTCTGCTGCATGGAATCTGGTATAATGGCTAACCAGTCCGGATGATTTCCCACTGAAAAAACTAGTCGTTAAGGAGTGTGGTTTGGTGTTTTCTTTGTGTAAATTTGATTGGCACTGAAAGATTGCCTGGTTCAGAAGCCCTTTCTCTTCAGAACTCGATGTTGAAGATTCAGTAATTGGTCTCATACCCTGGTCTATGGGCGGGACAGCTGCAGCATTCAGGGGTGTGTGTATTTCCTGCAACTGTTCACTCCCCCATGGTTCGATGCACTGAATTCTGCTTGAGGGTAGGCTGGTTGAGTCATCTATAGGTTTTTCCCTCAGTGAATCCCCCATCACTAGCGATTTTACTGGCTCTAGCTTATTTGCAAGCCCCAAAATATTTCCACTTGTTAATGCATTGTTCCAACTAAAGGTTGATTTCATATGCACTGGAGGATAGGGTGGCTGGTTACAGACAGATCTGGTTGTTAACTCGGCTGTATTTGGGTTCGCTCCCCCTATAGTGTGTTTAAAATTTACATTTTTGTGTAATTTTCGTCTGTGTCGATAATAATGAGTTTTATGAGAGTAAGGTTTTTGACACAATTCACAGACGTAGCGTGAATTCATCCTTTTCAGAAGTGAGTTAATAGAGTGGCAATATATACCAAGATAAGGTGGGTTCTACCCCAACCTGTTGATAATTGGTTACCTCATATTCTCACACAGTGCATTGTGGGAAATTACAGTGGTAGAGCTCTGGGGTAAAATAAGTTTTTTGCTCAACTTCACACAAATTGATATAGTTTACTTCAAAAAAAGAAACATCAAAGTCACATTCATGACAAGCCAAGGTAGCATATCTGAACCACCCACGCCACACTGTTTAATCAGATAATCCCTTTAATCAGATAATGAGTGACCACTGATTTTAAAATTCGATGAAACGTTTTTTTAGTGATTTTACAATTCGATGAAATGGTTTTTTAGTGATTTTACAATTGGGATAAGTTAATTAGCGACAATTAGTGACCAATTAGTGACATTAGTGACCAATTAGTGACCAATTAGTGGCAATTAGTGACCAATTAGTGACCAATTAGTGGCAATTAGTGACCATTAGTGACCAATTAGTGGTAATTAGTGACCATTAGTGACCAATTAGTGGTAATTAGTGACCATTAGTGGTAATTAGTGACCAATTAGTGAACATGTAGGAGCAAATGGTCACTAAAGACTGTTTCATTGAATTGTAAAATCACTAAAAACCATTTCATCGAATTGTAAAATTACTAAAAAAATGTTTCATCGAATTGTAAAATCACTAAAAAACCATCTCATCGAATTTTAAAATCAGTGGTCACTCATTATCTGATTAAAGGGATTATCTGATTAAACAGTGTGGCACGGGAGGTTCAGATATGCTATCTCGGCTTGTCATGAATGTGACTTTGATGTTTCTTTTTTTGAAGTAAACTATATCAATTTGTGTGAAGTTGAGCAAAAAACTTATTTTACCCAGAGCTCTACTGCTGTAATTTCCCACAATGCACTGTGTGAGAATTTGAAGTAACCAATGATCAACAGGTTGGGGTAGAAACCACCTTATCTTGGTATATAATTAGCCAATCAGCGATTAACAGGTTGGGGTGGGACCCATCCTATTCATGCATATAAATAGCAGAGTGATGGAACTGTATTGCCACTCTATTAACTCACTTCTGAAAAGGATGAATTCACGCTACGTCTGTGAATTGTGTCAAAAATCTTACTCTCATAAAACTCATTATTATCGACACAGATGAAAATTACACAAAAATGTAAATTTTAAACACACTATAGGGGGAGCGAACCCAAATACAGCCGAGTTGACAACCAGATCTGTCTGTAACCAGCCACCCTATCCTCCAGTGCATATGAAATCAACCTTTAGTTGGAACAATGCATTAACAAGTGGAAATATTTTGGGGCTTGCAAATAAGCTAGAGCCAGTAAAATCGCTAGTGATTGGGGAATCACTGAGGGAAAAACCAATAGATGACTCAACCAGCCTACCCTCAAGCAGAATTCAGTGTATCGAACCATGGGGGAGTGAACAGTTGCAGGAAATACGCACACCTCTGAATGCTGTAGCTGTCCCGCCCATAGACCAGGGTATGAGACCAATTACTGAATCTTCAACATCGAGTTCTGAAGAGAAAGGGCTTCGGAACCAGACAATCTTTCAGCGCCAATCAAATTTACGCAAAGAAAACACCAAACCATACTCCTTAACGACTAGATTTTCAGTGGAAAATCATCCGGACTGGTTAGCCGTTATACCAGATTCTGTGCAGCAGAAGGCGCTTTTCTCCAGATAATAAAGAATATACCCAATTTATCCTGGGATGAGAAAAATCGACTCGTGTATAACGGCATTACAATTTCGGGCTCCAATATGTGTGATCTAATAAATGATCTGCTGCGAAAAATAAAAGATTTTCAACCGACAGGGTGGAAAATTTTGGCAAACATCCTTAAAGATCAAAATATCCCAAGGGGTCTGACCAGAAAACAATATCTCTGCAAAGCTGCGAAGGACCAGCCTCTGAAGAATGGCCCCTGGAAAAGATTGTGAATGTGGAACGGACTTCATGGAAGCTCTCATGAAACTGGACGAAAAAGCAAAAACTCACACCAGTAGGGTGACATTCTGAACAACAGCCATTACAGACAACTAAAAATGCGGCCAGCAGCATATACCAGTGTTCATTTTACTGCAAATTTCATATCCATTTGTAATTTAATACTAATCAATTTGACTAGTTTTAATTTCTGGTTAAAATGGATAATTAAAAAAATGCAATATATCTAAGATTTTTTCATTGTTTTATTTGTGGTGTCTCCTAAACTACAGAGTGCCTTTCTTGACATTCGCCCAGATCAGAAAATTTACATAAATTACTGAATGTGATTTAATAAAAAATTCGGCAATTATTCAAATCAAAAACTGTGATCCGATAAAAATTCGGCTGTTATTAAGCGGGTACATTAATAATATCCGGGAATGTGGTCATGACATATTTTATCAACAAAATGCAGGTACACAATGCATTCTCGCATATTATCTTGTTTTATGTAGGTATTTGTGAGGGAAAGGTCTTGAGTTTTGTACAAAAATAATCGTTTTAGCACATACACTGTAGTATGATTCAATGAATCAGATTTCATTTCGATTTGCGCTCTAAGGGGGGGGGGGGGGTGGTAAAACCTAGAAAAAAACAACAGCTTGAACGCAATTAGTTTCCACCCGTACTGAATCGGTGAGAGAGAGAGAGAATTGAAACGTTTGTTGTGATCATGGTGGGCTAAGGATCGGTTGGGCTGGCGTAGTTAGATTCATTAAACATACTAATCGGCGTGTTACATCAGTAACTATCATATATTTTTACTCAATTGAAAAAAAATATATACAGGTCTGTAAACCAGCTGCGTTTATTTAGAATGTCTGCAGAAAATACGCTATTTCATTACACCCGGACATCAAGTTCAAGTTATAATTAAACGTGACAATTTTACGGGTAGACATCGGAATATCCAAAGAGAACCACAGAGCAACGACGAGTAACTGTCATCTCACCAACATCGGAAATCCACACAAGCAGGGTTAGATTGTTCTAAAATATGCGTATCACCGATGTGCAGTACACCTTATTACACGCCATCATCATGCTCCCATGGGGATACTCGGTGTAAATTAACTTGCCCAAGGACACAATGCGGGAGTTCGAATAGTGTACGTAGCTTTGGTGCAGCTCTAGGTGGGTTATATTTTCCCAAGTCTCGCTAATTTGGGTGGCTAATACAGAGTCGCATATCCTTTTACCATTTTTTTTTGATCGAGTAATAGCGCTTTTCAACTATTAAAATGAGGGGGATGAAAGTACTGTTGTTGATAAGGGGGGCTTGGCCTGTTATTATAGAATTGTAGTTTTTTTCATTTATTTAACGACAGTTGGAGCAATCCGGAAAGAACCATCGTGCAGAGGCAAACAACTGTCAAAGTTCTACGCAGGGTTATCATTGGCTGAAGGTAGTACGCCATAATACACAACGTTACCGACCACCCTACCCCCACATAGGTAATTAGATAATATTAGCTCTGTCATGCTTTTACTTAGACGGGTGGGTTATTCTTCAGTGAACATTCAAAAATAAATCATACGGGTTAGTAATAGCGCGGGTGTGATTTTTCTATGATTAAACACAGTCCGTAGTGCTATCACCCAAATTTTTTCATTTTTAAATGCACTGGTCCACAATTAACTGTTAAACACTTAAGGGCTGTTTTGATAACTGACTATTTATTTATATTTATTTATTGGTGTTTAAGGTCTGCACAATGACTAATCATGACCACAACATTTTTATGGGTGGAGGAAGCCGGAGAGAGCCACCGAGCAATGGCAAGCAACTGTCAAGATTCTACACAGGGTCTGCATCAGATGAAGACAGGTGCTCCATCGACGTGCAGTACGCCTTAGTGCACAGCGTCACCATGCCCCCACATGGTCAATAGGGATGAAGTGTCTTGCCCAAGGACACAGCCAACAGACATTCCTGAATAAATCGATACCCGTATTTCTGTCAAACTAATCCGCCATTTTGTTTTTTCGACAAGTGTCTTGTGGAATGAATTATTTAACGAAAATTATTAATATATTATATTAAATGAACATACGCTCTTTATTAGGGGGACAATCTCATAGTAAATACGGGTTAAGAGTGTGGTAAGTTATGAGAGGAGACTAATCGGGGTAATTTGATCGCTCAAAATTGTGGGGAAGGCGTATTCGGGGGCCTGACATGTCCATTACATTTAGAGAACTGAACTGGGGTTCGAGATAATTTAGCTATTGTGAGGGCTGGGGGAGGCTGAGGGAGGTTTCCAAAAGTTTTTTTAGTATTGGATGACCTGGAGGAGGGAAGTTCATGAAAGTTTTAGGTACTGTGAGGGGATACAGGGGTGTGACGGCGAGGGTGTGGGATAATGGAGGTGTCTGATTGGTTGAAAAAGTGCGTGTTTGTGACAAAGCAACTCTTTTTAAGATTATGGTGGCCCTGAAAAGGGAAGTTTTTTTGCTTTCCATAGAAAGCTATTTTTTACCTCCCATCTCCGCCTCGGTGAAGAAATCCTTTTCCCAATCTTCGTCACCTGTTATTGGTGGCCCTACTAGTGCTTCCTCTTGCATGTGTACAGGAAGATCGAACCAGTGTTTGGGTGGATTTCTGTACTGGATCTCCCTGCAAGGACGTCTGGCAGCCTCAACAAAAGGGTAGTTGTTTAGTCTTTTTTCTTGTTCCTTCATGGGGAGCATCGCTGACCACCACTTTTTAATGCTAATGCAAATTCTTCGTTGGCTCGCTGCTTCTTGGTTCGCTCATAGCTGTTTACGGAAGTATAGTCGATGCTTGTCATCTTGGCTTTTCTGACACAGTCTCTAATGAGAGTGAGGTTCGAATCTTCAGACTTTATAGGGGAAAAAACAAACACGCCCGCTTTTCAATAACCGAAATGTTATTTGTTCATGTGGTCATCAGATTAAAAAATGACTTTATCGCGTGAGGCGTAAAATCAGAATACCTTGGTCTATGAGAGTTTTTCGACAGCCATAAAAATGAGAAGAATAAACTAGCATTATTAATATGTAAGAATCACGCCAAGTTATTAAATCCAATTACACCTATAAAAATAGCCACAATGGAGTCGTTCACAGTCTTCAGTTAAAAGCAAGACACATCTTGTCACGTGAGATCATCATTGATTTTTAAATACATGATAGCATGTCCAGTCTAACAATATTTATGACCGGTCGTTAAGGTATGATAATAGATTTAATTGCTTAAACATCTGTCAGTAGTTGGCGTTTGAAAAGAAAAATCGATTTAATGACACCTAAACACGCAATGAACTGTTCACCTTTGCAGGTGTTCAGGTCAAAGTCAGTCGATAGCATTCATATATATGTCCAGTACGTCATTATTAATTCATTTATTAATATACTAATTATTATAATCAACCCTAATTACACTCATTAATTAAGCAACAATTATTAAAGTGATTAAAAAAAATCATTAAGTAACGTTAATTACCTTATGTAACATTTTAATTAAGATGATGTCATCCACCCTGCTCCCCCCTGCTCCCCCACCCTGCTCCCACAGAACAGGCCTAAAAATCACATTCCATGCTACTAGTATACTTCCGAGTTAGGGACTTCCACTGTAGTGCAAGCCTCTTGTAAACAATTGTGAGGTAGGTTGATAAGAAATAATGTCCACACGGCTACGCCACAACTAACTCAGTCTCAGACTTCCGATGGTTTATTTACATAATTACATCCAATCTCAATCAACACATCATCAACACAGGAATCTAAATCTAAAAATATGAAGTATTACAAAAATGTACTGATTGTTATGCGTATATTCCTTCATCATACATAATACATGTATTGCATAATTATACATCCCCAAACAACAGGGCTCACACAGCAACTACAGAATAGAAGAAGGCAGGAGCACCCAGGAGAACAACCACCATCCCACGAGCAGCTGCAAACCAAACTAACCACCAAACCGCATAAGTGATCCTTGAACCCTCTGAGAGCTAGCAGGATAACAATAATAATAATTGTCAAATTATTATTATTATTATTATCCTACTCTGGCTATTACATACCGTTATAACATGTAACCACTTTACTAAATAAAAATAATGCACTCAGCAGTATTTAAATAAATAATAACATACATCATAAAACTTTAGCCTTTAAAACTTACTCAATATACACAAAAATCTTACCAGGATTGTGGGTCAAAATTCCCCTCACATCACCATCTCTATCAACCACTTCTCACCAGGCTACCATACTACCACCTACCATACAGTGTTGTGTGTAGTGCTGCAAAAACAATAACACGTAACCATTCATGCAATTTGTTTGGCAACAATGTTAGATCGAGCTGTAATCCGATAGAACGAAGGAACGATAGAATGGAAAAAACAGGATATGTTAAAATCGAAGTCCGAGTATGAAAAATCACAAAATAAAATGAAGCGACAGAAAATACATATTACCAAAAAAATACTGTCTGAATAAATAATCTAGATTAATGATCGAAGAATTTACTTACATGAATTTAACAACAAGAAGACAACAAAGTACCAATCCACCTTTCAAAACAGCGTAATTGATATATTTTGATCACATGACCAAAAACCCCGTGAAAAACTACGGAAGCCCATAATACCCATTCAAAAACTCTCCAACACACTCACTTCCAGATATTAAGCTGTTTTTTTAGGGATTCAATAACTGAAACGAAAAACTACGGAAGCCCATAATAAGGGGTTAAACTTGGCAGGACAATATTCATGGTCATTTTATTCTACAATCATTGCTGCATCTTTGGATACTAAACTCTTTTTGCCGAACTGCACTTCATTTGGGAACTTCGTTGATGGTGAGGCTTACATTTGAAAAATGAAATGTGCGGATTTTGTTATTAATTTGAGCTGAACTTGGTTGATAATTGTTTGACAATTTTGAGATAAAGGTCGATTTTTACTATATTTTAGCAGCCTATTCCACACTAATAGTTTCTGCTGGTTAAATATTCGCATCCCCTTCATAGTCGATTTATTTGTGTGCTTTCGTTAGATTATTATTATTATTTATTGGTGCTTAACGCCACATCAGCAGCTAAGGCGAGAAAACAGTGGTATGTAAAAAGTCATTATCAATTATAAAGTAAAAGATTGAATAAAAATAAAAAAATAACCACAATAAACACGTCAAAGACAAGAATGATTAGAACAGCAATGAATAATGAGATAAGTGAATAACTTATAAATCAACCTGAGGAATCGAGACCTGATGAGTCGAGATTAAAAGAATAAAACCAAATTTAAAATTTATTAAAAAGGTTGATTACTTTCAGAAATGATACAATTTTCTGTGGGCTCGTATTATAAAATAGATCTCTAAGGGATCCAACTGTGAAGTACTGCCCTCTAACAAGAATAAAATTGGTACAATGTAAAAGAATGTGTTCCACTGACAACACCTGCTGACATGGAACACACTCTGGTCCATATTACCCTCTAACAAAAAGAAATGTGTAAGTCGTGTATGCCCAATATGACATCGCATCAAAACCGCAAGATCCTTTCTACAAAGGTTACTGGATGGGTAGTGATCAGAAATAGTTGGTCGGAAGCGATGGAGCTTGTTATTAGTTGCCCCATCCCAATCCGCCTGCCACATAGATCTGATGTAACTACTGATATGAGGCTTTAAATCACTGAACGGAATCTTTCAATTGGTGAGAGGCTTGGTCAAAGCCTGTTTTGCTGCACTGTCTGCTCTGGTGTTACCAGCGATACCTACATGTCCGGGTAACCAGCAAAACACGACATCATATTGGTCAGACATGAGAGTTGTTAACTTCTCACGAAGCTCCAAAATGAGAGGGTTCTTCAACCTGGGGGTTGAGTAAAGCAAGTAATGAGGAAAGAGAGTCGGAGAAAATAATCGACTTCTTTTCCTATACATTCTCGATGTGTTCAAGTGCGAGTTGTATAGCTTTAACTGATTCGGTATTCTGACTGAGGTGATATGATCACCAGTAACAGCAGCTGATGATACTTTGTCACCATCTTTAGGACCATCTGCATAAATCCTTGTATATGTACTATACTTGGACTTTATTTCGGCATATTTTTGTTTAAACTGCAAGGAATTTAATGCTCTCTTACATTTAACTTTCAGTTGTTTTATGTGAGAAGTGAAATTCAGTTCGCTGTCAAACAACAAACCTAAGAATTTCACTTCCTTAACAACTTTAATAGGACTCCCATCAATTTTTAAGTCCGGATCAAGGTGATGTTTCCGAAGCTTACAAAATGAAAACAGTTTGTTTTCATTTTTGAAAACTTAAAACCGTTTTCATTGCCCCATCTGAAGTTTGCGCTCTATAGCATTCATATTTTTGCTGCTATAGCAGATTAAAAAGTCATCGACATACAATGAATAATCTACCATATTCTCAATTGCATCGATGATACTATTACGTTTCACCGAAAAAAGGGTAACGGATAAGATACTACCTTGAGGAACCCCCAATTCTTGCTCGTGAGGATCAGATAACGTTGACCCAACACGAACCTGAAATTGGCGGTCCTTTAAAAAGTTTTTAATAAAAAGAGGCATACGCCCCCTCAACCCCATGTTAAAAAGATCCTTTAAAATCCCATTGTGTCCACGTTGTGTCATATGCCTTTTCCAGATCAAAGAAGATGGCGACCACATCTTCTTTTCTGGCAAAGGCATTTCTTATAAACGTTTTTAATCTAACCAAATGACCCACAGTACTTCTCTGGTTTCTGAAACCACACTGAACATTCGCAAGTAGATGGATCGATTCCAGAAACCAGACAAGCCGGTCATTGATCATCCTCTCCATGGTTTTGCATAGACAACTGGTTAAGGCAATAGGCCTGCAATTACTAGGATTGCTGTGGTCTTTATCAGGCTTTGGAATGGGAATAATAGTTGCTTTTCGAAGGTGGAAACTGGCCAGTCATCCAAATGTCATAAAACATTGACAGTAAAATTTCAAGTGATGAATTTGGCAGATGTTTTAAAATGTTGTAGTGTATTTCATCGGCACCAGTGGTAGTATACTTTGCTCTGTGCAAAGAGTTACTTTACTCTTCCAAATAGGTTCATTGTAATCCTCTAAATTATTGGCGGTAAATTTGATCTTTTGTTTTTCTTGCTGTTTTTTTTAATTTTGATAAATTCTGGATTACAGTTTTCAGACGACGAATGTTTCCAAAATGTGAAGGCCAATGTGTTTGAAATTTCTTTTTTTTTGATGTAATTAGGGTGTTGTTTTCCTTCAGGAGTTGTACAGTTGATTTTGTTTCTTTTCCTTTAATCTTTTTAATCATTTTCCAAACTTTAGTGATGGGGTGTTTTGGTTTATCTTAGAAATATAAGTTTCCCAAGAACTTTTCTTTTTTTGTTTTATAAGTCGTCTTGTTTTTGCCCGATTTATATGCAGTTTATCCAAATTATGTGTGGTTGGTGACTTGTTAACTTCCCGTTCAGCTCTCTTGCGATTTTTGATAGCCTGTTTACATTCATTGTCAAACCATGGTTTGGTGAAACGTTTTGGATTTGCCGAGGTTTTAGGGATAACTATGTTTGTAATATCAAGCAGCTCGTTTGTGAAATGTTCTATTTGGTCAGCACTTTCTTGAAATTTCTTCCGTGTGAGGCGTTCAGAACAAAGCGACGAGAAAGTGTCCCAATCAGATTTTTTAATGTTCCACTGGGGCACCCTCTCATCGCTCGCCGGAACTACACTCTCCAACACAATTGAAAAGTGATCACCCCCGCACAAGTCAACTTCTACCTTCCAAGAAAAATCGAGGAAGATAGAAGGGCATGCAACCGAAAGATCAATAGATGTATACGAACGAGATGCGGTGTGCAGATATGTCTCTGACCCATCATTGAACAAACACAAGTCGTGTTTTGTAATAAATTCTTCCACTGTTTTGCCTTTTAAGTCTTCTTTGTTGCAGGAATCACCCCAAAGAGGACTATGAGCATTAAAGTCACTCAACAAAATGTACGGAGTTGGGAGCTAGAGAATTAGTTGTTCAAGATCATTCAACTGAAGTTATTTATTTGGTGACACATAAATTGAACATAAAATAACCGTCTTGTCTAAGGTTAGGCGTACCGCTACAGCTTGTATGTTTGTAAAGAAACAGAACTGTGAATAATGTCGTCTCTAACCAAGACAGACGTTCCGCGAACATGAAGATCATCTTCGCCAGCCCAAGTATTATACGAAGTGTAATGCTTAAAAGCCGAGTGATCTTGAGTGTCAGGTTTCTTTAAGAGTGTCTCCTGCAAGCAAAAAGCAGCAGGCTTATATTTTTGGCTTAGAAGGCCGAGCTCATTAAAATTCGCTCTAAAACCTCGACAATTCCATTGTATAATGGTGTGATTGTTTGTATTATCCATATTGAGATGGAGAAGTAGATAGTGGGCGTTTGGGCGATATTGACCCGGTAGATTTCTTCGGTGATTTTTTTTCTCGGGGACCCATTCTTCGAGTTCTGGCCCAGTTGCCAGAACGTTTCGTCGATGCATTCATCGACTGCCATCTCCTCATAGCCTTAAAATCTGTTGCGTGGCATAGGCTCTTGAAGAGCGGGGCGTTCTGTCGGATGGCTGTCTTGTTTGTCTTTTTCTGCTTTCTTTTTGTACTTTTCTTGATTCCTTCTCTGACTCTGACTTAAGTTTTATTGTGGTCGCCGTTTCTTATCTGGGTTCGGTTTGTTCGGCTCATTTTTTTCTGATTTATGTTTTTTATCGTTAGGTGATGTTTATACAACCTTTGCTTGTTCTTGTTGATTAATTGTTTTTGTTGCTGACTCAATTGAAGCTTGAACATCTGACTTTGTCTGTGATGATTTTGGTTTAAATTGATCAGTGGTTCCTATTGTAAATGCCTGTAGTAAACGTGGGATGGAGCCATTGAGCCATGTCCACGGTGTTTGGCATTCCACGGATTGTGTTGGTTTCTTTTGCTTTAAAGTTGTGGCATATGGTGGCGTTGTTATGCTCATGCCAGGCATTGGGGCCACTATGTTTCTGACCTCTTCAAAGCTTATTTGTTTCTCTGTTCTCGCCTTTTGTATGGTCTTCTCTTTTCTCCACTAAGGGCAATCTTTCGAGGATGACATATGTTTGCCCTCACAATTAACAAATTTAATTATATCATTAGTACATGGCTCTTCATGTTTTTGGCCGCATTTGTGGCAGACAGGCTGACCTCTGCACGTATTCTGGCTATGACCGAACTTTTGACATTTGAAACATCGGAGTGGATTTGGGATATAAACATCCACTCCGACATTCATATAACCTTTTTTTTTACTGATTTTTGTGGGTTGAGGAGTATTGAAATTGAAAATGTAAGTATTTGTGATTATTTCATTTCCATGTTTCCTGATTTTAACCCTTTTGACTCCTGTTACTCCTTGCATTTTCATTTCATTTATGATTTCTTGTTCGTCAATATCGGCAAGCTCACGAGTGCGTACAACACCTCTGCTGTTATTGAGGGTTTTGTGAGCTTCCGCTCTAACTTCAACATCTAAAAGCTTTTGAGTTTTTAAAAGATTGAAAGACTGTATATTTGAAGTACATTCAATCAAAATGCCACCTGATCTTGACTTCATAACATTTTTAACTGTCCCAACGATTCCTTTAGTAGCCTTCTCTAATGCAAAGGGGTTGAAATTTATTGCTTTGTTTTCTTTCTTTGGTTGAATAAAAATGAATTTTGGCCAATGTTTAGAAGGCTTTGACGAATCATATTCAGTGTCAGAGTCAGAGGAATTTGAATTGTTAGATGGTTCATACTGTCGTTTTGTTTTTGGTTGCCGTATTTGGAGATTTAAAGATTCATTGCTTCGGCTCCCACCCACCCACCACGGAGTACAACAAGGGGTAGGGTTACTGCCATGCAGTGAACCCACCGGATTGCCAGTATACCCACATACTTGGTATGGAGCAGTATACTCAGTCAGTGTTGATGCTGAAGTATACCACTGACTGACTGGCCCGTGTGTGGAAGTGTCATGTCTTCAGATGGCGGCCATCCAACCAATCACTTTACAAAGCACTGTAATAAAAGTTGCCACGTATAACCGAAACAGGCAGTGCAGCAAAACTAAGTATTTGTTAAAAATAGAACGTTTAAAAACAGTACACAATGGCAATTATGGTATGTGATTAAAAGAAATGACTGATTGAATGACCACCAAATTCCCCCCGATGTGACACCCTGAATTGTTTGGGTTGGGGGCTCCCGATTGGCCAGAACGGACCATCCAACCATTCTTTTCCCAAGGTTGGGGGCAAAGCAGTGTGTTGGACATTATCTCCAAAATGGAGACTAGGGCCAAAGCAGTGTTTACGACCTGATTTCCATCTTGGAAACTGCCCTAACCGGGGCCACTAGTCCTCAACTGCCAGGATTCCTTCCTCCGGGGCCTTCGGATCGCACCTCACGGGAGAACAAGGTGCCTGCAAGATGGCATTAGCAGGATTGACCATTTTGGTCCGGAGCTGCGTATTCAAATATTTCGCAGCAGACCAACTCAGTTGAGCAAATCTGCTAATAAAAAACCAGCAAACCTGCCCAATTGAGCAGGCCATCCTCTATCCGCCACCTGAGGACCCGCCTAGTAGTGGATGGTCAACCCCTCCTAGGCTTTCGTTAGATATCTCGTTATAGTTCTATTCAACCCAAAATACCAGTAGTCACCGGCCTCTCCTACACTAAGCGGTTTGCTGCCGCCTTCTGAAATAGAGAAGTCCCCCACTTTCCACCTTCGAGTAGGCTCTATTTTATGACCACGGGTGTCTCCTTGCTTTTGTTTTCCTTCAGTTCGAGATCCATTTATCCCCACATCTCTGAACAATTGTCAGCATTTTCTTCAGCCTCTCTTTGCTCGCTCTAGGACACTAGTACCATATCCACGAAAAATAATCCTTGTATATCCAAGTACCCAACTGGTACCAACTCTTCTCTTTGAAGAGGTTTATCTCCTAAGTCTTTGATGTTCGATGCAAAACGTATCAGTGAGAAAATACAACTCTGTTTGAGGCCTATTTGTTGTTGCATAACCCAGGCTTTGTTTACTTAGTACATCTCTTTACAGTGTTTTCAAGATAAACAAACTCACCCCAAACCTAAAGTCTAAAGCTTTCGCCACATTCCCCTCCTCCATACCCTACCATTTGCTTTCTAACATCCAGAAACGCAATAGACATCTTTTTCATTGTGGCTTTGAGTTGATTCTCTCAGTGTGAACATATGGTATGTTACTCCTTTTCCATTCCTGAAACCATTCTGAAATTATCCCTCACACCCCTCTCTTAGGTCAGCTTCTGTAGTCTCTTTTATAATATTGCTACTTACCGATAATACTAAAGTTAACGTAATAATTTATCCTGTTTTCACCGCCATGGATGTTAGTGGTAGTCATCAGTGACCCAACAGACACGTTTTTTCTGTTAAGTTATTTTGATTTCGGTCAGACTTCTTGATCTTCAACCGACAAACTCAGTACAGGGAGTTTGATACGGAATTGGCGAGGAAGAGGGAGGCAACCACCAGCAGTTTTGTCGGAAAATGATAGGTTCTGTCGGATTTGGTTTCTAAAATAATAGCCCATCCTCACTATTGGAAGATAGAACAATCACTGCTTAGGGTCAACATGAAAGAAATTACATTTTTTAGGCAGACTTTTTTATTTTTTTCAAACTTTAAGGGGTTAACTCGTATTTCAGCACCTTTCTATGCTTTGCAATGCCACTATTTTTCGGAAAGTTTCTGGTCTTGCCCCACCATCGGGAAAAAGATATTGACTCCACAGCCCAAGTACGTTGAAGTAAAAATATTTTATGATGCACATTAGTAGTGTGCTTTTTGGTGCTCTGTTCGTGCAAGATATGTTCATATGTGCTCACGAAATAAAGTTTGTGATGAATTATAAAACGTCTATGGAGAATCTCAAGTTAAATTTCCAAATTCAACATGCACTCACTTCGTGCTTCAGCAGCATTTGGCAGAAATAAACATATTCGGAAAAACATGATTTTCTCAAATTTGCTGTGGAGACTCCCAAGGTAATTGAAATGGCTTACAAAAAACGTGCGTCAGTGGGGTTTTCAATGTTACGAAAAATGGGACCAAGAACATGCAGTTACTGTAGGGTTTCCCATAGACATTTTTCACTTCGTACGAAAATACCCATTTTTGAAGTAGAAAATGTCTATGGGGCCTCCCACGTTAAATCGCAGCTTTCATCTGCGTGCTCCAAGATTTTTCGGACAGCACGTTTTTTTCGCGATCGTTTTCTTCGAATCGAATCGTGCCCGTTTTGATGTCAGTGACTGAATTTTGAAGATGGTGGATGACAATGCCGAAGATCTCGATATTTTGTGATGCTTGTTTTTTGGTTGGAAATTTTTGTAATTTTCCTTCAATGTAAAAAGAGAGGTTTTGCAAGACATTTTCTAAAACCAATCGAAGTCACGTGACTATGATATCACAATGAACTGTGATATTTGTGCAATCGATCGCCGAGTTATTTTGGATTTACTCGAAGCAGTAAGCAAATGAAGAGACATTCACATCGAGATATGGATACTCGATCGTCATTAGAATAAAAACCCCTGAAAGTTGGGTTATTCACATCACGTTTCATCGCTTTGTACTTATGATCGAGTCGTCCTTGTGAGGGATACCTTCAATTTTGAAGATGGTCGATGAGAACTGAGAAAATTTGTTTTGTCATCTCTTTGATCCCTGAGAACTCTCACCACTCTGCATTGTGAGAGAGTCGTCAATTGTGGGGGAGGGGGGGATACCTTTGATTAGAAGAATGTCTTTTGACAAGTATTTGAATCAATATTTTTTGTTAACCCTCTGATCACGAATGAGCAAAATACTTTTCTTGTGTGCTCACCTGAAAGATTGATCATACGCTGACCCAAAGGAGTGAAATATGTTATCCTTCGGATCCCAGACAAATGATGTACGTCCACCCTCCTCCTAAATGAGTGAACTATTTCTTGTGTGCACTATCCGAAGGAATGATCATAAACCAGTGGTTTTTATTAAGACTGTGATCTCCAAATGGGTGAAATATTTTCTTGTGTGCGTTAACTTGAAGGATTGATGGCATGATATCCTGAAGGAGTGATGTATTTTTATGTTAACCCTCTTATCCCGAATGAGAGAAATTTTTAATATTCGGAAAAACACGATTTTCTCAAATTTGCTGTGGAGAATCCCAAGGTAATTGAAATGGCTTACAAAAAACGTGCGTCAGTGGGGTTTTCAATGTTACGAAAAATGGGACCAAGAACATGCAGTTACTGTAGGGTTCCCCATAGACATTTTTCACTTCGTACGAAAATACCCATTTTTGAAGTTGAAAATGTCTATGGGGCCTCCCACGTTAAATCGCAGCTTTCATCTGCGTGCTCCAAGATTTTTCGGACAGCACGTTTTTTTCGCGATCGTTTTCTTCGAATCGAATCGTGCCCGTTTTGATGTCAGTGACTGAATTTTAAAGATGGTGGATGACAACGCCGAAGATCTCGATATTTTGTGATGCTTGTTTTTTGGTTGGAAATTTTTGTAATTTTCCTTCAATGTCAAAAGAGAGGTTTTGCAAGACATTTTCTAAAACCAATCGAAGTCACGTGACTATGATATCACAATGGACTGTGATAGTTGTGCAATAGATCGCCGAGTTATTTTGGATTTACTCGAAGCAGTAAGCAAATGAAGAGACATTCACATCGAGATATGGATACTCGATCGTCATTAGAATAAAAACCCCTGAAAGTTGGGTTATTCACATCACGTTTCATCGCTTTGTATTTATGATCGAGTCGTCCTTGTGAGGGATACCTTCAATTTTGAAGATGGTCGATGAGAACTGAGAAAATTTGTTTTGTCATCTCTTTGATGCCTGAGAACTCTCACCACTCTGCATTGTGAGAGAGTCGTCAATTGTGGGGGAGGGGAGGGGATACCTTTGATTAGAAGATGGTCTTTTGACAAGTATTTGAATCAATATTTTTTGTTAACCCTCTGATCACGAATGAGCAAAATACTTTTCTTGTGTGCTCACCTGAACGATTGATCATACGCTGACCCAAAGGAGTGAAATATGTTATCCTTCGGATCCCAGACAAATGATGTACGTCAATCCTGTTCCTAAATGAGTGAACTATTTCTTGTGTGCACTATCCGAAGGAATGATCATAAACCAGTGGTTTTTATTAAGACTGTGATCTCCAAATGGGTGAAATATTTTCTTGTGTGCGTTAACTTGAAGGATTGATGGCATGATATCCTGAAGGAGTGATGTATTTTTATGTTAACCCTCTTATCCCGAATGAGAGAAATTTTTAATATTCGGAAAAACACGATTTTCTCAAATTTGCTGTGGAGAATCCCAAGGTAATTGAAATGGCTTACAAAAAACGTGCGTCAGTGGGGCTTTCAATGTTACGAAAAATGGGACCAAGAACATGCAGTTACTGTAGGGTTTCCCATAGACATTTTTCACTTCGTACGAAAATACTCATTTTTGAAGTAGAAAATGTCTATGGGGCCTCCCACGTTAAATCGCAGCTTTCATCTGCGTGCTCCAAGATTTTTCGGACAGCACGTTTTTTTCGCGATCGTTTTCTTCGAATCGAATCGTGCCCGTTTTGATGTCAGTGACTGAATTTTGAAGATGGTGGATGACAACGCCGAAGATCTCGATATTTTGTGATGCTTGTTTTTTGGTTGGAAATTTTTGAATTTTCCCTCAATGTCAAAAGAGAGGTTTTGCAAGACATTTTCTAAAACCAATCGAAGTCACGTGACTATGATATCACAATGGACTGTGATAGTTGTGCAATCGATCGCCGAGTTATTTTGGATTTACTCGAAGCAGTAAGCAAATGAAGAGACATTCACATCGAGATATGGATACTCGATCGTCATTAGAATAAAATCCCCTGAAAGTTGGGTTATTCACATCACGTTTCATCGCTTTGTATTTATGATCGAGTCGTCCTTGTGAGGGATACCTTCAATTTTGAAGATGGTCGATGAGAACTGAGAAAATTTGTTTTGTCATCTCTTTGATCCCTGAGAACTCTCACCACTCTGCATTGTGAGAGAGTCGTCAATTGTGGGGGAGGGGAGGGGATACCTTTGATTAGAAGATGGTCTTTTGACAAGTATTTGAATCAATATTTTTTGTTAACCCTCTGATCACGAATGAGCAAAATACTTTTCTTGTGTGCTCACCTGAAAGATTGATCATATGCTGACCCAAAGGAGTGAAATATGTTATCCTTCGGATCCCAGACAAATGATGTACGTCAATCCTCCTCATAAATGAGTGAACTATTTCTTGTGTGCACTATCCGAAGGAATGATCATAAACCAGTGGTTTTTATTAAGACTGTGATCTCCAAATGGGTGAAATATTTTCTTGTGTGCGTTAACTTGAAGGATTGATGGCATGATATCCTGAAGGAGTGATGTATTTTTATGTTAACCCTCTTATCCCGAATGAGAGAAATTTTTAATATTCGGAAAAACACGATTTTCTCAAGTTTGCTGTGGAGAATCCCAAGGTAATTGAAATGGCTTACAAAAAACGTGCGTCAGTGGGGTTTTCAATGTTACGAAAAATGGGACCAAGAACATGCAGTTACTGTAGGGTTTCCCATAGACATTTTTCACTTCGTACGAAAATACCCATTTTTGAAGTAGAAAATGTCTATGGGGCCTCCCACGTTAAATCGCAGCTTTCATCTGCGTGCTCCAAGATTTTTCGGACAGCACGTTTTTTTCGCGATCGTTTTCTTCGAATCGAATCGTGCCCGTTTTGATGTCAGTGACTGAATTTTAAAGATGGTGGATGACAACGCCGAAGATCTCGATATTTTGTGATGCTTGTTTTTTGGTTGGAAATTTTTGTAATTTTCCTTCAATGTCAAAAGAGAGGTTTTGCAAGACATTTTCTAAAACCAATCGAAGTCACGTGACTATGATATCACAATGGACTGTGATAGTTGTGCAATCGATCGCCGAGTTATTTTGGATTTATTCGAAGCAGTAAGCAAATGAAGAGACTTTCACATCGAGATATGGATACTCGATCGTCATTAGAATAAAAACCCCTGAAAGTTGGGTTATTCACATCACGTTTCATCGCTTTGTATTTATGATCGAGTCGTCCTTGTGAGGGATACCTTCAATTTTGAAGATGGTCGATGAGAACTGAGAAAATTTGTTTTGTCATCTCTTTGATCCCTGAGAACTCTCACCACTCTGCATTGTGAGAGAGTCGTCAATTGTGGGGGAGGGGAGGGGATACCTTTGATTAGAAGATGGTCTTTTGACAAGTATTTGAATCAATATTTTTTGTTAACCCTCTGATCACGAATGAGCAAAATACTTTTCTTGTGTGCTCACCTGAAAGATTGATCATACGCTGACCCAAAGGAGTGAAAAATTTTATCCTTCGGATCCCAGACAAATGATGTACGTCAACCCTCCTCCTAAATGAGTGAACTATTTCTTGTGTGCACTATCCGAAGGAATGATCATAAACCAGTGGTTTTTATTAAGACTGTGATCTCCAAATGGGTGAAATATTTTCTTGTGTGCGTTAACTTGAAGGATTGATGGCATGATATCCTGAAGGAGTGATGTATTTTTATGTTAACCCTCTTATCCCGAATGAGAGAAATTTTTAATATTCGGAAAAACACGATTTTCTCAAATTTGCTGTGGAGAATCCCAAGGTAATTGAAATGGCTTACAAAAAACGTGCGTCAGTGGGGTTTTCAATGTTACGAAAAATGGGACCAAGAACATGCAGTTACTGTAGGGTTTCCCATAGACATTTTTCACTTCGTACGAAAATATCCATTTTTGAAGTAGAAAATGTCTATGGGGCCTCCCACGTTAAATCGCAGCTTTCATCTGCGTGCTCCAAGATTTTTCGGACAGCACGTTTTTTTCGCGATCGTTTTCTTCGAATCGAATCGTGCCCGTTTTGATGTCAGTGACTGAATTTTGAAGATGGTGGATGACAACGCCGAAGATCTCGATATTTTGTGATGCTTGTTTTTTGGTTGGAAATTTTTGAATTTTCCTTCAATGTCAAAAGAGAGGTTTTGCAAGACATTTTCTAAAACCAATCGAAGTCACGTGACTATGATATCACAATGGACTGTGATAGTTGTGCAATCGATCGCCGAGTTATTTTGGATTTACTCGAAGCAGTAAGCAAATGAAGAGACATTCACATCGAGATATGGATACTCGATCGTCATTAGAATAAAAACCCCTGAAAGTTGGGTTATTCACATCACGTTTCATCGCTTTGTATTTATGATCGAGTCGTCCTTGTGAGGGATACCTTCAATTTTGAAGATGGTCGATGAGAACTGAGAAAATTTGTTTTGTCATCTCTTTGATCCCTGAGAACTCTCACCACTCTGCATTGTGAGAGAGTCGTCAATTGTGGGGGAGGGGAGGGGATACCTTTGATTAGAAGATGGTCTTTTGACAAGTATTTGAATCAAATTTTTTTGTTAACCCTCTGATCACGAATGAGCAAAATACTTTTCTTGTGTGCTCACCTGAAAGATTGATCATACGCTGACCCAAAGGAGTGAAATATGTTATCCTTCGGATCCCAGACAAATGATGTACGTAAATCCTCCTCCTAAATGAGTGAACTATTTCTTGTGTGCACTATCCGAAGGAATGATCATAAACCAGAGGTTTTTATTAAGACTGTGATCTCCAAATGGGTGAAATATTTTCTTGTGTGCGTTAACTTGAAGGATTGATGGCATGATATCCTGAAGGAGTGATGTATTTTTATGTTAACCCTCTTATCCCGAATGAGAGAAATTTTTAATATTCGGAAAAACACGATTTTCTCAAATTTGCTGTGGAGAATCCCAAGGTAATTGAAATGGCTTACAAAAAACGTGCGTCAGTGGGGTTTTCAATGTTACGAAAAATGGGACCAAGAACATGCAGTTATTGTAGGGTTTCCCATAGACATTTTTCACTTCGTGCGAAAATACCCATTTTTGAAGTAGAAAATGTCTATGGGGCCTCCCACGTTAAATCGCAGCTTTCATCTGCGTGCTCCAAGATTTTTCGGACAGCACGTTTTTTTCGCGATCGTTTTCTTCGAATCGAATCGTGCCCGTTTTGATGTCAGTGACTGAATTTTGAAGATGGTGGATGACAACGCCGAAGATCTCGATATTTTGTGATGCTTGTTTTTTGGTTGGAAATTTTTGTAATTTTCCTTCAATGTCAAAAGAGAGGTTTTGCAAGACATTTTCTAAAACCAATCGAAGTCACGTGACTATGATATCACAATGGACTGTGATAGTTGTGCAATCGATCGCCGAGTTATTTTGAATTTACTCGAAGCAGTAAGCAAATGAAGAGACATTCACATCGAGATATGGATACTCGATCGTCATTAGAATAAAACCCCCTGAAAGTTGGGTTATTCACATCACGTTTCATCGCTTTGTATTTATGATCGAGTCGTCCTTGTGAGGGATACCTTCAATTTTGAAGATGGTCGATGAGAACTGAGAAAATTTGTTTTGTCATCTCTTTGATCCCTGAGAACTCTCACCACTCTGCATTGTGAGAGAGTCGTCAATTGTGGGGGAGGGGAGGGGATACCTTTGATTAGAAGATGGTCTTTTGACAAGTATTTGAATCAATATTTTTTGTTAACCCTCTGATCACGAATGAGCAAAATACTTTTCTTGTGTGCTCACCTGAAAGATTGATCATACGCTGACCCAAAGGAGTGAAATATGTTATCCTTCGGATCCCAGACAAATGATGTACGTCAATCCTCCTCCTAAATGAGTGAACTATTTCTTGTGTGCACTATCCGAAGGAATGATCATAAACCAGTGGTTTTTATTAAGATTGTGATCTCCAAATGGGTGAAATATTTTCTTGTGTGCGTTAACTTGAAGGATTGATGGCATGATATCCTGAAGGAGTGATGTATTTTTATGTTAACCCTCTTATCCCGAATGAGAGAAATTTTTATAATTCATTAACATTTTTTTTAGAATTCTAAATTTGTCACGGAGATTCCACCCAGCTATTTATCTCTTTGTTTGGGGAAGTTTTTGAAGGTGGGAGACTTCCCCTGGGAATATATTACTGGGTTATTTTGGTAAGCTGTGAATGTATGAAACAGACAGACAGACAGACAGACAGACAGACAGACAAACAGACAGACAGACGGACGGACGGACGGACGGACGGACGGACGGACGGACGGACGGACAGACAGACAGACAGACAGACACCACGGTTTGGAAGTTCTCAGTCTATATTCAGAAAGGTATACATATATTCGATAAATGCGCATTTGCCACTATTGTGCAGCAGTTGATAATCTTTGGCAACAGTCAGTCGACGAGAAATTTTATACATTTCAAATGTTGTGCAAGAAACGGGAATTTCCCCAAATCATTTTTCCTTTCCGGAGCTGGTGAAACAGACTGACGCAGTAAAAATTTTGTATGTTATGAAATAAATTTGCCCACAAAACGTTTTACTGTAAACGGGTTCAAGAAATATGTTCTCACTTCAAATGGGTCAAATGTTTATATTTCAAACGCATACAATTCTTATAGTCAATGATCTTGAAGTCAAATAATTGGCGATCCCAATTCATAAACTCACTCGGGTAGGAGATGACAAGTCTCTGTTCAAAAGCTGATTGTACACCCCCTTGTCGACACTCCAGAGCGTACATTGTTCACCGAATCGGTAAATCTAAAATCCCCGGGTGTTGTTTTTGATTGAAAAGGGAATATCCAAAAGTTTATGAAATGACAATAGGATTCATTTTTTGTCATCGACAAAACTTGTTTTAAATAAACCAATTATGATACTGCCGCGAACTTGCACAATGACTTCGTTGGCATCAGTTTAATATATCAACGTTTAAGCGATCTCGCCAGTTCTATGCCGAGTTCAAAACCACAAGGGGCGGCAAAGTAACTACCGCACTTTAGTAAACGAGTAAACCAACGCATTAGAGTGCATTTATGTTTAGGGATGAAATAAACAACACAAGAATTGCCATTCATTTAAATTTACTAGTTCTTTCTAAAACAGTCAAAACGGAGATCAGAGACAATCATCCAAAGCTTGTCTTTTTACATCCTAACACAAATCTCAGAGGAAAGTTTGAAAAGAACCAATCAAGGAAAAAATAAACATACCTTTATAATCTGGACTGTCTTTGTTTATAAATGTAATGTATCTCTCTCTCTCTCTCTCTCTCTCTCTCTCTCTCTCTCTCTCTCTCTCTCTCTCTCTCTTTCACTTTGGTAATGCGTGAATTTCCGCATTCGCTAACGTCGATATTTCTTGACGAACAGATGTTTCCCACACGACGGTTATAATTTATTATATAGGCGTAGTTTTCAGTCTCCTTATTTAGTCATTGTGTAATGGGCGAGTTCTGTTGTGAAGGGGGAGTGTTATTAACGGTTACACAATCCCCATAATGGACGACCCCAGTCTCTATTTTTAGCCATCTTGTAATCAGGGTTTTTATTATCATTAGCAGACCCAGCAGTTCCAGTCTCCATATTTCGCTCTTGGGCAGTCGTCTTTTTTTAATTATTTTGAAGAGGTCTGGAAAGTTCTATCCTGATTCCAAAACCACAAAAGGACGTCAAGGTAGCTACCACACTTAATAAAAGAGTAAACCACGTGTTTGACAGCATTCATGTTTAGGTGAAATAAACAAAAACAAGAACTATTATTCATTAAAAAACGTTAATTTACACGTTCTTCCCATACAGACAAGCACACTTTTGAGAAGCCATTCAACGCTTGTCTTAACAAATAATATCCTAACACCTGGAATTTATACATCAACATAATGCCACGCGTGTCTCAGAGGAAGGGTTGAAAGAACCAGTCAAGAAAATTCACACACCTTTCATGGAATCCCAAATGGCAGGATGACATAGAAATTGATTTACGTGGATCTATACTGACCTCTCTGGCTATGCTAAAATCCATGCCACCTCTTTTTAAAATCAGAGAAGAAAAACATCCCAAACCGCGTGATCGTCACTGTTAATTTTTTATGTGGTCATTATTGGCTGCACTACTTTCAGTATTATAACACGGAGATTCAAAGTAATAAAACGATTTGGTGGACTTACCTGCTAGCCGAACACCAGAAAACAAGCAAATGAAGTAGGAGACTCTAGAGATTGCACCTACCAAGAATGAACTAAAGAAAACTGACGTTCAGCAGAATGAAGTTAAGAAAAACGAACTTACCACTCAAATTGCAGACAGAAAATACCAATAACACAGTTACCAATCCGAATAATGAAGTTACCACTCAAACCGCAGACCAATCGAAGAACCTATCAATCTCTCCATGACAAAGCAGACGGAAAACCTGTACACCACTCAGCGACGCATTCAACGACAAAAATGCTGATATGGGAAATTGACTATGATCTGTGAACAAATTTAGTTTTTACGAATATGCCTTTGGCAATTGTCTACGAACCGAAAGTGATTGTGACAAAATAAAAAAAAATGAATTGAATGTTATATATGCTGTTACATTGTCTTCTTGAAATGCCCTTACAAGTACCCAGATATAGAAATCGCTGGTTTCTGTGACAACCATCCTCCAGTAATATACTACAACACCATGGGCATCCTCCAATAAGAGATGACTTGGGGAGTCATAACACTCAAAAGAAAGAAGTTTCCACTGAAATGAAGGATTTCACCAAGAACAATGACGTTCAGAAGTTTGAGGTTTCAAGGTTGGACCAATCTACAGACCAATCCAAAGAAGAAAAACAGTCGGGAGAGAAGAAGAATTATGCTACCCCCACAGAAGACTGAAGATTTGTTTTCACTTCTCCAATGGATAGAGAACCTGAAAACCAAACTAAGAATGAAGTTTTGGACTTATCATCCGACAGAGCACCTTGAACTTGAACTCTCATAATCCATTATGCCACTGCACATAAGATGAAAAAGCTGTACAAAACCAAAATTAGAATTGTGTGAGGGATTCAATTGTGAAACTTAGTTTTTTCGTTTTATTTTTAAATTTACCAATTAATGTTGTCATACTGTACTCACAGACCTTGAAATGTGCAAGTCAATCCTGTATTCCTAGAAGATTAAGTAATAATTCAATCCTACACCCTTGCCGGGCTGTACGATTGAACTACCGCAGATACCCCCTCCCTAATTCGGTATAAAATAAAAAACAACACAACAAAGCCAGGCTACCAACATTCAGTTGACGAACATACAGATTGAAGAACCGAAACAGAATAAGGCAACAAGAAAAATCTTCTTCAGAGACCAACAAAAAATCTTTGATCAGATGGTTATCAATCTCTCCAGGACCAAGAGGATGGAAGCACTACACACCACCCAGAGACGTATCCGATGAAGAAGGTGATTTGGGTAATTGACTATGAATTGTGATTGTCGATGAAGATGCCTTTGGCAATTGACTAAGAAGTGAATAACTTGATTGTATACTGTGATTGCACCAGAATAAAATTGAATGGAATGTTACAGTTTTCACCATTTTACAAGATGGAAAAGACAAAGTACCATCTTTCAAACAAAATATAACAAAATATTTTGTTGGCGTTGGTAACAAAAGCTTCTTATTTTTAGCTGCACGGTGCGCTAACATGTAATTGAGTAACTGAAAGTAACAATTACAAGTAGAGTAAATAAATATATATATATATTCTTCTGCTTCGTGTTCCTGATAAAATGTTCAGGGGTTTAGAAGGTAATTGCTTCAAAGACAAAGACAAAGTATATTATCAGGTATTAGGATGTAAAGCCATGCACATCTCCATTATCTGGAGAGAGAAGCCATTGAAAGTGAAAAAGAATATTCCACATTCTGAATGGGGTAACTTTTCTTATATTAAAACAATATTTTTCTTAATACTCGTCAATCAAACATCTTCTCTCTAAAGGTATCGCCAACAATAGACGACTCGATCATAACACATAGCGAAGTGCGTTCTTTTATGGGAGGGTTAACAAAAATATTCTCTCAAAGTACTCGTCGATTGACCATCATCTAATGAAAGGTATCCATTATGATAGACGGCTCGATCGTAATACAGTGCAATGAGAGTTCGAAGATCAGGGAGTCGACAAAAATATTTTTCTCAATACTCGTTAATCGGCCATCTTCAAGATTAAACATATCCCATCAAAACGTCTTATTAAAGGTGTCCCTAACGATAGACGACTCGATCGTAATACAGAGCTACAAGAGTCTGGTGATCAGAGTTAACAAAAAATATTGTCTTAATACTCTTCAATCGACCATCTTCTAAATTAAAGGTATCCCTCAAAATAGACGACTCGATCATAAATACAAAGAGATCTGACTTGATGTGAATAATCTAACTGTATTTTCCTTTTCCGATGATGACTGACTATTTATATCTCGATGTGTTTGTCCGTCCATTTACTTACTGTTTCAAGTGATTCAAAAATAACCTGGCGACCGATTGCAAAACTATTACAGTACATTCGGGATCACGGTACCTCAGTGGTTACGGCATTGAACTTCAAACCGAATGGTTCACGGTTCAATCCCGCGAGGTGGTGCTGTGTACTAAGGGGTAATGCCCATCGATGGTGCACTTGTCTACAACCACTGCTAACTCTGCTTGTGTGGAGTTAGTACGTTGGGAAGTCGACAGTTGCTCGGTGTTCTCTTCGGGTTTTCCAGCTTCCTCCACCGGTAACACACAGGACGACACTCACGTGTGAATGGGTTGATCGATATGGCACGAGTGCCAGCGTGGAAGGATAAAACTCGAGGCCTGTGGCCTCTCGTTGTATCCTCCCACGATGACACAAGTGCGATATCGATCAACCTATTCACTCGCGCGTGTCGTTCTGTATTTATTACATGCCTTCACGTCTATTATTAGGACACTCAGCAATTCTTTTGACAACTATCAACAGAAAAACACATTTTATCGCCAACCAAATTTACAAGGGGGACCCCTGTTACTATTTCGTCCCCTGAATTCCAATGTGTTGTATGTGGTCACTGGCACATAGAACACATTGCAACTCAGCTGACCATATTTAGCTACAGCTAGGGATTCAAATTGTAATTGCGGTGTACGATTTGTAGAAAATCCCAGTGAAATTTTACTTCTATTTAAAAATAGTTTGTCAACGATTTCCATTCCACACATGTGTGCAGAACGGATTTTCATTTTCCACATGGTTTAGTGCTGCTGTAGATATGGATTTCATAGAACAGGCGTGTAACAAAAACTGTCCAACATGAGGTGACCTTGGCTGTCGAAAGTGTCGTTAAACCCAATAAATAAATCCCTGTCCATTGTGGCGCCATAGTCACTTGACCTCGATTAGGGTTAGAAAATGTCTCCCAGAACCTCTCGTCCGACATTGAAGGAAATGACATCAAAAACATTTCCAATCAAAAAACAAATATCACAAAACCTCGAGATCTTCCTCGTTGTCATTGACCAGAAACGTTTCCAAAATTCACTGTCACTGACATTTCCAACTCAAAAAATGTGCATGATTCGAAAAAAAAACTATCACGAAACAACGTACTATCCAGAAAATATTGGAGCACGCCGACGAAAAAAACACATTCGAGCAGATGAAAATCTCGATTTATCGTGGGAGACATTATACATTTTCCACTTCACAAACGAGCTCACTTTTGTATGAAATGGAAAATATCTATGGGAAATCCCATAATAGCGGCATGCTCAGAATTCTGAGTTCCTAAGTGCGCCAAAAAGGATTTTCAGTGTTACAGAAAATGGACCTGTGAGCATGCCACTGTGTCTGGTCTAGCGGTTTAATTAGTGCTGCTGGCGAAACAAATATTGAATGTATGAGCTTATATCGCATCGGCAACTATTGGTTTAACTTACCGACTCTTCTGAATTTGGATGGCGTTGGTGCAAGAATATGAGTCTAATCCAATGGCGAAAGATTCGGAGGATGAAAAACGTATTTCTAACGCAAAGGGAAGGGCCAGCAGGAAGGTTAAGCAGAAAAGACTCAAGAGAGTGAAGGCAAAGAATGTTCCACACAGTGCTACAGCAGCTTCTAGCACATCTGCGGTACCAAACCACGAGAATTTTCCATGGCAGTGTGGAGAATGCACAAACGATGAGTATTTATTATTGAGAGGTCTCGTACTGCATTGGTTACAAGAAAAAACGACGCGAAAGACATGGTGGCCTTTAGTACATCAATTGGGCGATTGGAAAGGGCGCTTCCAAAAAGGATTGATATTGGTTCCAATCAAAATATTTGAGCTATTATCGAAAATGGGTACAAAATTCCTTTTTTGACATTACCTTCTGAAGCCTTTTTTGCAAAATAATTTGTCATTTCGAGCTCGCTTTTGTTGAACACGAAATAGATAGATTACTTTCTAGAGGCTGCATTGTACTTACACAAACCCAACCGTTGGTAAGAAAAATAAGCCTCGTCCGGTCTTGAATCGCTGTCATATTATTCTACGTTTAGCTCAGTTTCACTTCAAGTACGAAGCTACCAAAACTGCTTTGGATATGTTTGGGAATGGTGTCTTTTTTTTTTACTTTTGACTTATAAGAATTTACCCTCAACATTTTAAATATTTAGGCTTTTCGTGGAAATATGTTGACGGTCAGCTTTCTTGTGTGTGGTCCTGCCATTTGGTTTGGGAACTGCAAATTATATATTTCGTCAAGATTACGAGGTTAGTAGTTGCCTATTGTCGATCGCTAAGGTTGAGAATTATAATGTTTCTCCATTCTCATTCTGAGGCCATGTGGGCAAGAAGTTAGGTGAGGTCTGATTTAATGGATCTAGGCTTTTTGATTGCAGAGGAAAGCTCCTTTCGTTCACCATGTTAGCGGGTGCTCCACGTTGCGCGTCAGATGTTTGGCATGCATTGTTGATCAGGTTGTTTCCCTTAATCTTGTGTGTGGCTATATTGTACTGTGCCCAACGAAAGGTATGCTCGGATGTATTTTATCCACGTCTAGTTGGAACGCGCTGGTAGTCATCCAGGATGATGTAGAGGCAGAGCTTCTTTTTTTCGATAAGTAATTTTTCAAAATTGAATGAGTTCGGTTCGAACCATAATATATTACTCAAAGTTCGCTAAGCACCAAATATTTGACACAGCATTGTGAAATTTGCTTGGGACATATTTGCGATATTTTTGGTGGATATGATTGAGGAATGTATTGTGATGGTCCCCAGTGTTTACATTAGCTCTCTTGAAAGGCAGACTTTTCGTGACAGTCATGAAAATCAGGTACCCTTGATTTTCATGATGTTTTCATGTACTGTCTACATGTACATGACATGTGCAGGGTATTCAATCTTCATTTCAATACAAACCCTTGTGATTTAATCAATGAATATGGCAAATGCAAATGTAAGAAGACATTTGTCTGAAGCAGAAATGTGGTGGGCTGTAGGGATGGTGGTGCAAGGGGTTACGCATCGTCAGGTTGGTGAAGCCCTTGGTGTGCACCATACGGTGATCACCAGAGCCTAGGCAAGATTTCAGCAGTATCGCACACCAGTAGGACGGCAGGGCAACATCTGCAGCTGAAGACCGGTTTTTGATCATTCAGGTCCGTAGGAACCGCTTTGACACAGCAACCCAGCTTCGCAGTGACTGCAGAATGCACCCGGGGTAAATGTTTCGACGCAGACAATCCGAGCAAGGTTGCACGAAGGTGGTCTCCGATCGAGGAGATCATGTATTCGCATTCCACTGTCCCAGAACCACTGCCAGGCACGATATGAATGGGCCATGGGCCACGTTGGATGGACCAGAGAAGATTGGCGACCTGTCCTTTTTACAGATGAGTCAAGGTACTACCTAGACCACATAGATAGGCGTTCTCAGGTATGGAGAAGACCAGGAGAGCGATTCGATTCAGCCAACATTGCTGTGCATGGCCGCTATGGTAGAGGGTCAATCATGGTCTGGGGCGTCATCAGCTGGGATGGACATACAGAGCTCTGTGTCCTTCAACGTGGTACATTGACGGCACAGCGGTATATTGATGAGATCCTGGATGTCCACGTCAGATTGTATGCAGGTTCATTCTGATGGACGATAATGCCCGTCCTCATGTTGCCCATGCTGTCGGGGAGTACCGACAGAGGGAGGGATTGAGCACATGGACTGGCCAGCTAGATCCCCTGACCTCAATCCAATCGAACATGTCTGGAATGAGTTGCAGCTTGCAATTTCGGCCCGTCCAGTCCAGCCAAGAAGTGCCCAGGAGCTTGGTGCCATGCTGGTCCAAGAATGGAACAACATCCCACAAAGGACAACCAGGAACCTGACTGGGAGCATGAGAAGGCGTTGACAAGCTGTAATTAACAGTAATGGGTCCTATACTCGATAATGAAGCCATACCAGTTCACTCCGCCAACTTTTTGGCATATTGAAAAATGTCCTCTTTTACCAATAACATCCATTTTCCATGGTTATTGTATTCAAAAGCTAAAAAATAATGTAAAACACCAATAAAATCTTAATTTCTGTACTTAAATCATTAAAGATATAATTAAATAAAAAATATATACACTTTTCATTACAATATTTCAACCAAAACGTAAAACAGGTAGTTGGATGTACTTGGTGCTTGGCAAACTTTGAGCAGTATATTAGCATTTCTTTTGATTTCTACATTCAACCAGGAGCATGGAATGATCAAGAGGCATTTTGCTGTTCAGCCGGCAGGAAAGGTCACTGTTGTATGGTGAAGAATAGCTTCACTCCATTGACTGAAAGGTCGACCTTGCTGTGACGTAGAAAGGGACTGGGTGCCCGGTTGACGTTTTGTTGAGAAGGCGTTCAATCTTAGTGCAATACTCTCTTCACAATGGGTGATTGGGGATTGAGATTCTACTGAACACTTAGGAAGCTCAACCTGGGGAGAGATCGTGGCAATGCAGAGTTTTATGCAGTTTCTTGCAGAAAAAGGATCAAGTGTAAAGTGTTTTCAGATACTCAGAATGTTTAAAAAATTTTGATAGCAGACAGTGCAAACAGAAGCCTGTGAGAAAATGTTCTTGACATCCATAGTGTATATGACGAAAATAATATCAACATTTTTGTCTGCTGCAGTGATTCCAAAGTTTTCGAGAATTTCGACATTTTAGGTGTCCTCCTACTGTGGATCGTTTTGCACCTTCTTTCAACGCGCAATGTAACCTTTTCAATAGTCGATGGTGGTGTAGAGAAACTGAGGGTGTTAATGCAATTCATCACAATTGGTCACGTAAGAACAATTGGTTAGTTCCGCCAGTGCGACTGGTTATTCCTACACTCAGGAAACGGGAAAGTGATCGAGCCGTGGTGACGTTAATTGTACCTGAATGGAAAACTGTACCCTTTGGCTCTTTGTTTATGACCCAGTAAGTTTCTATTTCATCAAAAAAGTTTATGAAGTTCTGTTCTTGCATGATGTCACAGTTAAAGGCATGGCTAACAATGATATTCTCGGAGGAAAACCGTCAGCTTTAAAATTGTGTTCACAATCAGCTTTGTGTGAGATGCCTAGTCTTGTTCATATGATAATTTGTTTATATTTTCTTTCAGATGTAAATTTAAGGAGGAGTATTCGGGATCGAATTTTGGCGTCAGGTATTTGTGATTTTGATGGACATTATGAGGATAGACTAACATTTTACTTCCTTTCGTCGAAAAGTGACAATACTCTATCCAAATATTTTTATGCTTTTGATAAATGGAAAAACCTCGCTGTTCGGAAACATTTGCACATACTTCCCGCTCAACCAATACATGTTGTCATGTTTTACGGAGTTATTATATGCTCTCCTCCATTCTGTAATGGTTGCTGTTTACGGTTTGAAATGGGTTCAATCTATAAACGATCTTTCTGATCCCACTGACGATTGGTTAAAAAGATTTTAGATTCGGCGAAAAGTCGAATAATAAGGTAATAAGAAAGACGCATTTTCACAGATATGACGATACCGCATTTCACTAGATTTTATGACATTACATACGTGTGCCCAATTTGGTCAAAATCGTACAGCTTGTTTTCGAGCAGTTCAACAGACAAAATTCAGGGAGGAAAAAAAAAAACAAAAAAAAACAAAGAAATAGAGAAGAAAAATTTTGAAAAAGAAGAATAACAATAGTCTTTCCCAAACTGGGTTTGGGAAAGCCTAATGACGATTCATCAAGGTCGGTTATTGTGAAAATTAACACAGCATTACACGTTGAAGAAAAGTTCCATTCATTGTTTCTTTTCCATAGAACGTGAGGTGTTACTTTCCGAAATGTGAATGACGAGAGTATTCATGTCAGCGTTATGATTATGATCAATAACTCGAATTGGTGATTGTTTTGAGGTGGAAATTGTCAACTCCGATATGCGCTGCAAGTTTGTTGTTTGGTCTTCATTGGAATATTTAGTGGTTGAAGAGTCTTACAAATGAAATGCTTCTGTTCAACTGACGGCTTTTGATATAGCTCGACAGCTGAAATGCGGTACCCACAACGAGATTTGACTGCCAGGCCCTCAAAGCCGGTGTTACAAAAGAACAGAACAACACGTCACTTCTCCAAAATAATGTGAGGTGTTACACTCGGCAGAAGAGGTATTGGCTTGCCGAAACATATTTTCTTTTTTAAATTTTTAGAATATTATTTTACAAAAATTCAATTTCTTGAACTGCAGTCCTTCTGGGGACATGGTGGGCTGGCTGTGGTTGAAAGATCTATTAGAAAGCAAGAAGCAAATATATTGGTTATATGTCTGTCGACTGACCGAAAGTTCTCAATCTCTCTAAATTCCCGGGCTTCCTTTCTATGTTCGATCGCCTTGATAATTCTAATTCCAACGCCAATCGTCGTGGCGTTGCATTTTATATATGGGGAGTAATCGTATTTTACAGTTGTCCACTGGACACAGAGGTTCATGTGTTTATTGATAGCTTGAAACGCAAACATTTGTGGATGATGAAAACAGTTTCCACAATAAAGGTCTAGGGTAGATTCAAATCCACTGTATTTGTGTCCCATAGTTATCCCCGCATTTTTGAAAATGCGGGGATATTGTCGTGATCTCCGTCCGTACGTACGTCCGTACGTCCGTCTGTCCGGGCCAAGATTGGAGGTTTAGGGGAAATTATTATTAGGGGCTACCTCCAAATTAAGGTAGTGTTGGGGTTAGGAGTGGGGTGGGTTAGGGTTAGGGGTAGCCCCAGAGTAGAGCTTAAGGTTGGGGATGGTTAGGTCCGGGGGGGGGGGGGGGTAGGGTTGGGTCAGGGGTGAGGTTTTAGTTTTAGTAACCCATAAACCGAAAAATAGCTCCTAATCCTATTGGTTTGGCTAGGGTGGGGTTGGGTCAGGGGTGGGGTGGGGTGGGGTGGGGATAGGGTTAGGGGTAGACCCAGAGTAGGGCTTAAGGTTGGGGGTTAGGTCCCGGGGTGGGTGGGGGTTAGGGTCTGGAGTGGGCTTTTAGGGTTAGGGTCAGGGTGGGGTTGGGTTAGGGTTAGGGTGTGGTTTTTGGGTGTAGGGGTGGGGTTAGTGTTAAATATAAGTTCTAGGGTGGAGGGGTGGGGTTCTGGGTAAAATAAGGTTTTGGACATACAAAATGTTTTTTTGGTAGCCCAAAAACCCGAAATGTTGGAGCGTCCGTCCGTCCGTCCGTCCGTCCGTCCGTCCGTCCGTCCGTCCGTCCGTCCATCCGTCCGTCCGTCCGTCCGACCGTCCGTACGTCACACCCTGAAAGGCTCCTAGGGTATTCAATTCGAAACGTTTAAACTATGCTGATGTGTTTAGGTAACATCTCTAGATGTGCATGAAGGTTTCGGAATTTTGATTTTGCCCTCGGTGGTTCCAGTGGGACCACTTTTATCGTTAGAAAATCTGTTTGCATCGAAAGGCTCCTAGGGTATTTAATTCGAAATGCTTAAACTATGCTAATGTGTTCAGGTAGCAGCTGGAGAGGTGCATGAAGGTTTCGGAATTTTGATTCGTCCCCCGGTGCTTCCAGTGGAACCACTTTTATCGTTAGAAAATCAGTTTTCATCGAAAGGCTCCTAGGGTATTCAATTCAAAACGTTTAAACGATGCTAATGTGTTCAGGTAACATCTCTAGATGTCCATGAAGGTTTCGGAATTTTGATTTTGCACCCGGTGGTTCCAGTGGAACCACTTTTATCGTTAGAAAATCAGTTTTCATCAAAAGGCTCCTAGGGTTTTAATTCGAAACTTTTAAACTATGCTAATGTGTTCAGGTAACATCTGTGGATGCGAATGAAGGTTTCGGTATTTTGATTTTGCCCCTAGTGGTTCCAGTGGAACCACTTTTTTCGTTAGAAAATCAGTTTGCATTGAAAGGCTCCTAGGGTATTTAATTCGAAATGCTTAAACTATGCGTATGTATTCAGGTTGCAACTCGAGATGTGCATGAAGGTTTCGGAATTTTGATTTGGCCCCCCCGGTGGTTCCAGTGGAACCACTTTTATTGTTAGAAAATCAGTTTTCATCGAAAGGCTCCTAGGGTATTTAATTCGAAACGTTTAAACTATGCTAATGTGTTCAGGTAACATCTCTAGACGTGCATGAAGGTTTCGGAATTTTGATTCGGTCCCCAGTGTTTCCAGTGGAACCACTTTTGTCGTTAGAAAATCAGTTTTCATCGAAAGGCTCCTTGGGTATTTAATTCGAAACGTTTAAACCATGCTAATGTGTTCAGGTAACATCTCTAGATGTGCATGAAGGTTTCGGTATTTTGATTTTGCCTCCGGTGGTTCCAATGGAACCACTTTTATTGTTAGAAAATCAGTTTTCATCGAAAGGCTCCTAGGATATTTAATTCGAAATGCTTAAACTATGCTAATGTGTTCAGGTAACATCTCTAGATGCGCATGAAGGCTTCGGAATTTTGATTTTGCTCTCGGTGGTTCCAGGGGGACCACTTTTATCGTTAGAAAATCAGTTTGCATCGAAAGGCTCCTAGGGTATTTAATTCGAAATGCTTAAACTATGCTAATGTGTTCAGGTAGCAACTCGAGATGTGCATGAAGGTTTCGGAATTTTGATTCGGCTCCAGGTTCTGCCACTGGAACCACTTTTATCATTAGAAAATCAGTTTTCATCGAAAGGCTCCTGGGGTATTCAATTCAAAACGTTTAAACTATGCTAATGTGTTCAGGTAGCATCTCTAGATGTGCATGAAGGTTTCGGGATTTTGATTTTGCCCCCGGTGGTTCCAGTGGAACCACTTTTATCATTAGAAAATCAGTTTTCATCGAAAGGCTCCAAGGGTATTTAATTCGAAACTTTTAAGCTATGCTAATGTGTTCAGGTAACATCTTTAGATTCGAATGAAGGTTTCGGTATTTTGATTTTGCCCTCGGTGGTTCCAGTGGAACCACTTTTATCATTAGAAAATCAGTTTTCATCGAAAAGCTCCTAGGGTATTCAATTCGAAACGGTTAAACTCTGCCAATGTGTTCAGTTAACATCCCTAGATGTGTATGAAGGTTTCAGAATTTTGATTTTGCCCCCGGTGGTTCCAGTGGAACCACTTTTTTCGTTAGAAAATCAGTTTTCATCGAAAGGCTCCTAGGGTATTTAATTCGAAATGGTTAAACTATGCTTAGGTGTTCAGGTAGCAACTCGAGATGTGCATGAAGGTTTCGGAATTTTGATTTGGCCCATGGTGGTTCCAGTGGAACCACTTTTATCATTAGAAAATCAGTTTTCATCGAAAGGCTCCTTGGGTATTTAATTCGAAGCGCGTAAACTATGCTAATGTGTTCAGGTAACATCTCTAGATGTGCATGAAGGTTTCAGTATTTTGATTTTGCCCGGGTGGATGGTTCCAGTGGAACCACTTTTATCGTTAGAAAATCAGTTTTCATCGAAAGGCTCCTAGGGTATTCAATTTGATACGTTTAAACTATGCTAATGTGTTCAAGTAACATCTCTAGATGTGCATGAAGGTTTCGGAATTTTGATTTTGCCTCCGGTGGTTCCAATGGAACCACTTTTATCGTTAGAAAATCAGTTTTCATCGATAGGCTCCTAGGGTATTTAATTCGAAATTCTTAAACTATGCTAATGTGTTCAGCTAGCAACTCTAGATGTGCATGAAGGTTTCGGAATTTTGATTCGGTCCCCGGTGGTTCCAGTGGAACACTTTTATCGTTAGAAAATCAGTTTTCATCGAAAGGCTCCTAGGGTATTCAATTCGAAACGTTTAAACTATGCTAATGTGTTCACGTAACATCTCTAGAGGTGCATGAATGTTTTGTAATTTTGATTTTGCCCCCGGTGGTTCCAGTGGAACCACTTTTATCGTTAGAAAATCAGTTTTCATCAAAAGGCTCCTAGGGTATTTAATTCGAAACGTTTAAACTACGCTAATGTGTTCAGGTAACATCTCTAGATGTGCATGAAGGTTTCGGTATTTTGATTTTGCCCCTGGTGGTTCCAGTGGAACACTTTTATCGTTAGAAAATCAGTTTTCATCGAAAGGCTCCTAGGGTATTCAATTCGAAACGTTTAAACTATGCTAATGTGTTCACGTAACATATCTAGAGGTGCATGAAGGTTTTGGAATTTTGATTTTGCCCCCGGTGGTTCCAGTGGAACCACTTTTATCGTTAGAAAATCTGTTTTCATCGAAAGGCTCCTAGGTATTTAATTCGAAACGTTTAAACTACGCTAATGTGTTCAGGTAACATCTCTAGATGTGCATGAAGGTTTTGGTATATTGATTTTGCCCCTGGTGGTTCCAGTGAAACCACTTTTATCGTTAGAAAATCAGTTTTCATCGAAAGGCTCCTAGGGTATTCAATTCGAAACGTTTAAACTATGCTAATGTGTTCAGGTAACACGTCTAGATGTGCATGAAGGTTTCGGAAGTTTGATTTTGCCCCCGGTGTTTCCTGTGGAACCACTTTTATCGTTAGAAAATCAGTTTTCATCGAAAGGCTCCTGGGGTATTTAATTCGAAATGTTAAAACTATGCTAATTTGTGTTCAGGTAACATGTCTAGATGTGCATGAAGGTTTCGGAATTTTGATTTGGCCCCAGGTGGTTCCAGTGGAACCACTTTTATCATTGGAAAATCAGTTTTCATCGAAAGCCTTCTAGGATATTTAATTTGAATCGTATAAACTATGCTAATGTGTTCATGTAGCATCACTAGATGTGTTTGAAGGTTTCGAAATTTTGATTTTGCCCCAGGTGGTTACAGTGGAACCACTTTTATTGTTAGAAAATCAGTTTTCATCAAAAGGCTCTTAGGGTATTTCATTGGTAACGTTTAAACTATGCTAATGTGTTCAGGTAACATTTCGAGATCTGCATGAAGGTTTTGGAATTTTGATTTTGATCGTTAGAAAATCAGTTTTCATCGAAAGGCTCCTTGGGTATTAATTAGAAACGTTAAGGCCATACTAAGGTGTTGTTAGGGAAATGCGGGGATACACCATTGTGTGCTTTGCACACAAATAACTCGATCTAGTTCATTATTGTCGTCAGTTGTTCCTTCGGACCCCCCCCCCCCCCCCAAACATTTATGCGCCCATCAATATAACAACTCCCTTGTTGCAATGGTAGGTGCTACACAGTATCGTGCTTTATTATAGTCTACTCATTTCCATAATACACAAACCAGATGACTAATATGTCTTAAAGTACAACAATACCAAAAATAGAGCCGGCATCAATACAATTTGTCTCCACTAAAATAAGGATAAAAATAATAATTAGTATCCAGTGCACTCCACTTTGCTAGCACCTGAAATGACTTCAAATCGTAAGGCAATCCAATTGATAGATTGGATGGTTACGCCCGTGTGACTCCGTGCGACTCCGAGCGCACAAATGTTTGAGAACACCCGAAGGAATACAATTTCTTTCTTATTCACCCTGTTCATCCGAAAGAAATATTTATTATAGGGCTCTGTTTGGTGTCACTTTGCGTCTACGTTTTTGATGTTTGCATAAACAATCCCGTCTTCTATGGTGACAATATTATCATATGGACATTTGCTTTTGACTCTATTGTATCGCTGGATGCCTGGACTAAGTGCATGATTACATGCAGTGCGCAAAAGCCTTCTTGCTATGACAACTAATTGACAGAGCAAGTGATCGAGTCTTCTCGCACTTTATTCAAATCAAGAGATTGAGAATATATCAGTTCAATAAAACAACAACTGCTTTTCTTTGAATTTGTCCAGGGCACCCATACTTTCATAGCGCATTTATTGTCAGTCTTTGCCATGTTTGTGATTCTTGCAGAGAAAAAACTTCGTCCATTTTTCATTTTATTGATTTCGTGTTCCTATGAATTATTTTTGCATGTGTCTGTGGGAATGTACCCGTCACTAAAGGAACTATACTTCTGGACTCAGTAGCTTCAGGTGTAAAGGCCAAGAATCAACCGATCTGGTTGATGCGGATCTCTTAGTCTCATCGTAAGTGAGTCGCATTGTGTGCTGAGGGTCGGGGTTATCGACTCAGCCCTGCACTATTCTCTCGATCTATCGCATTAGAATGTTGTGGGCTGGTTGCAAATAAACGTGACGCTAGTCCAGCCTCCAATAGTTCATGACACTGCGTTGATTCGATCGCCATGAGGGAAGAATTTCGGAGTGCGATATACGGTTGATGTGGAATCACAAAAGAACACTTTGGGAATCACACGCTTTATGCCGTGGAATCTTTTTTCATAGATTGCCTAATTCGTTCCTTCGCTGGAGAACATTATTCAGTGTCAATTATGAGTATGTGAGAGAAGAATGCCTTAAAAATTGAAATAATGCCACAGACCTGTTTGTAATAGCTCGGACGGGAGTTTTGTCAAACTTCACACTTTTGTAATAAAAATCGCCAGGTTTTGTCATAGTATAACCGTGGGGAACGACCATCGATATGTGCTGTAAAACAATGGTGTTCAACTGATGACTCGGAGACAAATTAAAGATGATAACAATTTAATAACGAATCTGGTATTCCAAATATCTAACTGCAATCAATATTTAATAACCGGACTTGTTGGATATCCGAACAATTTTACAGCAATAGCTCATGGGATTTCCCAATAAAATGAAGCAGAGTAACGTTTGGAAATCCAAACTATAACTGAATTCTTACTTGTGATCAAGGCTATATGTACAATATAATAAATGCGTCATGTCATAACAAGTTTACTTGATATAAAGATTACAGTAAGCTTTCACTCGGTCTTAATGATATGCCTTATTAACTTGGAGAATTGAGCTTAAATAAACAATGGAGGAAAACAATGAATAGAGGCAACAACTTGTTAACAACTTCTAGAGATGCTTGCTGTCACACGACGATGAAGAAAAATGCCAAGTTTAAAACAAATGAAATTAAATTGGACAAATTGCGAATAGTAGATTGTGAATGTAGTATAATAACAGTAAATTTGTCTTTTTGATTCGAAAGTTTATCATGGTCTGTACACGCTCCGGTGATAATAGCCTCCCCCTCCCCAACCTTTGTAATAAAATCACCAGGTTTTGTCATAGCCTCCCCCTCCCCAACCTTTGTAATAAAATCACCAGATTTTGTCATAAATCAAGATCACGAGTTTTGTAATGAAAATCGACAAGTTTTGTCATTGAAATCAACGAGTTATGTGAGACATTACGGCCATACTATAATAACATACCTGACAACCACACACACCCAACAATATCGTATGACTTTGAATTATGTACTACCCAAGGCTACAAAAAGGTAGTATAAGGTAGGTTAGTTGAACTAAGGTCTAACAGATTTTTTATGTGGGTAGAAAAATAGTATTTTTTTACAAAACCTGTTGATTTCTATGACAAAAGTTGCGATTTTTTTTATTACTTGATGACAAATTCTGGCGATTTTATTACTATTATAAGCTATGACAAAACCTGGTGACTTTGAATACAAAAGTGGGAGTTATGACAAAACACGTCAATTATTACGCTAAAATCTAAAACATAATATTGCTCGCATACTCCTTTTCAAATGAGCAGGTGACGCTAAAACTCTGTTTACAAGCACAGAGATACTCAGTTGCATTATGCAAAACTATAATACAAATTATAATGCATACCTACCTTCAAGTAAAAAAACGTTCTCAGCTCTAATAGTAACTTTTCAACTTAAAATGCCACACACAATAGAGAATCCAGATACTTGTTCTTGTACTTAAATTTAGTCGCGTCCATGTCTTTCTCCAACGTTTATTGTTCACCAGAGAATTTGTTAATTTGTTGACACTGTGGCCGCTCCCTATCTCATATATAGATTCCCTCCCTATCTCATATATAGATTCCAAACACAAATTGAAGGAATAATCTTCTAAATTTTAATTAATGATGCGCTGGGCTCACCCGGTAAATTGAGCTGTCCATGGTTTTTATTACCTGGTACACGCATGCGTGGACATCACCGCTCACCGTAAATTACGACCACTCAACCGTGGTTATACTGTATATTTCATACTTATGGTATTGTTCTCCTTTTATTGAGGGAATTCGAGTAGCATTCGCCTTGCCGGCAGGTCACCCGATTCGCTGAATGATCATGTACCTACGCTAATAAATAGTCGCTTTTTGTTCAAAGGTGGGTTGGGGGCTTTCAAATAGCAACCGAATTGAACATATATTTGAAAGTAAGATTTTAAAATAGAAAGGCAGTGATAAAAGATCGAACAAAACTATTACATTTTTGGTTCTCATAACCCATCGATGCGACCCCCAATATGACACTCAACGCCACAAGCAAAAGTGTTGCTGGGACGTATCTCCCTATATACATCAATTGTTAGTACTGGCTAGGGAGTGAAGAAAACAGAGAGGAAAAAGGGATAAAAAGAGGAAACCCCCTTCGTTATTCATCTTTGAAAACACCTCACCCCCTTAAAAAAGAAGAATCGAAAGTCGTCAGAGCACAAGGAGGGAGGAATTCAGAGGACATTACAGTTCGCTGTATTCGTTCAGAGTCTTTTGGGGCTATACTTGGGAGCTTACTTGGCAAAGGGGTAACAAAGATGTTAAAGAAGTGTACCACAGTGAATAATGTTGCCACTGGGTATATACAATTTATAATCCGATCACCACTTCCTTTGAAATTAAGTTGTTCAAAAAAGAAACCCATATAATATGCCCGTAAAGCAGTATGTATTTGTCAACTACCCGGGACACCGCACTGAGAAACTTTCACTTACACGAATATATAAAATTGCATCAATCGCAGATAGCACAACAACACAGGTGACTAGGGCCACGCGAGTTTCGCAGTTTCTACTTTCCGTTAACTTTCCGTTAACTCCTTATGACAAAATATAACATTAATTGATAACAGGGATATTCAGGGAATTCATGGCCACCCACATACAGGTGGACAAGCTCCACCGCCGGTGTGTTTTAAATTCATCCATACCTTCAGCTAAAGTCGCTAGAATCAGGACAAAAACATTTTAGGTCTGCCCTATATACAACTATATACAACTACATCAGTTACCTTGATCACTCAGTCGTCTCCATATTATCGAGACGCTTTCTCGATAAATATATATAACTACACACGCGTGTTACGCCCACTTTTGTAGTAACTGTCCACTTTTGTAGTAGCTCACCACTTTTGTAGTAGAAAACGCCCACTTTTGTGGTAGCTCACCACTTTTGTAGTAACGTCGCCCACTTTTGTAGTAAAATGGGGTCTCCACTTTTGTAGTAACCATTGCCCACTTTTGTCATAAAAAAACAAAGTCACCACTTTTGTAGGAACTTTTTTACCACTTTTGTAGTAACATTTTCAAAAACTGTTAGACTTTGAAAATTTTGAACAAACCATTTCATTTCAGATGTCCACACGAAATGATCAGATTTTCATCTTCATCTTTTTATTTTAGGTTGAACTCTCTTTGTTGAGATTACCATAACAGGAATATATTCGGTCTGTCCGTTCGATTTTCAGCCAGTTCTATGGGCAAATGTGGGTGGGGTGTCAGGTCGTTTTAAAAAGTTTTTGTGGGGTTTCTATTTGTGATTATATATTGTGTATTATTTTATATTCAAGTATGTCGTTGTGTGATAAGGCATGTCGCTCATTGAGTATGTCCGTACATTTAACCAATGCTAACCCTACTTCAGTGGGATTAGTAACTTAAACAGTTTGACAGTGACTCGTCTCTGTCCGATAGTTCTCCCCGGCTTCATCCCCGTGACACTGTCCAGCACTCTATGACTCTGGCTGTTTAAGTGTTTAACCAAAATTAATCAACCTTGGCATTTCCCAAGCGTTACAAAAGGTTTTGACGATACTATGTTTTGGCAGTTTCATTTCAGATTCACCCTTTTTTTCATTCAGATGAGAAGGGTGTGAATTGGCAGGGACTTAGATCAAAGATTTTCAGATCGACGAAACGGAACTCTCTGCCCAAAGTTTCATAGGTTAATTCTTTGTAATTTTGATAACATAACATTTCTAACAGACCGGATTCCCTGTGCTATTCTTTGATGTTGAGGTGCTGGTCCTTTGGGGGAAAATCAAAGTTGTCGACTTCTATCATGTCGAAATGGTAAAGATACGCGAAGTTGTCAATTTCTATCATTAAAAAAGACGCACCCCAAAGTCAAAGATGAGAGCGGTTGTCACAAATTCTTAGAGAACACTTCGGCTGTTATAAGGGGTTGCAGGAGATCCAACACTGACATCTGATTTAGGAAACAGTTTCCGTGGACCAAAACATAGGTGAATGATCAAATATATGGAATGTTTGAATACTTTTCATCTCTGTGGTATGGTGCGATGAGTTAATTCATAGAATTTTCCGTGATTTGTACGTTTGCTGGAAAGTTTGAGATTCCTTGGAGGTAATTTGGTTGTTTGTTACAACTACTAACCAATCAATCAATTGTTATGTTCATAATATGAATATAACAATTGGTTGATTATTTTGTAGGTCTTCCTGGACCAAATAGGCCATTTGTCCCCAGTCGTCAAATATGGAGGGAATAATAATTAATGAATGAAGTAATTAATAATTATTTATAGTAGTCCGAGATAAGATGAAAATGGTACATATATGATTGACGAAGAAATGACTGTCGGAAAAGTGGCGGTGGGCACTTCCATTTGAGCGTTTCCTTGTTTCTGGCTTCCAGAGGCTCCCGGTACTTGGTTCCAGAGTAATTTAGATATAAGCAAAGCCTTGGACTCCCCCCACCCCTTCCCCACATTTTCCATTACTTACATGTATACGCGGCCCAGTGTTACTTTTTCCGAGCCAATCTAAGGGGCTGAAAGCAGTTTTTTTTGTTTGTCTCACGTCGTGGGCCCTACACTCGAAGCCCAATACTCGCATCACTTAAAGCACCAGTTACAGAATATAAGTTAGAACCATTATCATTGTCTCTTCTTGGTTAGCATGTGGCACGAATACCTGGCAGAACAACAGATTAGGTACTTCAATACCTGGCTAACATGGACCCCCATCATTCCAATTCTAAAATAAATCATTTTTCGTACGAAAAATGATTCAATGCACACAAAAATGTGTTTTTATTTATTATAAGACAAAAATAGACATACAAACTTCATTTTGAAAGAGCAATTCATTTTCTTGTTATCTGCTTGTTTTGCATTTTTCTGTAGCCCAAGAACATTAGGTTTCACTAGGGAAAAAAATCGGAGAAAGCTGATTTTTTCAGGGAATGTCGAGTACATGTCACCGAACGATTAGACAAAAGTCCCCTAAAATCCCAGTTGAGCTTTTTTTCTACAGCCTTTTTTCGAAAACGCGTTTGAAAAAAATCAAAAAAAATCGCACGAACTTTGTAACCTCGAATTGATCCAACTGTATTTTTTGTTTACGCGTATTTCGAGCTACATAATGTCTAATATACATTTACCTTGAGGAAAATGTGCATTCTGTGACATTTTCTGCGAAAAATTATTGAAAATTCACAAAAAAGTATCGGATTTACGCAAAAAATGACGATTTTCCTAACGGATTTGCCCAAAGGGTCGTAGTACAGAACGGGATGTTAGTTGGACAGACGATAAAAAATCCACCACCATTTGAAGACTTTTATCATTGCTTACAAAATAGACATTATGGAAGACCCCCTCTGCTTCTGGCCGAGTTCCCCTTCTGGCATAAAATTCGTCAGCATGAGAACTCAACTATTTTCGGGCTTGGGACCGAACAGACATGTCTGTGTCTGGCAGCATTAGATCAATAAATAATATTTACAGAATGTACACAAATCAATAAATAATATTTACAGAATGTACAAATCAATCAACATGGATTAAGTTACATTGACTATTATCAACGCTATATACAGAAATGACATGACCTATATACATATTATTCATCGAACTCAGAAATTTCCGACAGGACAGTGTTTCTGTGGTTGTTACAAGAATCCGAACTGCAATTACACAAACCTGAGCAAGAGAGTCCTGCCTTCTTACACCCACACCTTTTTGTACAAGCACTCTTGCAACCACAACTGATCAGATTCAGTAGGTTATCGGGAGCACATGGCTTTGTGGCTGCAGTCGGTACAAGAAGTCCATTGTCTAGCGACCACCCCCAATCCGTCGGAGGAAGCGAAGTGCCCAGCCATTGTTGGACCTGGAGATAACATCTGTAGACATGTTGTTGTGCAGCATCGCTGCTTGGTGGGAGTGAGGCTAGGTCGATGGGTTTATTCAGTTTAGATTTTGCTATATAACGCTTGTAAGTGACATATCTATATTGGTCGAGAGAGGAAACAGTTTTACTCCCGTATAAGATCAGGAGAAGTTGTTCCCCGGCAGCGGCTACTGCACTTGGTGTACTGTCATCCGCCAAAATTGTGTTGACATACTGTTGTGAGTCGCTAGTAACATCGGAGACAATTGTACTGAATACTTTCTTCTTACCAACTCGAAAGAGTGCAGAAGTAGTGTCACAACCACTTATAGAATGTGCTACAAGGAGGTTGCTTCTATGGTCACCCATTTTGGTTGCTATTTCACTAACTGAAACTAGTAAGTTTGGGGTAATGGAATACATCATGTGAATATTACATCCCGGTTGAACTCGAGAGGTAAGAATGACTAACAAGTCTGTGTATGTTCCCACAACGACAACATTGTTGTCATCTTGAGCGATGTCAAGTGCAGTTTCGGCTATCAGTACATCAGCATCAGCCTCGGGCTATTTGGACTGAATATTGATAGCAGATAGCTCCTGCATTAGAAGATCGATCAGTTGGGTTTTGTTCTTGGCATTTGCAAGGAAATCGGATTGGGGTGTGGTGGCTGGTAACTCGGGTGAGATATTGATATCAATGGAATACCTGTCTTTAGATCTACGGGCTTGTTCCATGCCCTTTGTCGACATTGTACAAGCATAACCATCAAAAACAACCACGACGTTCGCCCCAAAATGTCTCACTAGATAATTGGAATATGATGTACATATGTCCTTATATGACGACTGTTTAGGCCATACAACTGCCCTCAATAAAAATCCACCATCTACAACAAACAGAGAATGTTCTGGGATTTTAGTTTGCTCGGAACCGTATGTTTTGAGGATCTTACCGAGCGTGCTTTTCTGTGTCTTCCTCATTCCAGCAGAATCAAACAATGCTGGTGGTTTCGGGGCGAGTTCATATTTGAGATACTCTTCCATCTCTGCTTGTGACTGAATAACACATGTGATGCGGTTGAACAGAATTGTGGGGTCAATCACTACCTTACTTCCACGGACTTTGATGCTATTTGCCATCGATGCGAAAGACTTCACAGTGTCAACACGTCGTAGTTTGATGCTGTTGAACGTTTTGCTTACAACATTCGATACGCAACATTCACCAATTTTGCGAACTTGGTCACAGTTCACAGTTTCGTCGGCCACAAGCCCGGTCGCTATAGAGACTAATTGTAGTGGATCTCTATTCTGAAAGGGGGGATGCACTCTGAGCCAGTTCAATAATTTGGTGATATCATTGGCATCAGTCAATTGTGAACTTTGACGGAGATCCCGATGTTGTTCGCCATGACCAGTGTGAACATGAACAAAATTTTCGAGAGCATTACATATCGGAAGGCAAAGAGGTAGTCCATGTACCCATTTCGCAACAGTGCTATCGGTTATACCCCTGCCATGTGTGAGACCACCAGGGAGCTTGAACATTCTCATTAAACACTGCTCTATGGTCTGATCAGAATATATCCCGTCCCAGAATTTATCTGAGCGCCTTATGGTAAAGTAACCTTTCTCAGTGAACAACTTCAAATCATCCTGTTGCATTATTTCTGTTAGCTCATTCATCTGCTGCAAATAGAGATGAGAACTTTTTGCGTATGCAAAATGACCACCTGCGTGAAATACTGGAATCATATTGCGAACACAATATGTGTGGAGTTCCCAGTCGCCTGTGCGCTCTGCTCTCAAGAACAACTGGAGAAGACCTATTTGCTCGTAGTATTGTACCCAAAGCTTTCCTGTGCGTCCTACGGACGCATTCTGGAGCAGTTCGTGTAATTTTGGCAGTAGATGGTTGACACTTTCTTGATTGACAGCGTCCACAGAATATTTCATTGACTTCTGTGCAGTCTATGTTATCTAGTGTTCGGCTTTCTTCAAACACAAGTTTTGTAATGGCAATTTGTGTTAGCAAATGGGCACGAACTGCTCTTGAATATGCATGACCACTGATCAAATGATGGATTGACCCACCAGCATAAACAGTCCCCCAAAGTTCATCCAAGCGCGCTACCAGCCATGCTCGAACCAATTGCCCCTAAATATGACATAATCATATGGAAGCCGCCGAGTCTAACGAAAACTTTTGTCAACTTATCTGACGAAGACACAATCTCCACTGCTTTGATATCAAGGGCGTGCACACATTACATGCCAATGCATCTTGAGTGTAGGCGAACACCACATTATGTGATTTAATCGTACATGGAAATTGAAACAATGATGCTATAATACGGTATTTGAATGAGAAAAGTCGATGCCGTTTGAATTTGAGTTTAGGGGGTATGGTTAATATTTCACACGTTTCACCAGTTCATTATGGAATAAATGACTATTGTTATATATCATTATAAAGCCACTGCTTTTCTGCAATTTTTGATATATAATTTAACTCCCAAAGTAGTCGTAGATTTGATTTAATGGACGTTGTGTACCGTTGTGTGTATGAAAACAATAAAAAAAATTTCGTAATTTTGTACATTTTCGTGAATATTTCACCATTGAGTGTGAGGATTGGTACAAAGTTGGCATTTTCTGTTGGGGATATGTATTCTCAATATAATTCAGCACGATATTTATGATTCTCACCCTACTAAGGCGAATAAGAATGAGAAATATGGAGCTGGGTCGAATTTTTTGAAAAAAAAATTTTTTCATCAAAAAAACGCTATAACTAAAAAAGCTCAACTCGGATTCGCGGGGACTTTTCACACTTTATCCGCAATGTGTGTCCCGGAAACATATAAAAAAATCAGCTTTCTCCGATTTTTTTCCTTACTTTCTCATTTTTATGTCTAATGTGCCTGGACTACTGTCGAAACATAGCTTATAGGCTGTCATTGTAACGTGCTCGCCGAGCTCATTCCAGTTAAAGTCATAGAGTATGTTTTGAAAGCACAAAATGAAACATTTATTAATTTGGCAGAAATGTGTTTTTTTTTATTATTTTCCATCCCGGAACACTAAAAGGCTCAACGAGCGTTTACCAGTAGGGGATGGGAACTCAAATTCCGTGAGCGAAAAGTGAGTTTCAATTGTATTATTTAGCAACTGGAAAAGGCAAACAGTTCTTTCATAAACTTGTAACCTTTAATGTTCCCGCGCACATGATCATGTTTCTTTCTTCAGAAGATATTGAAAAATAAGAAACAGAACACCGGCGTCTTCAGTATTCTTTGTTTTAACCAAACTGAATAAAATGGAAGCGTATTAGTGCCACATCTAAAAAAAAATGAATGATACTATATGAACTAATTTAGAGATACTGAGAAAATAACTCGTGATTGAGAGATACTAAGTCATAATTAGGAAGTACTAACTACTGTTTTGGAAATAATTAGTCCTAATTAGGAGATAATATGTCCTAATTGGGAGATAAGTCCTAATTAGGAAATATGTCCTAATTAGGACACGATACCTCCTAATTAAGAGATAATAACTCCTAATTAGGACTTACTAACTACTAATTAGGAGATGCTATGTCCTAATTAGATCTTAGTATCTCCTAATTAGCAGATAATAACTACTAATTAGTAGATAATAGTCCTAATTAGGAGATACTAACTCCTAATTAAGACACAGTAAATCCTAATTAGGAGATAGTTTGGTATATAATTCCCGAATCTTCCCTTCAAACACAATTTGTTGGTGTCGTTTCGGCGCGGTCCTCAATTTGTTACAGAAACGCCAGCCGCCAGGCATTCGTTATAAAATTTGCTGTTTACATTTTGTACCTCTAAGATAAATGGTCACCCCCACTCCACCTCAATCCATCCCCGTGAAAAGTAGTAAGAATAAAATTATATTAGAAAAACCCTGTTTCCATTTATTTCTTTCGAAGTATAAATTTTGGCGGGGTGACTTATGACTCCAGACTGACTCCTCCTTACCTCAGTCTGACATTCTCAGAGTCGAGTTCTAACCTCAGGCAGACTTCTAACTCCAGGACCGACTTCTCCTGACCTCTCGGGCCGACAAGTGCGGGCCATTTTTTCCGGTGCGACTTCTCTGGGACCGACTTCTCAGAACCAACTTTTTCAGACCGACGTCTTCTGGAATGGGTGAAAGGTGTAGGGGTGGGGTAGATCTTCTGTATTCACTCGGCCATCCTTTCATGATAGACGCGAGTAGTAACACGGGTGTCAATAGAACACGTTTGTCACACAAGACATGTTCACAAAAACGTTCTAGAATGTGAAGGGAATTTAGAAACGTTCTGACGGCGCCGACGTCATGACATCATAAAAGGGTCCCAATTTTAGACTCTAGTATGAATACATGCGGGAGGCCTATAGCGCGCCAGTATTGGTAATCGCTTCTATATATACACAGAACTTCTCTAGGGATATGGGTATTGATGTGTGAATTAAATTCATAGAAATGGTCGAGGAGTACCTTTTAATATCTGGCACTGACGACTGTGGTAATGGCTTGGGCTGTCTGGGAGACTCTGTATAGAAATCTACAGAAATTGGTGTAGGTGCATAAGTCTGGAAAAATATAAGTGGTCCGGGGGGCTATTTTGTTGGGTTGGGTATGAATATATATAGGTCGCCTATGGCGACTGGGCAGTTATATAAAGAACATTAACGACAAAAGCCTAAGGCCTACACCCTCGTTGCCAACCCCTTGTATTGCTATGGGCAAGTTTGTCCCCTCTCCCCCGGAGTTGAGAAATGTGGCCGGAGTAGCCCATCTTCTTCACCTTTAGGTCATAGGATGACGCCAATAGTTCAAATATCTCGAGAAATTCTATCTTCTGTGGCAGACACAGGTATGTATACACATGAGGTCTTCGGCGCGTCAGGATTGGTACAGACAACTCTATACATAGGGCATTAAAAGCAAAGACCCCATCCCACTGGCCGCTCCCCCGAAAGAAAGCAATTACTCGTATACCTATGGTCCTATTTTACCTGCTTTGACTTCGTTGCCCTTCGTATGGGTTCACTGCAGTACCCTATTTCCCTTTGTAGCCCAAAGGTTTGTATTATAGTACGAGGTAATGTTTTTATGTCCCGTTTCCTTAACTTTGACACCCAAAATGCGTTTGTGAAAGCTATTAAAATGGGCGCGATACTTTCATTTTCATATCCCCCATTTTGAGACGTATGGAAAATAGAATATTGCGCTAATTTTCATCGGTCTCATGGACTCAATTGTGGACACCAAAAAGCCTGACGCTTATAAATCCCTCGCTAAAAGGAGGTGCTAAAATTGGGACATAGATACAAATAGTTGAAATGGGGCGCTGGGACACCAAAATAGCGAAATGAATCAAAGAGTAGTATGAAAAAGAGAGCATTGTGCGCACATCCTAATAGCTTCCACAGGCTCATTTTGGGCCGCCAGGGGCATGCCTGATGTTTAGCAACATAGGGCGTTGGAATTGGGGTTACTGAGAACAGTGACTGGATAAATACCCAAAATTAGAAATTTTGCAGCAATTCAAATGCTGGAAAAAAGACAAACCGTCTTTTTGACTCATTTGAGAGGGAGGGGCAGTGATATTATTTGCATTGGCACGTTATCACTTGGTTATAGTACCGCCAAATTAAACATTATTGTACAGGAAACTTGGAAATAGTGGCTCTTCATCATAAAAGAGCCGGAGGGAGGGGTGAAAGGGGATTATTTGTATTTGTGACTCTTAGTAAGTAAGTAAGTAAGTAAGTGAATTTTATTCAATAGAATACAATCATTATGGTTCAAAATGTTTTACATTAATTGTTTGTGAAAGTAATTATATTCTGCTGGGATACAGCATGGCCAGATTGGCCGTCTTCCTGCTGACCCCATTAGTATAAACATAAAACATGAAACATGGATGTCAGGAGAGAAGTTATGTCATCAACGTATAGTTCTCGGAGGAAAAAAATATGATCTGAGGCTTGTCTTGTTTTTATATGGATCTACGTCTTTAACTTCAAAATTTCTTGCGAGACCGAGCAGTTCCACCCCTCTCAACACAACAACAGAAAAAAATGAACTCCTAACCACGGATATGGCAACAGAATGGAAACTAACGTAAAGTGAAATTGAAAAGGAAACACAATCTGGGAATGGATCATGTCACACTTTACGAAGATATTAAGTTAATTTTATTGTTCATTGATATGTAAAGTGTGTTGAACGTACTGATGATAAAATTGGGGATAGTGAGGTTGAAGTTGAGGTTATTAATGTTAAAAAGGATATAATGAGGAAGTGGTTATGTCACGAGTACCTCACCTCCCGAGCACCTTACAGTGACCACAACATGCGTTCCTCCATCCTGTTGCTATACCACCGACAACTATCTTATAATAACTAGACTAAGCGAGAGGTAGGTTGAGAACGGAAGATGATGACAAAAAGATGAAAAGATTTAATGAGATGAGATATGCTCAAATGTGATGAGATAACAGACATTAATATTGAGAGTAAGCCTTCCTAAGTTTCATAACAGTTGTTTGTTATGCCGTTAATTAGTAACTGATGCTTTGTCTCACGTAGTGTGTGATTTATTTATTTCTTTATTGTCTACGTTTAAAGTCTCTTTATGCAGCTGTGAAGTATAGTGGCCGCAACAAGGATTAAAGTCAAATGAAGTCGGTCTTTTTTAATGGACTGTATCTCAGGAATTAATGAGCAGGTGCTATTTTGCCATTGAAGCGGACCCATAGTGCCATAGTAAGTGAGCCATTGTTGCGACGGAAGGGGGATTTATTTTGGCTAGACCACGAAGCGGGGATTTAATGTGGGCTTCTGTGCCATGGTACCATAGTAAGTAAGTGAACCCTATCGAACCTACGACCTTTCTTTTGGCGTTTTGTAACTGTAATTTAGGAGTGTGCACAATCACTACAATGTGGATTATTGCACGTAACGCGGGCTGAATGCGAATTTATGAATTTTTCGAGGAGTGATCTCTTGAATACGCCTTTAGAAGGAATCTCTCTTACCTGTTTTTCGATGTTGTTCCATATTCTGGGAAATGCATATTTGGGTAATTGAGCAGAGAATTGGGTCCGTGGTTTACCACATTGCAAATGACCTAGTTGTCTTGTCATCATGCCTGCTGGACATGTATTGACTTGAAAGAAGTCACCAAAGGTATGGGGAAGGTTGGAGGGATGCCAATCAAACATGAAAAGAAATACATTCATTTTATACAAGTCATTTAATTTTAATATTTTACTCTTTCTAAATAGCGGATCAGTGTGACAATTGTATTTTTTTGTTATTTATCAAGCGTAGGGCGCGCTTTTGAAGTGTAAATAATGTTGAGGCAGCACTACAATGACCCCATATTTCGATACCATATAATAGATGACTGTGTATCAAGGAGTAGTACAGAGTTTTGAGGGCAGAGAGAGGTAGAAATTTTTTAGCTTTATTTATTGCGTAAAGCCCCCTCGATACTTTGGAATTTATGGCTGACACGTGAAACTTATATTTTAGGTTTTTGTCCAGGTATAAGCCCAGAAATTTTATTACATTCTCATCATTGGAGTTTCTCGCTAACGAAATATCTTGACTGTTGACTGTTGACACTCAACTGTCGATTGTTAATATCATATGTTTTATTAGGCGGACTGAATAGCATATTTAGTTTTTTGGGCATTCAAAACCAAATTATTGGCTGCGCACCAATCTGTTATCTTTGAAAGTTCAGAGTTAACTAGGTCGAAGCCAGCATCAAGGCTATGGTTCGAAGTGTGGACTGAAGTATCATCAGCAAACGATAAAAGGCCCAACTGTGTAGAGGAGCTAAAGTCATTCACTTAAATTAGAAAAAGAAGTGGACCAAGAATGGATCCTTGGGGGACACCACATGTGATTGTAGCAATGCCAGAACTTCTCCCATCATATGTGACGTATTGAACACGTCCTTCAAGATAGCTCTTAAACCAGTCGTTGGTAATACCTCTGATACCATAAAACTCTAGCTTTTTAAGCAACATACCGTGGCTAATTGTGTCGAAGGCTTTTGATAAGTCTAAAAATACGGATAAGGTGTAATCTTTTGTCGCCTTGTCGTTGTTGTTTGCTATACTGTTCAGAAGTTGCAATATGGGGTGTATCGTTGTGTGTTTTGCCCTGAAACCATACTGGTGTTGATATAGAAGATTGTGTTTTGTTAAGAAACTGGTTAATCGCTCTAGGTTTATTCTCTCCAGTAATTTTGAGAATGTGGGTAATAGGCTAATAGGTCTGTAATTATTGAATAATTGGGGGTTTCCCGATTTAAAAATTGGTACAACTTTTGCGATCTTCATTTTTTCTGGGACTATTCCACTGGATAACGACATGTTTATTATATGGGTGAGTACTTCTGCTATTTCAGTAATTGAGTGTTTTAAAAGTTTAGTAGATATCCCATCACAGTCTTCACTGGTTTTGGATTTCATTGAATTTGAAATTGAAATAATTTCCTCCGAGGACGTCGGTGCCATGAAAAAACTATTAGTATTTGGCCTGGTCATATATTGAGTGTGGTGCGCATTTGTGTTTGGAATTTGTTCAGAAGCTTTTTGGCCGACTGTGGAAAAGTGGGTATTAAAATGGTGGGCAATCTCATTAGGATCACTAATCTCAATGTCATCTATCAAGAAGTTGGTTGTGGATAACCTTCGATTGGAGGACTTATGAATAGCGCTCCTCAGAATTTCCCATGTTTTCTTCATGTTGTTTTTATTCATATTCAAGATGTTTTCATAGTATATGACCTTACTTTGTCTTTTTACTTTATTCAAAATATCACTATACATTTTATAATTCTTCTTATTTTGTTCAGTGGGAGATTTTAGCTTTTTTCTGAAAAGTTTTTCTTTATTAATTGTGGACTGTAAAAGGCCTTGAGTTATCCAGGGCTGGCGTTTTATATATTTATTGTCAGGTACTATTTTCTTAAATGGGAAGGCAGTATCGAATGCAGTGAAACATAAGTCTATAAAGATATTGTACGCTTCATTCGCACAAGTTGATTCTAGTGCTGGTGAAAAGTCTGTTAAGGTCAACAGGTCTTTAAATGTTCTTACATTGATTTCATTAAAATTTCTTTTCATGATATGATTTTTAGTTTCTATCTTTACTGGAGTCGTTTCGCAATAAAATGTACCAAAGTGATCAGAAAGATCTGTGATTACTATTCCAGACTTGTAATTGGCTGAGGAACTATTAGTGAGAATGTGATCTATTAGAGTTGCAGAATGGTCCGTTATTCGAGTTGGTTTGCTAATGAGCGGGAGAAATCCTTGACTAATAATAGTGTTTATATATTCATTTGTTTTCTTGTGTGTTTGAAACTTCAACAAGTCAATATTCATATCACCCATAATGTAAGATGTTTTATGTTCCTGGTTCATTGTTTCGATGATTAATGACAATGTGGAAATGAACTTATCAAGGTCGGTCTTGGGAGGGGTGTTTGGCCGATATATTACACCAACAATAAATCGTCGATGATCGTGTGCAATTTAGAAGAACAGAGACTCGAAAACGTTGGGAATGAATATAGAGAGGTCCTTTCGTATTTTATACTTTAGGGTGTTCTTAATAAACAAGCCGACGCCTCCTCGTCCATCATCCGGGACGGGGCGCGTGTTGGTTATGACTGGGTGATACCCATTAAGTTCAAATGTCACGTGTTCTGGTACCTTGAAAATTTCAGTAAGCCCAATAATATCAAAAGTTCCACCATTATTTTGCAATCTGCCGAGTAGACTGACCAATGAGTCCCAATGCGCATTTAGACCCTGACAGTTAATATGAAAGAGTGACAGCTGATTGTGTTTGTTAGCAATTAGTTCTCTGTACTGATCAGGGGAATAGTATCTACACTCCTCGGTTGAAAGTAATAGGCTGTCATGATCATCCTCACTCGAACTTTGATTTAAATTGAACAATGCTGCAAGATCGTATTTTCTATCAGTCTGTATCTCATCAAAGGAAATACAATCTTGGCCCGCCATTTTTAATAACATATTTTAGTATCAACGTATTGGAAATGAGACTGATCGGTCTAGGAATGTTACCTATAATTATGTAATCTACATTAAAATTATTATGTTCTCCACCAACTTCTCTTCTGACACACGTAGCGATGATCAACAAATACTGGGAAAAACACGATAAAAATGAAATATTGTGTAACAAATGTACATAAGAATTACATTTCATTTGAAATGATCCAGCTGAGAGTGATGCACCAAACAACGCCTGTATGAGTCGGATATCATCTTTTGACTGTTTCACTCCACCCTCCCCATCCTACCCCATCACTCTATTTCATCACTATTATTCAGTCTTTTTCACTTATCTCACTTCATTATCAATGAGAAATGCCCAACAGAGGGGAAAAGTGGTAGTAAATTCTTCACAGATTTTAGAACCAACGCAAGGAAACTGTTCATAAAAATTACGAGAATGGGAATTAGCAAAGAGGTGAGATAGGAGACAAATCAATCAAATAAATTATCGAGGGATCTAAGCAGGTCTCACTGTTTTAATGAGCGGATAACACAATAAATTAGTTTCGGAGTCAAATTATCCATAAGCACTTTACTGCATTTACTACTGTGGGAGTGGTGGGGTGTGAACGCGGGAGGGGCTTGTGAACTTGACGAATGCAATTATAAGACGGGGTGTTATAGGCACAATGTCGGTGAAGATCTATCAAGCTGCTATCAGGCTCCATCTCGCCCCATACCCACCAATGTGCTCCAAGTGTCACATGGCGCATAGAACTAATTGGAACGCATGGGACGAGAAAAGAAAGAGAAAAAACGTGAATAATAAAAAAAAAAATTAAAAAAAAAATCGAACTTGAACAGGCCAATCACTTTCGTTGATTGCGAATGGTCAACCAGTTTGTATCACGCTTTCATTCTTGTCTCCTTTGATAAATATACGACATAGTCACGGTTTCACGGGTTACTGAGAGCAACATTGTTGCAACAGACATAATTTGGATAGATAGACGAACAAGTCTTGATTCACGGGCTGACGCGAGTAGGATTGTTGCAGCAGACAAACTGGTGACACACATTCTCTATATTGAGATGTTACATCACAGGAAGAAAATTTATGAGGCATTAACAGCACATGGGGCGAGAAGAGAAAAAGAAAAAAACGAGAATAAGAAAAAAAAATCGAGCTTGAACAGGCCAATCACTTTCGTTGATTGCGAATGGTCAACCAGTTTTCATCACGCTTTCATTATTGTCTCCTTTGATAAATATACGACATAATCAAGGTTTCACGGGCAACTGATAGCAAGATTGTCGCAGCAGACATAATTTGGTAAATAGACGAACAAGTCACGGATTCACGGACTGACGCGAGAAGGATTGTTGCAGCAGACAAAGTGGTGACAAACATTCTCTATATTGAGATATTACATCACAGGGAGAAAATTTATGAAGCATTAACAGTACAGTTCGTATCGAAATTGTCCGGTCATCCTTGACTTCTTATCTTGACTGTGCACATTGAAATAAATACATACTATATATTTATGTGTGCGAGTGATACCTGATAGAAAATACAGTAAAGACCCCCAATCACATGTGTTTATGTGGAGTAAAAGATTTATGTGTGGATGTGATACATAAAATTTAAAGTAAGTGTTCGGTCAGTAGATGGACGTGTCATATTCACGTGTATTTTTAAGGGTTAAAACATACGATTATAACGAACTTCAAGAGGAAAGAAAAATGATCAAAGTAACAACAAGAACCCTATCGTATGCCTTTATCCCTGCATGGCAGCAGTCATTTCAACTTTGATTGGGATAACATTTCATTGTTTGTCCCCAAACTGCAATTACTTGCACAGTCAGGGCACAGAGTAGCTGAGGTAATGGCCGGAGAACTACTTATTTCAGAAAAATAATAGATAAAAACGTCATTGTCTATATCACAACTGCAACTCTACCCAACTGCAGATATAAGACAAACTAAGATAATATTTCATTGTTTGTCCCCAAAGTGCAATTACACAATTACTAGCACAGCCAGGGTACAGAGTAGCTGAGGTTGTGGCCGGAGAACTACTTATTTCAGAAAAATAATAGATAAAGACTTCATTGTCTATATCACAACTGCAACTCTACCCAACTGCAGCTATAAGACAAAACAATGAAGCAATACTATTACAGCCGTAGGCAATGCGGCCAATCGTTTACACCAACAATGACCATTGTAGTGGTCTTTTACCCCAGGCGTTAGTTATTATGTCATATTTTACAAATAAATACAACTTGTGAGCCACAACAATCAATTCCAATCAGTAGGAAAATTCTTTAAACTATCCACATAATATCAATATCCACATAATATCAATATCAAAACGCACCCCCCCCCCCCCCCCCCCTAAAAAATAAACAGATATTTACAAATATTTACAGTTGTCATCATAACAAGAGCTGGACAGCACTTCTGGTGGACCACTTATTTAAAAAAAAAAATACCACTTCATTATGTATCTAATGAGTACAGTTGATATTACAGTTCCAGCCAAAACAGAGAATAGCTGGGTGGTGACTGGAGGACCACCATTTCATGCAGATAATACTTCATTACTTATTGCTATCTATTGGCCACAGTTGCAAATACAGTTACAGCCGGAGCACAGAGTGGCTGAGGGGTGACTGGGTGACTACCTATTCAACGAAGTAATTCCATTCAACGAAATAATACTGAAATAATTAAAGCTACTACTGCAGCCGCAGCCACACCCAAGCCAGAGAATAGTTTAGATGAAGACTAGGAGACTATCTATTTCGGAAAGATAATGTATCTTATGACTACAGTTACAATTAACCGCCGTCATAAGACAAAATGAAACATTATTTTTACAGTTGTAGCCAATACAGAAGATAACTGGTAGTGGTGGTGGGGAAGGGGGAGGGGGAGGGGTGGGTGGGTGTGGAGGCTACCTATTTCAGGAAGGTAACACTTCGTTAATCTCACAACTACAGTCATAACTACAAATGCGGTTGAGACAGAGAATATCAGAGGTGAACTACCAATTTTAAGGAGATAATATTTCATTATTTATCTTAAACCTATAGTAATAGTTACAATTACAGCCATGGCAGAAAACAGCTGGGGTTTTTACTGGATGGTGCGGGGGGGGGGGGGGGGGGGGCTACCTATTTCAGGGAGATAATACTCCGTTATGTATCCTACAACTATAGTTACAGTTACAACTATAGTTACAGTTACAGTTACAACCGAAACAAAGAATAATTGAGATGGTGACTGGAGGGGGGGGGGGGGAGTAATCCTATTTTAAAGAGATACCCTTTTTAAGGAGATAATCTCTTATGGGTTTATTATACTACCATTGAAGTATGCAATCCATTGGACCACGAGAACCGCTAATATTATGTATGATCACTGGTTGAACCACCTAAATTTAAACTAAGTAAAGGCAAAGGTAACAGCCGCCTAACAGATGTGGGATTAGGAACTAATGTGGTTAACCTGTCTGGCACCAATGACCTAACAACCCAAGAGAAATCGCTTTTAGATCGCGGTTTAACTTTTGTACCAGCACCAAAGCCTAAAACTGATAACCAAACAAATTTACCATCATACAACTGTAATTTTCTTAGGCAAATGAAATTAGCCGACCGCTTTAGAAACTCCAGCGGTCGGAAACTTCCTTTTACAGAATCATCTGGTTGGTCACCTCCACATAGTGAAGTAGATCCCGAAATTATTGAGGCTAGCAAACGAATCATCAAAAAGGTGTTCAGCATGAACATACTCTCCGATAAAGACAATTTAACAGCTGGTGAACGTAGAGCCCTCACTAAACTTCGAAAAAATAAGAAATTAGTAATTAAACCAGCCGACAAAGGTGGGCCGGTAGTTGTTCTATCTCGGGATAATTATATAAAGGAAGCCATGAGACAACTCAGCAATACCAAACATTATAAGAAAATAGATTCACTTATTTGGCCTAGTAATATCGAAAAATTCAATAAGATCTTAAAATTTCTCCTCGACGAAGGTCACATTACCAAAAAACAATTGAAATATTTAACAGCTAAGCTCAGTGCTCAAACAAGACAATTTTATATCCTACCAAAGATCCACAAGGACCGTTCTTCATGGACGGATGACTTAACTCCACCGGGGAGGCGAATTGTATCAGATTGTAATTCGGAATCTTATGCGATCTCGGAATTAATTGATTATCATCTGAAACCTATAGCAAATAGACATCCGAGCTATCTAAAAAACACACAGGATTTCCTGTCACAAATTTCGAAATTGAAAATATCAAAAAATGCAATTCTGGCTACTTTGGATATCGACAGTATGTATACGAACATTGATATTGATAAAGGTGTTAAATCAGTTAAAAATGCATTTGAAAAATATCCGGATGCGAAACGCCCGGGTGAACAAATTTTGGATCTTTTAGAGCTGAGCTTAAAAGGTAATGACTTTCAATTCAATGGAGAATATTTTCTACAAATAATGGGTTGTCCTATGGGCAAAAGATTCAGTCCTAATTTTGCAAGCATTTATGTAGCGGAATGGGAGGAAAATGCTTTAAGCAAATGTGCAAAGCAGCCTCTCGTATATCTCAGATATTTAGATGACATTTTTATTATTTGGGAACATTCAAAAGAAGTTTTTGATGAATTTTTAGAAATTTTGAACAATCACGATCCAAATATTAAATTGAAAGCTAGTATCAGTGAAAATTCTGTTGATTTTCTCGATGTGACCGTGTATAAAGGCAAGCAATTTCAGGCGTCCGGTCATTTAGATTATAAAGTATATTTTAAACCAACTGATTCACATCAATTGTTGCACACAAAATCATTTCATCCTCAACATACATTTAAAGGTATCATCAAATCACAGCTCATTCGTTTCCACCGCAATTCAAGTGATAAGGTAAATTTCAATGAGGCTTGTTCTACTCTATTTGGCGCCCTCAGATCGAGAGGGTACTCGCTGCGCCTTTTGCGTAGCCTGAAATCCCAAACCCTGAAAAAGCTCGAAAGTCCAGCTGAAACTACCGATTTCGAACCACTGAAGATTGAACACAACAGACCATTGCAAAATTGTAGTGGCGCGGTATTTAATTGCAAAAAGCCTCGTTGTAGACTGCATACTTTTATGCCTGATCAGAAAGAGGAAGTTTCCTCCGAACAAACGAAAAATCATTATCAGATCCGTAACCCTCTCCATTGTGATTCACCAAACATTATTTACCTTATCACTTGTAAGCGATGTCGGAAACAGTATGTTGGTCAAAGTCAAAATCCTTTTCGAGAACGTGCTACTAGACACAAACAGGATATAAAACATAATGCTGATGCCCCAGTAGCACAACATTTTAACCTTCCTGGCCATTCTTTGGACGATTTCGAAATCCATACTATTGAACAACCACCAATTAAAGACACATTAGAAGAAACGGATGAATTTAGAAAAAAACGTGAAGCTTTTTGGATCAATACGCTTCAAACCCTCTGGCCATTTGGTATGAACATATCAGAGGGCGAATGCGAAAGGAGGTCCATCATTCCTTTCACTTTAACGTACAACAGAATGAATATCGAAATAGCAAAAATGTTAAAAGATGAATTCAATTTTACCAATGCTAAATTAAATGAACCTTTGAATCTTCGACCTGTCATCGCCTATAAGAAAAACAAAAGCTTGCGTAACATCCTTGTAAGGACTAAATTAGAGCCCATCAATGAATAACATCAATTTTTGCCAGTCAGTTTAACCAGTTCCTAAGCTCATCACTTAGTTTAAATCAATTTTCTGTAATTTTTTGTCATGTTTGAAACCCATCAGGGTTCAGTAAATGAAAACAATTTTTCGGCGGCATATTAAAAGAAAAAAACGTTTCAGTAGGAAATGTCTGTGCTAGTGCGATTTTTTAACCTCAAAAACACACACACACACACACACACACACACACACACACACACACACACACACACACACACACACACACACACACACACACACACACACACACACACACACACCACACGCACGCACGCACGCACGCACGCACGCACGCACGCACGCACGCACGCACGCACGCACGCACGCACGCACGCACGCACGCACGCACGCACGCACGCACGCACGCACACACACACACACACACACACACACACACACAACAAATATATAGCAGACTAGAAGGGGTGCCCGACTTCGTCCGGGCTACAAAGATAGTCACTGCGCATGCGAGAGGACGGGCACCCACCCCACAACCAACGATGGCAAATCACTACTGATGGTCCCAATATACAAATCCCAACTGATGTCCCGGTCGGCCCAGTAGTTTCCGAGATCGTTACTGCGCATGTGCGAAGACGCCCCCCCCCCCCGGTCCGATGAGTGGAAAGAGTTTTCGGGACCGAACTACATACGCATGCCAAGTTTCGTCACGATCGGCCCAGCCGTGTTCGAGTCTATAGCGAACAGACAGAAACACACACACAAACAAACTCAAATACATAGTAGACTAGCTCGGTGCCCGACTTCGTCCGGGCTTTTGTCACTGCGCATGCACAAAGATTGGCTCCCACCCCTGCCAATCATTACCCGATTGACCGCACACACACCCGACGATGGCGAATGAGTTTTTGTCACTGCGCATGCACAAAGATTAGCTCCCACCCCCTTACCCTATAATGGCAAATGATTACCCGATGGAACATACATACAAATCCCAGGTTTCGTCCCGATCGGCAAAGTAGTTTCCGAGATCGTCACTGCGCATGCGCAAAGGCGGCCCCCACCCCATAACTGACGGGAGAAAATCACTACCCGATGGACCCTACATACAAATCCCAAGTTTCGTCCCGATCGGTTCAGTAGTTTCCGAGAACGTCACTGCGCATGCGCGAAGACGTCCCCACCCCCACACCGATTTCGAATAGCCCCCAAAACCTTCCCGGACCCGAACCACACACCCGTGCCAAATTTCGTCTCGATCGGCCATGCCGTTTTCGCGTATATAGAGAACAAACAAACAGACAAACAAACAAACAAACAGACAAACAAACAAACAGACAGCCAAGATTACTCAAATATATATATATAGATTAGCTGGGTGCCCGACTTCGTTCCGGCTTTTGTGCCCGCGCATGCACAAAGATTGGTTTCCACCCCATAGCCGACGTTGACGAAGGACCGTAAATATAAACCCAAGTTTTGTCCCGATCGGCCCAGTAGTTTCCAATATAGTCTCAGCGCATGCGCGAAGACGGGCCCCACCCTACATCTGAGTAGCCTAAAACCTCCCCGGACCCAAACCACACACCCATGACAAATTTCGTCCCGATCGGCCCGGCCGTTTTTGAGTCTATAGAGAAAAAACAAACAAACAGACAAGATTACTCAAATATATATATAGACTAGATGGGTGCCCGACTTCGTCCGGGCTTTTGTCACTGCGCATGCGCAAATATTGGCTCCCAAATCATTACCCGATTGACCGTACATACAATCCCAGGTTCCGTCCCGATCGGCCCAGTAGTTTTTAGATCGATACTGCGCATGCGCGAAGATGGACACCCACCCCATACCCGCTGATGGCAAATGACTACACGACGGACCCTACATACAAATCTCAGATTTCGCCCCGATCGGCCCAGTAATTTTCGAAATCGTTACTGCGCATGCGCGAAGACGGGCCCCCACCTTCGAGTAGCCTAAAACCTTCCCTGGTCCAAACCACACAATCATGCCGAATTTCGTCCCGATCGGCCCAGCCGTTTTTAGAGTCTCTAAAGAACAAACAAACAAACAAACAAACAAACAAACAAACAAACAAACAAACAAACAAGATTACTCAAATATAAATGTAGACTAGTTGGGGTGCCCGACTTCGTCCGGGCTACAGAGATAGTCGCTGCGCATGCGCAAAGATTGGCTAACACACCATAGCCGACGGTGGCAAAAAACTACATACAAATCCCAGGTTTCGTCCCGATCGGACCTGTAGTTTCCGAAATCGTCACTGCGCATGCGCGAAGACGGCCCCCACATAAACACCCGACGGTGGCAAATCACTACCCGATATTCCCTACATATAAAGCCCAAGTTTCGTCCTGATAGGCCCAGTAGTTTCCGAGATCGTTACTGCGCATGCGCGAAGACGGTTCTTCGCCCCCCCCCACCTCCGGTCCGATGGGTGGAAAACCTTCCCAGGACCGAACTACATACGCATGCCAAGTCTCGTCCCGATCGGCCCAGCCGTTTTCGAGTCAAAAGCGACAGACAGACAGACATAGTGACAGACAGACAGACGGACGGACGGACGGACGGACGGACGGACGGACGGACGGACGGACGGACGGACGGACGGACGGACGGACGGACGGACGGACGGACGGACGGACGGACGGACGGACGGACGGACGGACGGACGGACGGACGGACCCACTCAGAGGACTTGTGCATATTTTAACTTGTGGGGTGCGGGACGTAGAAATGGTACTTGTGGGGATCGCGTTTTGTCCGAGATTGCGAGTTGCATTTGTCCATATAGTTTGTGAGGTGCCTGGTCCTAATTGTGGGCTTACACGGCTGAAAACGTCATAGTGCGCTTATTGTGAATTATGTGTTGAATTATGGGTTCCAATTCGCAGATACAACTGATGGAGGTCGGCATTTTATCAAAATATCTGAGTAGAATATGCAAAATATAAATGCAAGGAGGTACCACTCAGTGGACTTGTGCATATTTTAACTTGTGGGGTGCGGGACGTAGAAATGGTACTTGTGGGGATCGCGTTTTGTCCGAGATTGCGAGTTGCATTTGTCCATATAGTTTGTGAGGTGTCTGGTCCTAATTGTGGGCTTACACGGCTGAAAACGTCATAGTGCGCTTATTGTGAATGATGTGTTGAATTATGGGTTCCAATTCGCAGATACAACTGATGGAGGTTGGTGTTGTATCAAAATATTTGAGTAGCATGTGCACAATATAAATGCATGGAGACCAGTTAAAACCATGGAGCTTTGTCAAGTGTGAAAATAATATTGAGTTGAGCCTTGCAGTGATATCTCTCACATAATTCCAACCCCTGACTTCATTTCTTGGAAAACTCTCCACGTGATGCCACTGGTTGGAGTGACGAAGAACAGAAAAATAAAACACAGAAATGTTTACTTCATCAAATAGGGCCTTTCAACCAATGGCGATGTCGGGGGGGGGGGGGGGGGGGGCACGTCCTTTGTTCTCAAATTTGGTCCTCCAAATACACACCTGAAAAATAGTTGAGCACCCCTGATACTTTGGCAATGTGTTGTGCGCTGACCCAAAAGATATGGCATGGCCATCACAACATCCGCGATATCCTGACTAAGTAATTCCTTGTCGATAGTTTTGGACAAAAGTTGTGACAGTTTAACCCTGTTTCTGTAACCCTGATGGATATTCCCTTGTGTATTATTGACACAATAATACCCGACTTAGGAATGGGGCTGTAGGCCGCGATTGGCAGTCGTGTCTGATGAGTTCTTGCTAAAATGGCGGTTATTACCCAGACAGAAATTCCTGTGGTGCAATGGTTATGTTAGATGTTATCAGCTATCCTCCGTGCGCAATGCATTTCGGGACGTCACCCAAATGTAAATGTAAACTTGGCAAACAAGTAAAGAATAAATCGAGTCATAATTATACATAATTTTAGTTGTTGAGTGAAATGCATAACCAACAAGATTTATTTCAACATTTATTGGCTGAAATCTCGGTGTTCACCGTCGGCTTATTAATATTATTATTCAACGATCGACAGACCGAAACACACAGATAATAATATTGTCCAGCGAGTAATTTTAATTCACGTTCGAAGTCAAACGATGTTTTTGTTTTACCTTTCCTGTTCAGTCCTGCTGGCAGTGTTGCAAGTAGCTTGGCCATGAGGCCTCCAACGAACAAGCCCGTCAGACACCTACCACTTACCTGTGTCAGTGGCTGCAAATGAGCGTTTTTTTTTCAAAACAAAATTTGGAAACCGGTTGCAACTGGAACCTGTCCATCAAATGGATGGAAGGCTTGGGAAGGTTGTCCACAAACCAAACCCGCGTCTTTGAATATTAAGCGGTAAAAAACCCAACTAAATGATGGTATCGTGGGTCCGTAGTCAAAAGTTGTTAGAGGGGTACATGGCCAGGTACCCCAAAACAAAAAACATAAGTGGAGAGTGGCGTGAGATTATGAGATAGTCCAAATTTGGACTCACAGCTCATAATATTAATTTTGGCTTTGTTACGTCCCGTGGACGTACCCAACAAAAAACTATATTATAGACCGTGGGTCCAAGCTTGGACTAGGCTTGGGGTGGGAATGGTCCTTCCCCCACATTTAGGAGCCTGGTGGTCTTGGAAAGTCTCTCTACACCCCCCCCCCCACATCACATTACATATCCTCCCCCCCCCCCCCCCCCCCCACACACACGATGTGAAAGTCAGGTAGGACCGAATATATCGAAGTCTCACATATACTATGTGACTGGAAAAATAGTGAAAAGGCGGGGGGGGGGGCTGATTTTTTTTTCGAACACTGGACGGGGGTGGGATGGGGAGGGGGGGGGGGGCAGCAGCCCAGAACACATTTTTTCCTGGCTCTGCAAATTTTTTTCCCTGCGGTCATTTTTCTTTAAAATGACTGAGTCAAATTGTTCAGGCATGCTTCTCTTGTGTTTACTGTTAAGGCATGTATTTAACACTTCCGAATGAACTTAAGACGATGGGTAGGGTGGGGGTAGTTCACAATCCATTAAGAATGAGAGTTGATGGGGGCCGGATCGAAAAATCACAAAAACCTAATCCTGACTTTCTGTCAAGTACAGGCAAGCTAAAAAAAATTCCTCACATTGCATTACATCAAGTACCCCCCCCCCCCCCCCCTCCCACACACACACACACACACACACACATCATATTACATATTCCCAACCACGATGTGAGAGTCAGGCAGGACCGATTATATCTAAGTCTAACATATACTATATGACTGGAAAAAAGTGAAAAGTCGGGTGGGGGGGGGGGGGGGGGAGAATTTTTCAAGTTCCAACACTCGGCGGGGGGATTCAGCAACCCAGAACACATTTTTCCTGGCCCTGCAATTTTTTTCCCCATGATCATTTTTCTTCAAGATGACGGAACCCAATTGTTCAGGCATGCTTCTCTGATGTTTACTGCTTAGACATGTATCTAACTCTTCCGAATGAACTTAAGGCGGTGGATTGGGTTGTGGTGGGTGGGTTGTTCACAATCCTTTAAGTATGAGAGTTGATGGGGCCCGGATTGAAAGATCACAAAAACTTCATCCTGACTTTCTTACCGGTAAGCTGAAAATTCTGACTGGTGCTGATTTTCCAAAAAGAATTCCTCACATTGCATTACATTAAACTTTGAGCCTTTCTGAATGCAGCAATACACATTTTATGGAATGTTGGCGTGACGAAATGGATAAAACAGCCATTGCTTATGGCGTGAGTCCCTATCTGATCTGAAAATCGGAAAAAAATTAATACCTCCCCCCCCCCCCCCCCGGGAAAGTTGGGGGGAAAATCATTCAGTGTATTGTCTGGGTTGTTCGGTCAATAATCAGAATACTCTGTTGGGTGTTAAAAAAACACCATTGTTTATATCCAGAGAAAAGTTTCTGTTGATATTCGTATACACTTAAAAATCGCGACATCGACGCCGTAGACCCTACGCACCATCTTCCTCTCCGGTCGCCCTGCCATGTAGTCTTATTTTTGTCATTATAATCATATATCTGGTTTGTTGAACTTTGTATGTGAAGTATCTAGTTTCTGGAGTGCGACTCATAGGTTGAGTTGACATAATTTATCTTGCCAAAAGCATTAATTATATTGCGGTGTTCAGTCACCAGTATCAATAATCTTGAAATATCGCAGTTACCAGCACGGAAGGCATATTCGAATGGTGTGCCGTAATGCTACTGTTCAGAGACTAGATTATGTGTCAAAGTGGTTTGTTTTGGTAATTTGATAGCGACTGTTACAAGTTGTTGACATCTGTCAAGCGCGATATGGGCCCAACCCCCAATTTATACCATCAACAAAATGCTTGTAAATATACAGGTTTTTGAAGGTTGCTACCCAATTAACAAACCTAAAATGCTTTTTTGAGCCCTAAATCGTAAAGAAACTGTTCATTCAACATGGCTGTGTGCAGTCCACGTGCGTTTTATGTTTATGTTGTTCACCCCGCCCCACCCAATCAAAATGGCTCTAGCAAGACTGTTTGCCCCACCCAAATTGCTTTGCGCTGGCCACTCCACTGCTTCCAACAACGTACACTCCAACTAACTGAAACTGGGGCGGCGTGTCTAGCCCTGGGGACAAGTGTACATACTGATGTGGGTCAGGATCGAATCTACAACCTTTCCCGAACTGACCAATGAATAAGGCGCTTCGCCTTCTAATTATGGACGGACTTATCCAACATCCACGTACTGGCATCAACAGAGAGAATAACAATTTTTCAACAATAACCCTTTACCTAACGTAACGGCCAAAACTTGCCTGCGCTATACACAAAAATCGCCATTCAATTTTTTTTTTATATTTTAATTTTTTGCTTTCAAACCATAGCTTATGACCCTTCATTGAAACGATCTCATTGAGCTCCTTCCAATGAGGGGTCATAAACTATGGAAGAAAAAATGTTCTGTTTGTTTTTTGTCTAAAACTAGTGTTGGATAATGGGTTAACCTTTACCTAACGCTAGTAGCAGACGACACGCATAAAAAAGTTCTTGGATACACATGTAACTAAAAATTTTCATTGTTTCCTTCAAAAACATAGGTTATGACCTCTCATTGGAACAAGCGTGACGCGCACATTCCAATGAGGGGTCATAACCTATGTTTTGGAACCAAAAAATGAAAATATAAGAAAAATAGCCATTATGTTAGGTAAAGGGTTTTGGACGTTATGTTAGGTAAAGGGTTAATCAGTAAATGATTTGATTCTGGAATCAGAACATCAACATTAGGGATATCCGTAATGTAAAAGCCTCTGTTCATTGTTGAATGGTATAGCCCAACCAGCCCCTACAATTCAGGGAATTGGCCTCGGCAATCAAAATGCCGAGCCAAAAGCAGTTGACGTCAGCTAAAATACAGTTTGCGTCGGCACTTTTTATAAATCAGAATTTTCATTCAAAATAGGCCAAATTGCTGTGGATACGTTTAAATAACGCAGGCCCCATACTTCGACTGATAAATCTTTGTAAATAATGATGGACTGGGGTGACCCAAAACATGAATAAACAAAGTCGGTAAAGAAGACTGAAATGGGACTGACCTACATACATATACATGTACATTGTCGGAAGGTGAGATGATCATTCATCGTAATTTTCACACTTCTCAAATGATGCCAATATAGAGGTCACTGGGGGTGTCGGTCAGAGCCGGGTTGGTGGGGTCACCGAAGGCGATATTGGGCTTGAAGTTTGTAAACAGTGTTCTATGATGTATGGGGACTGTCGCTCGTTGGGATATGGAGAGGTATGTGCAAACTGTCAGGAAATCCTCCGCCTACTTGAGATAATTGTTAAGTTTGAGGGGGAGATTGCTGAGCTGAAGGGAAAACTTGGTAGGGCGGGGCTGTCTGGAGTTACGCCTGTGAAAGTAGCTTTCCGAGAAGGATGGAAGGTTGTCGGTGGTTCCAAGAGGAAACATGTGGGTAGAACCTTTGATGTGAATGAGGTAGGTGATGAGGTGGGGGTTGCTAGAAAAGTACGTAGGACAGATGAGGGGGGCCCAGGCCGGAGCAATGCTGTAAAGCGTTTGGCGTGGACTATCAAAAGTGGTAGGAAAGGGGGGCCAGAGAAGCAGGTAGATAGGGGTGTAAAGTCCAAAGGCAGTGGGGAGTGCAGCACCAGAAACAGATTTGATGTGCTCGATTCGGAAGAGACAGAGGAGGAGATGGAGGTAGTTGCAACAGATAGTAGCTTGGGGTCTAGGCCAGGAAAAAGGAGGAGGGGTCCGGGAGAAGACCAGGGGAGTAGTCCAGGTAGTCCAGGGCCTGGAAAGAGACGGAGGGACAAGGATAGGAGTAATCCTAGGTCAAAGATACCGATACCGATATTGATTCCGAGTGGGGCTGTTGGAGAGGAAGAGGACGCTGTAAACAATTGGAGACTAGAGGAGATAAATAGGGCGAGGGCCAAAAGTAAGTTGGTGGTTGCGGGAAGTAGCAGAGTTCGGGGGATCGACAAGGTTGTCTGTGGTCCGGACAGTAAAAATAGAACAGTTCTGTGCTTTCCGGGGGCTAAAGTGGAGGACCTGAGGGATAGAGTGGAAGGTATTGTAGCTGGGTCGGGGCCTGATCCGGTAGTGGTATTACATGTGGGGTCCAATAACATCAGGGAGAGGAAATCAGTTCGTTTGGTGGACACATACAAGGGCCTAATTAGTAAGCTACTTAGCAGGAATGCTCGGATCATCGTTTCAGGGGTGCTCCCCGTTATGGGTGGTGGGAATGAGAGGAACTCGCGGATTATGGCACTAAACGAGGAGCTGGAAGAGCACTGCAAAGACTTGGGAATACATTTCATTGACCACTGGGATTCATTCTGGGGACAAGGAGAGTTGTATGGGCGAGACGGATTGCATTTAAGTAGGATGGGTGCAGACCTGTTGGGCCAAAAAATTTTACAGGTGGCTGGGCCTTTTTTGGAGAAAAGGGGGGTAGGGGACCACAGCCGATAACCCAGAGGGGCACAAATGCTGGGAACATAGGAAGAACAACAAACATGCACAATACAGGGACATACCAGGGTTATAATAATGTGCCAGTGATGACAAAAAAACAAAGATTCATTAAGTTTGGGCACTGCGACATTCAGGGTCTGCACAAGAAAGTAAGCGAAATGTCAACAATGATGGACGAAGGAGACTTCGATATAATGGGTCTAAGTGAGACGTGGATACGACGGGATGAGCGGGTTGATCAGATGAAGGGTTGCGTGTGGATAGGAGCTGGGCGAACTGAGGTTCAGAAACGGGGGTGGGGGTGTTGGCATCTACGCTAAAGAGGAATTACAGCCCTCATTGATTACAGATCTCACAGAAGCAAGGACTCAGATTCCAGTATCCAACGAAATAGTCTGGGCAAAAATCAAGTTCGGAAGCAGGAGTGTTGCCGTTGGTGTTGTATACTTAGCAGTGGAGGGAAGTAAGCCCGAGTGGAATGATTCAATATATACAACTCTTAGATCGAATATCACAGAGCTTGGAAGCAGAGGGTTCAGTATTGTCCTAATGGGCACATCGGGGATAAGGAGGAGGGCATACAGGGAGGTGATAGGAAAATTAACACGAATGGGAGGAAGATGTTGGACCTATCAAAAGAGCTTGGTTTAAAGATCCTGAACAGGGATGCGAAATGTAAGGGTAAATGGACCTGGGAGAGGAACGATAAGAAAACAATAATTGATTATATACTCACTGACATTAGCGTATGGAGGGAGGTTATAGATGTAGAAATAGATGACGAGGGAAAAAATGACTTGGGTAGTGATCACAACCTGATAACAGTTAAGATTATGGGCAAAAAGACGAATAGAGACAGAAATACCTTCAAGGAAGTTTGGGGACTAAAACAAGGAGCCGACTGGAAGCAGTTTCGGGAAAAACTAAAACCAAATCTTGAATGTATACCTAGGGATGCAAATATCCAGAGTATTTCAGATGGCATAGTAAATAGCCTAACAGAGGCGGGGAAGGATTGTATAGGAAGGGTGAGGGTCCCAACGAGAGAGCTTGGATACAGGGTTAACGAGGGACTGAAAAAGGCTATAAAAGAAAGGAAGGTAAAATGCGCTGCTTACAGAAGAAGTAGGAAGCTTAAAGGGGTGGATAACAATGACACGAGACTAATGAAAGGAGAATATGAACTGGCACGGAGAAAGGTGAATGAGATAAAGAATAATAATAGGAAGGAGCGCAATTGCAGTCTTGCCAGAACAATAAAGAAAACGGGGGGGTTCGAGCTCAAACGTATTTTGGAACTGGGTAAATAAACGGGGGAAAAGTAGTGTGCAGAGTATCAAAGTGGATGGGGAAAGTACAGAAGATAAAGGCCGTATCGCTTCAGAGTTAGTCAAGCACTGGGAAAAGATAAACGATAGGCGATGGGGCAGTGGGTCCCCACCAAAAAGAAATACACTGGTGGAGGAGAACCTATCCAATCGTGTATGTAGCGAAATAACGGCAGAAGAAGTGCGGAACGTGGTCTCGAAATTAAAAAATGGTAAAGCGGGAGGGACTGATGAAATTCCGTACGAATTCCTCAAAAATGGAGGGGAGGCACTTATTGAAGTCCTGACAAACCTTTTCAACCTGGCTCTGCGAAAGCAAGAGGTCCCCAGAGAGTGGAGGGAAAGTAAGGTGTCGTTCATACACAAAAAGGGGGATAAGGAAGTTCTAGATAACTATAGGGGGATATCAGTTAGTAGTAACATCGGAAAAGTATTCTGTAGGGTCATATACGGTAGACTAGAGGAAGTTATTGAAGAGAAAGGTTTTTTAGGAGAAATTCAAAATGGTTTCAGGAAAGGACGAAGAGTCACTGATCACCTATTTACACTCACCCAACTGATAGAATCAACAAAGGCTGAAAAGAAAAAGATGTTTCTGGCATTTCTAGATGTGAAAAAAGCGTACGACCGAGTGTGGAGGGAAGGTATGTGGCGAAAGCTCGAGGGCATCGGACGGGGGGTGACTTTGTGGGAACCATGAAAGCACTGTATACAGATGTGCAAAGCCAACTCAGTCTAGGGAGTATCACTACAAAACGAGTCCCTATGGATATAGGCCTCAAGCAGGGGTGTATCTTTTCACCGATTTTGTTTGCATTGTATGTTAAAGATTCAGGGGACGAACTAATTCAGAGTGCGGAGGGGGTAAATGTTGGAGACATAAAGATACCAGGCTTATTCTTTGCGGACGACATGGTGTTAATGTCTAGAACTGAACAGGGGCTAGAGAAACTGCTGGAAATTGTTGATAGATATGGGAACACTTGGCGGCTCGAACTAAATGAAAATAAAAGCAAGGTAATACCCGTTGGACGCAAGGTAGATATGACGAAGAGATGGAGAGTGGGGGAGTTCTCAATCCCCGAAGGGGAAAGCAAACAAATCACTGTAGGAGAAACGGGAGAGTATGAGTATCTAGGGGTAAGCATAAATATAACGGGAAGAGGGGTGTACAGAAATTACTCAGCCAAACTGATTCTGAAGGGGAAAAGAATTCTGAACCAACTAAAACTTTTAGGGAAAAATAATTTCAATAAGGTCTTTGTGGGGAAAACACTGTGGGAGAGGGTGGGTTTACCAAGTATAACGTATGGCACGGACGTGATTCCATTAAACCAAACCGTTATTAAGAAGTTGGAAAGTACTCAGAATGATGCCGGCAGATGGATAACAGGGTCGAGTAATGCTGCAGCTTTGGAAGCAGTAAGGGGGGAGCTTGGGTGGATGAAAATCAAGGACAGGGTAGATTTGGGAAAACTGTGTTACTTTAACTACTTGAGAAACCTGCCTGACAACCGGTGGTGCAAATTGATGCTCGATACCATTTGGAATTCTAATATAGCAACGGGGTGGTCAAAACATGTGAGGGAACTAATGGACAATTACTCTATAGAGGTCACAAACATAGAAGTAGGAATGAAAGAAGGCAAAAGGTTTGTCAAAGAGAGAGTCATGGAAGATTGCAATCGAAACTGGAGAGCAGGGGTTAGCGTGAAAAGATCACTGCAGGGGTTACAATATAAAGAAAAGCCAGCTTTTGAGAAGTACCTAGATGGCACCTTTGGAGGGTCACTGCTGTTCAAACTGAGATCAAGATCACTGGAGCTTCGGGGAAAAATTGGGAGAGATGGGGAAAAGGGATGCCAAATGTGCCACTCTGGAGTAGTGGAGACCCTGGAACATTTTCTCTTGAAATGCCCACAGTATATACCTCATAGAATAAAATTTACTGGAAGAATAATGCAGAAGTGGGGTGAAGAAACAAAGGATAGATGGCTGAAGGGGGACACGAGGGAGAGGGTAGGAATGCTTATTGAAGAAATTGAAAAAGAGGAAGTGAGGGACACTATTAAGCAGTTTATATCTGAATGCTGGGAGGAGAGGAGGGAAAGAGGGGGTGGGGTGCAGGGGGAATGATGGCCTTCTCTTATGAGGACCGCGACAAATCAGCGGCTGGCCAAAGAGTTATTATTATTATAGCCACTTTAATGTTCAATGCAATCGAGAAGTGTTCATGAAAAGATTGTGTGATGTTTGTTTAAGTTTGTGACATCAATAAAGAAAATAATCCACTCACATAAATTACAAAACACTGCTTTGTTTTGTTTGTTCCTGTAACTTCTGAATATTAATTAGGAACAGTCTGGACTGCATGAGGTTCAGTGCGGTTTAACAAAATCACAGCATTGAACTTTGTCTTCTATTTCGGTTCAGGGTTGTTTCGGCCTCAGTATTTTCCCCGGTAACTTTTCGTCTTAGGTTTAAAAAAATATCGAGGCCAAAACGTTCCGGGCTGAAAGGTCCCGGGGCCGAACTGGTAAAGGACCGAAAGCCCGAAACGTCCCGCTCCCTCTACAGTTAAAGCTAGAAGTCCTGTCATGAACTGTGCGCTTATCTGGCCTTAACTGCGCGTAGGAATTTCAAGCAATTTCCATATTGAATGGCAATCAAACCATGGTAGATTCTCCTGCCTATCCATAGCAAGCACAAGCAATATTTCAGTCAATGGACCTCCGGGTTACCCAGAGGTCCATTGGCTGAAACATTGCTTGTGCTCAGGCCATATGTACAGAATTTGATGCCCAAACTACGAAAAAAAGCGCGCAGATCAACGTGCTATTTCCGCGCAATTCATGACAGGACTTCTAGTTTTAACTGTATTTCCACACCAGACTTTTCTGTTTTCCCCACCATGAACCCCTG